>JAOWBW010001434.1:0-304583 GCA_026119855.1 Campanula takesimana
GGGTAAAAAGTGAATCCAGAAAAATTGAATCCTTACTGGATCAGTTTCAAAAATGAAGGAAGGGGAAGGAATGACAGAAAATGAAGTGAAGGGAAGAGAAGGGGAAATGGAAAGAAGTTGGGTATTGGAGAGAGGAATGGAAGTATAAGGAGAGAGCCGCCATCTATAGAGATATGGAAATACAATGCAGTTTATCCTAAAGAAAAATTGAGAGCAGAGAGAAAGATGACCTCAACTGCCAGATCCTCAATGATTTGATCAAGAGTTGAAGCAATGAGTAGATCTGAAGCAGCCTGAGACTCATCGGCTGGAAAAATTGCAAAAGGATTTGGAGGACCAGGCTTGAGTCGTTTCTCTTCATGCTTCTTGGCGGCTCTAAGGATGGCTCCATGGCGGTTGTCTTTGGAAGAAGTAGCTCTAAACCTCTTTAGGTAAGCCGCGATGTCCTGTGCACACTTCCTTTTCATAGCAAGCGGTTTGGGAGTCCTAACTGCGACAGATAATTCAGGCAAAACCAAAGGCGCAGAGACATGTATCACTTGCGGTTGAACCGACGATTGAGCCGATGGACCGAATGGCAGTGCAGGGGATCTAGATGGTGAAGGAGTGTGCTCTGGTGAGTCAGAATTTAGCTTTCGTTTCAGTGAAGGAGGAGCGGTTTCAACCAACATAGGGTCTATACCGACCTTTCTCAGTTCAGCTCTTTCTCTTAATTCCATTGCAAATGAGCCTTCAAGAGGTGAGTGATTATTCTTGTCATGAGCCTCAGTGAAGTCCACTGCACCAGGTGGCCTTGATTGCCAGTGCTCCACAAAATCATATTTCTTTATTAATCTTCTCTTCTTCTTCAGCGGTTGAACCTCAAGATTGTCATCATCTTGCTCAGGTTCATCTTGAACTGCCTCAGACATATTAGTCTGCTCAGGCGCATCTACATCCATAATAACCTCAGCCAAAAAGTGTTCCGCAGTTTGATCAGGCTGAACCGCGGCCTCAGACATGTCAGTCTGCTCAGGCTCGGTTTGAGTAGAAGGTTTGAGGTTGGGAAGGGTAGAAAAGATTAGCTGTAACTGCTCTTCAGTGAATTGAACAGTTGGCAGTTTTGGAGAGGATAGAGAAGGAGAGGAAGGTTTGGGTTCAGAAGTAGTAGCTTTACGTTTTCGCATGAGATTCACATCTTGTGCAAAATTCATGGATTTTTCAACATTTGGCTTTATTGGGGAAAGGGGTTTTATCTGGGTTTAGAAGAAGTAGGTGGAGATGTTTTAGTGAAGGGAATTGGTTTAGATGAAGGAGGAAGAGGTTCATAAGAGGGATTTGATAGAATAAGGAAGGATTTTGGTAAGGATGGTTTTGGAGGAAGATTGGATGAGGGTTTGGAAGGGTCAGTAATTTTGGCTTTCTTCTTTCTTGGAGCCGCGGTTTCCCTGGGTTGAGCCGCAGGGATCGCAGGCTCCCCTTCAACCGTAGACTCCCTCTCAACTGGAGCCTCAGTTCCATCTAGGTTAACTCCTAGCCTATTCAAGGTGGCAGTTTGAGCTGCTTCTCTAGCTCTTTTAGCGGCAGCTTGATCTGCTATGGCACCGGCATAAGGTTTGCCTGACTTATTGAGCCGAGCCTCAGGATAGGGTCCTCTCTGCTCTTCAGGTAGAGGATCAGCATTCCATACCGCTTGTGCAAACTGCCATCCAAATCCGGTTCTGAAAGCATCAAGTTTTAAAGCACCAAACAAGGTCTTCTCATTCGGTTGCACCCATTCAGCTTTGTTTGCCACAGAAGCTTTAAAGATCACAAAATCCTGATGAAGAAACTTCATTAAAAGTCTGCAGTGATTTCTGATCTTTGTTTTTCCAGCGGCTTTGGCAGAAGTATGGCGGCTTAGGGCATTGATCATTTCTTGCATGATGATCCTTGGCCAGTGCAGTTTCTTCCCTTTGTAGATAGCCACGCAGTAGTTGTACTGCTCAGTAGTGAAGTTGTTGTGATTGCCATTCTTGCACATCACTCCAGTATCTACTAAATCACACAATATTGCCATAACTTCTCCAAACTCCTTCTTGGGGGTGGTCTTAGTGTTGAAGACAGAGACCCCTAAGAGCTCCTCAGTAGTTCGGCTGACTAACTCTGGTTTGATGGAAAGAATTCCAGAATTTTCTAAACCAGCCAGGATAGCAACCTTTGAAGCAGATAGAACCACTTCTTTTGTCCTGACAGTGGACTTGATGGCATTTTCAGTCTGAAGTTCCCCAGATGCCAAGTCTCTGATCTCTTCACCTCTTCCATTCAACAGAGGGACCATAGAGACAATCCCATTGTCAAAGAATTCTGCACAAATTTCCTTATCAAACTTTGGCTCATCTAATTGGAACAGGGGCAGCAGTTTCGATGACTCAAGCAGAGCTATCAGTTTCCTTCCAACTGAATCAGCTTCAAATTCGGCTTTAATGATTTGGGATCCAGGTACAAAGTTGGATTCATCCTAAAAATAATCAAAGTTAGTAAGAGATTAGTGCAAGCAGTTTGATAAACCAAGCATACAAACTGCTACAAGGAATTCTAACAATGAAAGAGGCGGTTAAAGCAAAACAGGGGTAAAATGGTAAACACCCAAAACTAGACATGAAAAGGATTTGAAAAAAGATTTGAATGCATGAAGAACATGATGAACAGGGAATAAACATGCAAAACAAAAACTTAATCAAAACATGAAAGAAGTTTACCAAAAGATTCGGAAAGAGCAGATACTAACAAAGTTCTAAAAGAACAAGTTCAAAGAACAAACCCAGAACATAGTATCAAAAAATAATACGAAAGAACACCCGAAAACCCAAAAATCAAAATTGCTCAAAAATTGAACAAAAGACAAGAAATAAACATCAAACCCAGCATATATGAACATATGTAAGCATAATCAACCAAAAATTGAACGAAAAAGCAAGGAAAAAATGAAATGCTAGAGTGAAGGGTTCAATAAATCATACCATATCGCCTTTGGATGTTTTAGATGTAGATGGAGCAGAAGGGTCGGATGATTTCTTAGGTGCCATTATGAAAATTTTGAAAAGACTATGAGAAATTTGGAAGAAGAAAATAGAGGTTGCAGAAGAGAGAGATGAATGATGAAGAAGGTAAAGAGGTAAAAAGAAATAAACTTTGTCTTTTATACTCAAATAACTGTTCCTCGGGTAATGGAACGATAAGAACGGCGCACGATGGTCTCCAGTTGGCGTCCCACGTCACATAGAATTTAATGCGGCAGAGATAATTGCAAAAAGGTCCTAATGAATGACGTGACATAAAGTAGGGACTAAAGTGCAATTTCATACCTGAGCAGTTTGATTGAGCAAACCGACTTACCTTACGTCTTCAGCGGTTTTTGTTAAACCTATGTCTCTCTGATTTGATGGCGGTTTATATAGATATGATATCTTAAGTTAGTTCTAACATATCCATTTCTCCTCGTAAGTGATAGAACCTGGAATTTTCAAGCGGTTTGGTGAGGATGTCAGCAATTTGATCATATGTTCCCACCTTTGCTAGAAAAATGTTTTTCTTTTCAACATGGTCTTTGAGGAAATGATATCTTATGTCGATGTGCTTGGTTTTTGAGTGCTGAACTGGATTGTTGGAGATGGATATTGCAACAGTGCTATCACAGTAGATAGGGCAGTTTTGTTCAAATATCCCGTAGTCCTCCAACTGTTGTTTCATCCAGAGAATTTGAGAGCAACAGCTTCCAGCCGCTATATATTCAGCTTCAGCGGTTGAGACTGAAACCGACGCTTGTTTCTTGCTGGACCATGACACAAGCCACGTTCCAATGAACTGACAAGTACCACTTGTGCTCTTTCTGCTTATCTTACATGCTGCAAAGTCAGCATCTGAATAACCTAATAGATCAAATGAAGATTCTTTGGAGTACCAAAGTCCAAGGTTAACATATCCACATAAATATCTAATAATACGTTTAACAGCAATAAGATGAGATTCTCTAGGATCAGCTTGAAATCTAGCACAAACACAAACACTAAACATGATATCTGGCCTACTTGCAGTTAAGTAAAGGAGAGAGCCAATCATACCTCAATATAAAGTTTGATCAACTTTCTTACCATGTTCATCTCGATCCAAACTGCAGGCCTTAGGCATTGGGGTATCAACTGGTTTAGCAGTTTCAAGCCCGAACTTCTTTATCAAATATTTAGTGTATTTGGCTTGGTTGATAAAGATCCCATCATGGCATTGCTTGACTTGGAGTCCTAGAAAGAATGTCAACTCTCCCATCATACTCATTTCAAATTTACTCTTCATTATCTTCTCAAACTTAACACACATAGTTTCATTAGTAGAACCGAAAATAATATCATCAACATATATTTGAACTAATAATAAATGACTTTTGTGTTTAGCTATAAATAGAGTTGTATCAATTTTACCTCGAGAGAAGCCTTGTTCAATAAGAAATTTAGATAGAGTGTCATACCATGCTCTTGGAGCTTGTTTGAGTCCATACAGTGCTTTCTTGAGCTTGAAGACATGATTTGGAAATTTGTTGTCTTCAAATCCTGGCGGTTGGGCTACATAGACTTCTTCTTGTAGTTCACCATTCAGAAATGCACTCTTCACATCCATTTGATATAACTTGAATTTCTTGAAGGATGCATAGGCCAGGAACAATCTTATGGCTTCAAGTCTGGCAACAGGGGCAAAAGTTTCATCATAGTCAATCCCTTCTTCTTGCCTATAACCTTGAGCAACCAACCTAGCTTTGTTTCTAGTTATAGCACCACTTTCATCCATCTTGTTTCTATATACCCATTTTGTTCCAATTACAGTGTGATCTCTGGGCCTTGGAACTAGAGTCCAAACTTTGCATCTTTCAAACTGATTAAGCTCTTCTTGCATTGCAATTACCCAACTTGGATCACTTAGAGCTTCATCTACCTTCTTCGGTTCCATCTGAGATAACAGAGTAGTTGAGAACAAACTGTGATTATCTCTGTGAGTCAAACTCCCTCTGGTTTGGACACCAGTACTGATAGGACCAATAACATTGGCAGTTGGATGGTCTCTATGCTCATTAATTTCAGGAGGGAGGTTGTCTTGAACCACTATTTCTTGAAGATTTTCCAGAGGAGGATCATCTTGATAATCATTGAAATCTTCATTGAAGGTGATGATTGGAACTGGATGGATGGTTTGAATGGGATCAGAGGACAGTGGTTCAACAGTTACACCATCAGCGGTTTGAGTAGGTGTGGCTGAAGAACTGGATGTAGCGGTTTCAGTAGGATGGTTGTCAGTTGCTCTATGTCTAGTGCCTGTCTCAAAATCACTAAAATCATTAGCAACATTTGGAGCCATATGTGGCTCAAGGAGAGCATGTTCATCAAATGTAACATGGACTGACTCTACAATTTTAAAGATGTCTTATTGAAACAACGAAAAGCTTTGGAGTGTTTAGAATAACCAACAAAAATACCTTCATCGGCCTTAGCATCAAATTTACCTCGATGCTCTTTGCCATTGTACAAGATGTAGCACTTGCATCCAAATATCTTGAAGAAGGCAATGTTGGGTGATCTGCCTCTCCACAGTTCATAATGAGTCTTGTTGTGAACTTTGATGATGAGGGAGCGGTTCTGGGTGAAACATGCGGTATTGACAGCTTCGGCCAAGAAGTATTTGGGAAGCTTGGCTTCTGCAATCATAGTCTTCCTGGCTTCAATCAAAGTTCTGTTCTTTCTTTCCACTAATCCATTCTGTTGTGGAACTCCAGCGGCAGAGAAATTATGATCAATTCCATGATCATCACAATATTGGGCAACACCATTGTTTGTAAATTCGGTTCCATTATCTGAACGCACGGTAACAATGTCATCCAATTTCTGAGTTTGGAGCTGTCTAAAGAGAGCGGTTACGATGCCATAAGTATCATCTTTAGAGGCCATCATTTCCACCCATGTATATATTGAATAATCATCAACCACCACAAGTGTATAGCGGTTTCCTCCTATACTAGCGGTTGCGATAGGTCCAAATAAATCCATGTGTAGCAGTTGCAAACAGCGGTTCGTTGAAGGCGCGGTTTTACTAGGAAATGACTGTTTGGGCTGCTTTCCAAGCTGGCATGCTTTATACTTTTCATCATGATGGTCAGCCACTTTGGGTAGTCCTTTTACTAGACCATCCCTGTGCAGTTTTGCTAGATACTTGAAGTTCAAGTGGCTGAGCCGCTTATGCCATAACCAGCTGCTTTCACTTATATTTTTGACTACAAAACAGAGGTCAGCAATAGAAACAATATTGCTTAAATCTATCATATAAACATCACATGTTCTGTTGCCAGTCAGTAGAGTGACTCCAGATGAAGCATCTTTGATATAACAGCTAGTTGATGTGAAGATGCAGTTCATTCCTTTGTCACAAAACTGAGATATGGAGAGAAGGTTGTGCTTGAGTCCTTCTACTAGTGACACATTTTCAATAGTCACCTTTCCTCGTTTGATTGCTCCATATCCTACTGTTTCTCCTTTCTTGTTGTTACCAAACACTACTGGGGGACCTTTCATTTGGATGAAACTGCAGAGTAGTTGGAATCTCCAGTCATGTGTCGTGAGCATCTACTATCCAAATACCAGAGATCCTTCTTTTTCTTAGCGGTTCCAGCCATAAAACATGAAATCTGAAAAATAAACATGAAAGATTTTGGTCCCCCTTATTCCTTGGGTCCTAGGGTTAGCAGCTTTTTGGGACCCACACCTGTTTGACCTTAGGATTTTTACGTCTCTTGGCATTGGGTGTGAATCTTAAAAGACAATGACCAGCACTATGACCAAAATCGGCACAAATAGAACAATGAATTAAGCCAGGTTGTGGTTGCGGTTTTACAAACCCTTTACTGACCTTCAGTTTCTCATGTTTTACTGGGTCAGCGGTTTTGGCTTTAACAAAGTTAACCTTCTTGAGCTCAACCTTCCTATTAAGTGAGGCTTTAGGAAATATAACAGGATATTCCTTAAACCGACTAGGAGCGGTTTCATCACTCAATACTTCTTTGGTTGCCTCAGCCGCTGTGGATTTCTCTTTCCACTTTGAATCTCTCCCAGTCTGGTTTTTAGGATACTCAAAGAAATAATTTTGCCTTTTAATTTCTTGTTTTGAGCCCTTTTTACCAGCATGATTAACCTTAGGGATTTCTTTGGTTTGTTCAGTTGGGTTCACACCACCATCAGCACAGAGGCAAGGACACTTACACCCATCATCAGTTTTAAATCCCAATCCACCTTTCTCCTTAGAGAGAATTTGTGAATTAACGATTTGTTCCATGGTGACACCAGACTTAGTCCACACATCGGTCACTTTTTGAAGTTCATCCCTTTGTGCAGTAAGATCATGGATTCAGGTGAGAAGTACCTCGGTTCTGTCCTTAAGGTAGCGGTTTTCTTCCACAATAGAAGCTATCCCAATAATTTGGAGCTTGAGTTTTTCAATCTCCTCCTTATGGGACTTGCACTCTTTTTGAGAATATTCAAGTTCCGCAGCCATTAATTTATATGCCTTTTTAAGCACAGTGTGTTGTTGACAAATAATATTAGCTCGTTCAAGTACTTGGTCATCATGGCTTTGTTCGGTTTGATCCTCAGGAGAGTAGTTTGGTGAAGTAGGAGTTTTGCCTTGTTTAGCTTCAGGAGTTCTTGGTGAAACTGACTTTATTTGATGGAGTGGCAGTGGAAGGCTTTCGTCAATTTCAACTTTTTATTCAAATCCCATTAGGCAAAGATTTGCAACTCCTTCATCTTCATCACTATCATCTGTATCAGAACCCATCCATGTTAATGGTTGTTCTCCTTGTTCAGCAACCATTCCTCTTATCTTGAAAAACTTCTTGTTGAACGGTTTCTTGGCAGGAGCGGCTTCATAGCGCAGTTTGGGACAACTGGAGGCAAAATGACCTGGTTGTCTGCAGTTGTAACAAACAAGATCATCCCTTTTCTTAGCATCAGCTGCTTTGTTGAATCTGGTTGGAGGGACAAACTTTGCAGGGCCGCCTGACTGAAATTGAGCTCTGTTCTTTCTGAACTTGGTGTAGTTTTTCACATAGAGAGAAAACTCGTCATCATCCATGTCATCAAAGTCAACTTGAGTAGAACTGGATGCTACACTTTGGGAATTTTGAGATTGAGTGTAGGATTGATGAGATTGCTGATGAGATTAGGGTTGATGATGTTGAGGGTAAGGTTGATGAGGCGGTTGGTGATACTCTGGAGGTGCGGTTTGAGTAATATATCTTGGAATATTTGGATCAAAAGAAGCGGTTTGTAAATGGGTATTAGATGCGGTTTGATGGTGATCTGGATTGTAAACTGGAGATGTGGCATTGTTGAAAGCGGCAAGAGA
This sequence comes from Campanula takesimana, assembly GCA_026119855.1. Classification (NCBI taxonomy): domain Eukaryota; kingdom Viridiplantae; phylum Streptophyta; class Magnoliopsida; order Asterales; family Campanulaceae; genus Campanula; species Campanula takesimana. The sequence continues at coordinate 8,401 of JAOWBW010001434.1, forward strand.
AAGATACTTGAATCTGTTTTCGGTTTCATGAGCTTCCTCAAGCTTGAATTCAAATACCCTTAGCATGGCATAAAGATGACGAAGATCAAGAGCTTCCAGATCTTTGTTGTCTTCAATGTTGGTAGTTTTGATCAGCCATTTGCTACCAAGAGATTGCATGAATCTCATATTCAGGTCAGTATTGGAATACTTGTGCCCTAGAGAGAAACATACATTGACAATTTCCACAAACCGCTCATAGCATTGGCGAAGAGATTCCTTTGGGTCTTTGACAAAGTAATCAAAGAGCCTTCTCTGTTGGTAGAGGCGGTTCTTCTTGGTGTCGGCATCTCCTTCCAGAAAGTCAATGATGCCATCCCATGTTTCCTTTGCGGTATTGCAATCTAGAACCTTTGAGTGAGTTCTTAGATTAATAGCTGATACAAGCATGGACATAGCTCTTCCATCAAAGTCCACATTCCGTTGATCAGTTTCGGTCCATTCAGCTTCCGGCTTCTTGATTTCCGCAGTTTGTCCAGCAGTACCTGCATCAGGGTTAGCCTTCATCGGGACATAGGGTCCATTAACAATTGCAGTCCATAATCTACGATCTTCAGATATCATGTGCTTCTTCATCCTATCTTTCCAGAAGATGAAACTATCTTTATTAAGAATAGGTAAGTGATTAGAGTTGGATGTCTGTATCATATGGGAGTTTATGTTTGCCATTGGATCAGCACCCAAGCGGTTAAGCTTGTAAAATAATTTTTGGTGGATAAGCTCTGATACCACTTGTTGGTCCCAAAGGGCAACAAGGGTATAGAACCACTAGAGGGGGGGGGTGAATAGCGGTTTAAAATCTTTTTCGAAATACCCTTGAAAATCAACCAAGTGCTTATCAGTTTGGTCTATTGCGGTTTAAAGCACTAGAACCGCTCAGATAAAATGCACAGCGGAGTTTTGCAGTTTTGGCCAAACTGAATTATAAAGAGTAGGGCGGTTTAAGTGGTTGAAAAATAAAATTATTCAACTGACAAGGCACAACTGAAGTATCACAGAAGTATGCAAATCATTTATCAAGTCATTTCACATAAGAGTAAATAAAGCTCATAAACAGAAATGTAAATGACAAGACAGAAATTAAAGATCAAAGACACACAATTTGAAGAGGTTCGTTCTTGAAAGAACTACGTCCTCTACCTAGGTGGTTAGCCTAGGATTTTCTAATAGCTACTAGACTTGTATTGATTTAGAGGAGTTTTCACAAGATTATAAAAGAATCTAAACTCTAAATAGACAATCTAACCTAACAATGCTATTATAACAACCTGTGTTTTCGAGGTATATAATCTATAAGAGAATATACTCCGGGTGTGTGGTGTGGAAAGAAATCAAGAGCTCAAAATATCTAAGTGATGGCGAGCAAGTGATTACTTTCTGTGCAAGGTTGAGTTTAGATGGTTTGAAGGCTTAAAGCTTTGATGAAGAACTCTGGGTTTGCTAAGGAGATGATGAAGATATGAATATCTGGGTTTTCAATCTTCAAAGCAAACTTGAATACTTGGGATATTCTCTTTAAAGCTCAGCAACCTTCATTGTTGACAAATGAAGGCTATTTATAGTGAAGGCATTAGTGACCGTTGGACAAAGAGGTGAGTCATTGTATTGCGCTGTCACAATCCCATTGGTTGACCTGTCACTGTCTTCCTTTGCTTTTGCTTTGTGGCAGGAAGTTGTTGGATCACTACCTGACATTGTCCTTTTAGTCGTTGGAAAAGTACAACGGTAACTTTTCAAAAAGCGAGACAAACCGACATTCCAAGAATAACTGAAACATGACTTGAAGTTTAAGGACAAGTCACCAGTCATTCATTTACGGTTGTAAAGTGAATGTTTGTCTTCAAGGAGTAAATGACAGCAATAACTTCTTCAATATCTTGGTCGGCGGTTCCACCAGATGCATGTGCGGTTTCATGAATGAACTTGAAGGGCAGTTTCATCAAAGACACAAACTGCGGTTTGATGAAGGACTTAAGGCACCATGTTGGTCCCAAAGGGCAACAAGGGTATGAAAAATAGCTAGAGGGGGGGGGTGAATAGCTGTTTTAAAATTCTTTTCGTACCCTTGAAAAACTCAATTGCGAATGCGCACTTTATCAAGTAAGCGTTATGAAATGCGCCTAAGTGAGTGAGTGAAATGCACAGCGGAATTTAGTAATGAAAGTAGGCGCAAAGTGATAAAGGGAGCGCAACACACACACTAAGTATTTTGGCTCAAAGTGAGTGAAATAAGGAACTAAGGCAAATGATAAAACAAACACAACACAATTCAGTTCAATCAATCTACAATGAGTAAACAAGCAAATAGTGAGTGAAAATAATAACTTGAAAGAAATGACAAGATAATAACACAAGCTATTTGGAGAGGTTCGATCAATGAAAGATCTACGTCCTCTACCAAGATGGTTAGTCTTGGATTTCTAATCGAGATCTTATATAATGAGTGAGTGTTACAAATTACAATGTTTGAGCTTATACACTAACTCAAGATCTATTACTATGAAAGAACAAATCCAAAACAATAACCGGTGTATCTCTAAAAGATGAATCTAAATGATTAATCTTAAAGAGGTGCGTGTGTGTTCTTAGAATCAAGGCTCTTTAGATCTTTGAGATGGAGAGCACAAGAAACTAAAGTGTTAAGGCTTTGAAGATCTGGGCTAAGGATGAAGGTATGAAGATGTTCTTGAGAAATCTGGAAAAACGAAGGCAATCTTCAAATCTTCAACAAATGCTTTGAGAGAGAAATTCTTGAAATTCTTAGCAAAACTCAGCAACTTCAAAATGTTGAAGTTAAGGGGTATTTATAGTGAACTTCAAAAAACTAGCCGTTTGGAAATCCTTGTGGATAAGATGAGCTGTCGTTCGTTGATTGGAGCATGCATATTTTATGGCCATTTTGACACTCAACATAAATGTGACCGTTATGGACACGTGTCAACAGATTAGGCGCATATGCATCTTTTATCCACCGTTGGATCATTGGCGTAATTTTGAATTCTTTTCAAGTCTTCGAGTCTTCAATAAATCACTGAGTGTTTGAATAAACACTTTGAGGCGCGTTTGAGCCAAGAGGCGCATTTAGCCAATAGGCGCACAGTAAGCGTGCGCTTAAAACAAGGGGCGCAGAGGCGCGTAAGCTTATGAAGAAATCCTTATGCGCGCGCTCTAAATGGCGCAAGGCGCGAGTGAAGAGGCGCATGGCGCGTGGCGCAGGAGGCGCATAAGCGCGGCTCAAACTCACTGAGTGATTTTTCTTGAAACTTGATCTTCTTGCCCTATTTCTAAGCCTATTCTATAACAATGGACAACCTAAAAAATGAAGTATAAATACTTCTTACATGTGGGTCTAAAGTCCATGAAATAAAACTTAGGTGATGGATCAATCAAATCTAATAAATCCTAATACATTAAAACTGAGATATATGTGGGCATACCCAACAATCTCCCCCTATTTGATTGATGCCATTACCTACTATATCAAGGACAAACATTATACTTGATAAAAACATGTCCAAATGAATGAAATTGGTAATTCATGTCTCAAGTTAATGTACACACTAGTCCAAAATATAGATTCCTAATCTATTCCAATAAGAATAAAGAGTTACATATGGAAAGATAGAAACAACAGTTTAACACATTCAAGATGATATATGATTTTTAGTTTTGAAATGTGTTTAAACCAAGTTTAAACTTAATGCATGAAAGTATGAAACAATTCAATATGATGCATTATGAATTTAAACAATATTCATTGTTCTACAAACAAGGAGTTTGAGTGAACAAGGTTTGATAATGAGTGATGCATTGTTCTCATTAAAACTTGGGGTGTAAGAGTTACAAGTTACAAGTTACAAGTTTTGAATAGAACAAAAACAAAAGATGCTAAAACAAGTAAGCACAAAATCACTATCACAAAAGAGATTGTTCTATTACAAAAGATTCTAAAAATTTACAAAAAAAAATAGAAGCTAAGGGTTGGGAGGCGCATCATCTTCCTTCAATCCTTCAACGATCTCTGAAACAGAACGCTGAATTTGCTTTGCGAGCTGATGACTACGGTTCGCTAACCCTTGAGTGTCCGTGACACTGGAGTGAGTAGCAGTAATACCGTCTCTAATATAACTCAAGTGATTCACATTGATGTTTTGGTATTCATCAATGGAACGCTGAGTGATCTGCTGCTGCTGTGAAATGTTTTCTTCCAAGATTTGAATGTGAGCTTCAATGGCATTTTGAGCCGTGATAATATCTGAAGAAATATGTTCAGCGCGTCTGTCAGAGCTTGAGTGAGCAGCAGTGAAATGAGTGACGACCAACTCTTTCAGGACATCCAACTTAGATACAAGCACATTCATATTTGATTGAGACGCAGCAGATTGAGGTATGAACGTAGGCGCAGAAGCGGTGGTTTGCGCCTGGTCAGTATGAGCTTGAACCTGAGTCTGCGCCGGAGGAGGAGAAGGAGCAGAAAGTTTGGCCTTGAGAGAGTTCATCTCCCCCTTAATGGCAGCAATCTCTTCAGATTGATCAGTGAGTAAGGAAGTAAGAAGCTCAAATTGAGACTTTATATGCGCCTGTCCTTGCTCTAAATTGGCTTGCCCCTGCTGTAAAGAATGAAGAATGGAAAGTACCTCGCTCAAATCAGGAGCAGACGGAGGAGGCGCAGGGGTAGAGAGTGGCGCATCATCTTGAAGGGGCGCAGAATCTTGAAGGGGCGCAGAAGGAGATGGAGGCGCAGGAGGAGGTGAATGAGTAGGAGACTCAAATTCATCTTCAGTTTCAATTTCAACAGTTTCAACAACAACTGTTTCAACATCAAAAGTTTCTGTTGAGATCGGATCTGGTCCAGGTGGAGGCGCAACTGGAGAAGGAGTGCGCTGAGGGATGGTCTCTTGCTCCCCCTGAACGGGTTCCTCAAAGTCTGAAATGTCATCGCCGAAGAAATCAGAGAGGAGTTGTGCCCTTGACATATTGGAAGGTTGAAATTTGAATGAGGGCGCACGAGGAGTGGGGGCGCGTTGAGAAGGAGCGCGCTGGGAAGGCGCGGAAACAGAAGGCCCTTTCTCAATATCTGCGCTTGATCCGGCGCCTTTCATGCGCTCTAACTTTTCTGACTCAGCAGCTTGTTTGGCTAGAAAGTCTTCATCTCTTTTTCGTTGAGCCTCAAGCCTGCTGGCTTCTTGCGCTAGCCTCAGATCTCGCTCATCATCAGTTTCAAATCTAGTGCGTTTGACAGGCGCAGGAGTAGGGTCATCAACTACCCGTTTGCCTTTGCTTTTATCTGCGCCTGGCACTGGATCTGCGCTTTGTCTAGCGCTTGCTTTTACTGCGCTCTTTAATAATGGTGCGCTTTTAAGGACTGGCGCATCATCGGACTCTGTGTCTTCATCTACTAAGCCTTCAACAGTCTTGATTTGGATTCCTTTTGCGCGCTTTGTGGGCTTCTTCCTGCGCTTCTTGAGGTCCAAACTAGCTTTACCAAACATTGGAACATCGTTGATCTTGTACTCCGGATTCTCATTCAAAAACTTAACTAACTCAGGGTAAGTTAGAAAAAGTTTTGTGAGAATAAGGCAGTGTGAGCGGAATCGGGTCTTTCCATCACTTTTGTTCTTCACAAATTTATCAATTTGCTCACGCAGAGTCTTGAACAGAATATGAGGCCAGTGAAGCTTCTCCTTGGCCATGATAGCAACTGTGTATTCCCATTGTTCAACCGTGAATCGGTTTACGTTCCCAGTTTTGAACACTATTGAAGTTCCCACCAAGTGAGCGATGTGAGTCAAGAGTTCTCCACCATCTCGAATTTCGGTGTTTTTGATATTGTTTTGAAGCGTGGGAATATTTAGAAGTGAGGCAGCCATCTTGTTCTGATCATCAATTGAGTAAGTCATCGGGCGCCCAATAATGCGATCTTCACCGGTAGATGGAAAACCGAGCAAGTGTCGAATCACAGATGATGAAATATGGACGTCAACATTTTGAACGCGCGCCTCAATCCGGTAGTGAGTGCGCCCATTTACGTCAATTTCCACTAGAACAGCAGTGGAGAAGAACTCATCCACGAGGAGCGCAGAGAAGAAATCTTGGTCCATGGTGAATAAAGGGAGCAGACCAGCGACGCGCAGAGTCTCTATTATTTCTCTTCCCATCACTTCACCAGATAACTCCAATAGATCAAGAGTTTCTTCAAGTTTGAAATTTGCAAGGTCCTGAAAAAAATGATTGATGTTAGAAGTGATATAGGCGCATAGAAACATAAAATGATCAAAGTAACATAGGCGTATGAAATATATAGGCGCATAATTGAAACAGGCGCACAAAATTATAGAGAATCAAGGCGCATGATTGAATTAGGCGCATAAAATATTGAAGGCGCATAGAGTTACAAGGCGCATAATATGGTTCTATGTGAATACTAAGGAAAAATTAAAACAACGAAATTTGACTAAGTACGAAGTTAGGCGCATAAGGTTTTTAGGCGCAGAATGATTTAAGCGCATATACAAGTAGAGGCGCATAAATCATTCAGGCGCATAAAAAATAGGCGCATAAAGAAGTACATAGGCGCATGACGTGAAAATTTTTACTTAGAAAGAAAAACAAACAACAAGCATTCAAATGAAAGAAATGAAAATCAAAAAGTTCAAATTTTCGAAAACAAGTTAGAAAATTTTTAGAGACCAAAACATGCATAAATGACGAAGAACACGAAGAACGACCCTTGAATGCTCGAAGAACACCAAGAACACGAAAATCATGAAACTTCACCAAACTAGACAAATAATATATCAAAATGACCGCATGACGACAAGGAATCTAAATATGCAAACAAAAATAAGAACAAATCAATAATGAAAGCACAATGATCAAAAGAATGCCCGAAAATTTTGAAAAATTTTGAAAACAAAAACTCAGATTTGTAACAAACAGAGCATTGATCGTTAAAATGTTGGTTTTAAAAGATTCGAAATCAAGAATAGAACACAACCCAACAAACATATAGAAAACGGATCATCGAATCAAGAGAAATCAAAGAAAATGAATCCGGGTTTAAAAAAAAGAAATATAAGGAGATTAAAGGTTGAGAATTCATACCATATCGTCTTGTGTAGATGTTGATGCTTTCTTAGGACCCATAAATTTATATATATGAATGTAAAATGAAGAAGAAAAATGAAGATGAAGAGAAGGAGGCGAGTCTGGGAGAGAGGGAGTGAGACGGGGAGAGAGAGAGAAATAGAGTAGGTGAGAAGAGAGGAAGGTGATGATGTGTTTTTATAGGTTTAGGTTTAAAATTTGCACTGATAAAGCAAAAACACAGTCAAAAATTTAAAAAGATGAGAAGTTGAAGGGATGGCATTTATGAGGGATTTGAAATGGCGGCTCATCATGATAGGTGCATTAAATGCTGAATGACACAAAGTGTCATGATGTGACATTTAGGTTTTTGAAAAACTGCTCCACTTTCCCTTTAAGTGTATGAGCAATTTTGACTAATTTTTGCACAAACACCAAAAACATCTATTTTGGTGTAAGTTTGGGGTGCAAGAAATATATCCCAGAAAATAAAATTTTTCGAAAAGCGTAAAACGAGGGAAAAATTTTAATTGCACAAGTACCCTTGAACAATTAAAGGAATGTCAAAAGACATAGATTCCTATAATAAATGAACAGAATGAACATACCTGGTACTTGTGTATTTATTACGTTCAATCATTGAAATTGAATTTTGAGAAATGATTGAGCCGCAATAGTTAATGCGCGCATGAAGAGGCGCATTACTTCAGCAAGGCGCATACTCATCTAGGCGCATTATTCATCAAGGCGCATTACACATCAAGGCGCGCAAAGATGGTTGAGCGCGCGCATGAATTGATAGGCGCGCAGATATTGTGCGCGCAGAAAACGAGAGATGGGCGCGCAGTTAGTAAGGCGCATAGATGGCGCATAATTTCCTTGAAACTTTTGAAAAATTGATTTAATCATTTGTACCTAATATACTCATAACTCAACACAACATAAAATCATTAGTATTGACAAAACTATATTGAATTTAGTTGAGTTCAAGCATACCCATTTCACCTCTCAAAAACATGAACCGTTTCGCGTCAAGTGCTTTAGTTAGAATGTCGGCGATTTGATAGTCGGTTCCCACGTGTTCCAAATGAATATTGCCTTTTTCCACGTGGTCTTTGAGGAAGTGATATTTGATGTCGATGTGCTTGGTCTTTGAGTGCATGACAGGATTTTCAGAAACCGCAATTGTTGATGTATTGTCGCAGTAGATGGGACAATTTTCTTCGATGATATCATAGTCCACCAATTGCTGCTTCATCCAGAGTATTTGACAACAACAACTTCCCGCAGCGATATATTCGGCTTCGGTTGTTGAGACAGATACTGAAGCTTGTTTCTTACTCGCCCATGACACAAGTCTATATCCGAGGAAATGACAAGTGCCACTTGTGCTTTTCCTATCAATTGTGCACGCTGCATAATCCGCATCTGAGTAACCTACAAGTTTAAAGTTCGAATCTTTGGTGTACCAAAGTCCAAGGTTAACAGTGCCAGAGAGATATCTTATAATACGTTTCACAGCAATTAAGTGTGCTTCTCTAGGGTCGGATTGATAACGAGCACAAACACAAACACTAAACATAATATCGGGCCTGCTAGCAGTAAGATAAAGGAGTGAGCCAATCATACCTCGATAGAGCGTTTGATCAACACGTTTACCTTTTAGATCTTTGTCGAGTTTGTTGCCGGTGGCCATTGGAGTATCGTATGATTTAGCGTTCTCAAGTCCAAACTTCTTGATTAAGTCCTTTGTGTATTTGGATTGGTTGATAAAAATGCCTTCACTCATTTGCTTGATTTGAAGCCCGAGGAAGAATGTGAGTTCTCCCATCATGCTCATTTCAAACTTGCTCTTCATTAGTTTCTCAAAACGCTTGCACAACAATTCATTAGTAGAACCAAATATAATATCATCAACATAAATTTGAACAAGTAATTTATGACCATTATGTTTGGCAATGAAAAGAGTTGTATCGATTTTACCGCGAGTGAAGCCTTTTTCGATGAGAAACTTGGATAGTGTATCATACCATGCTCTTGGTGCTTGTTTGAGTCCATACAAAGCTTTCTGGAGTTTGTACACATGATTTGGAAATTGTGAATCTTCAAACCCAGGTGGTTGAGCAACATAGACTTGTTCTTGGAGTTCACCATTTAGAAACGCGCTCTTCACATCCATTTGATATAACTTGAAGTTCTTGTGAGCGGCGTAAGCTAGAAATAATCTGATAGCTTCAAGTCTTGCTACGGGCGCAAAAGTTTCATCGTAATCAATTCCTTCTTCTTGCCTATAGCCTTGTGCAACCAATCTTGCTTTGTTTCTCATGATGGTTCAATTCTCATCCATCTTGTTCCTGAACACCCATTTCGTACCAATCACTCCTTGATCATTTGGTCTTGGAACAAGAGTCCAAACCTTACATCGTTCAAATTGATTGAGTTCTTCTTGCATTGCAATAACCCAATTAGGATCTTGGAGTGCTTCATCAGCCTTCTTCGGTTCAATTTGAGAGATAAAAGCAGTGTAAGCATCAAAGTTTGTAGCTCTCCTTGTACGAACACCAACTTGTAAATCACCGATGATATTAGCAATTGGGTGACCTCTAACTTCACGAATTTCAGGAGGTAAGTTAGGTTGAGTCGTAGAAACTTGAAGATCTTCAATTGGTACCTCTTCACCAGATTCAAAGTCATTGAAATTTGGGGGTTGAACTGGCTCAGAATTGAAATTTGGGTTTACACCAGATGCAGCAGTAGAAATAGGCGCGTAAGAGGAATCATGAGGCGCATCATTTGAGTGAGGCGCAATAGAGGATTCACCAGGCGCATAATACATTGAATTAGGCGCATTTGATGTAGATGGATTTCCTTGTGTTGATAGATTCTGACCTTGAGTGGGCGCAACGTAAATAGGAGCACCTGTATCATTTAACTCAATAGAGTCATCAGCAACATTTGGAGCCAAATGTGGCTCAAGGAGAGAATGTTCATCAAAAGTAACATGTACAGATTCAACTATCACTAATGTAGTTCTATTGAAAACACGAAAAGCTTTAGAGTGTTTGGCATACCCAACAAAAATACCTTCGTCGGCTTTGGCATCGAATTTACCTCTATGTTCGTTTCCGTTGTAGAGGATATAGCATTTGCAACCAAAGATCTTGAAGAATGCAATGTTGGGAGTTCTATCACGCCAAAGTTCATACGGCGTCTTGTTGTGAAGTTTGTTGATGAGGGAACGATTTTGAGTAAAACATGCAGTGTTGATAGCTTCTTCCCAAAAGTACTTAGGCAATTTAGCTTCAGCTATCATCGTCTTTCCCGCTTCAATCAACGTTCTATTCTTTCGTTCAACGACGCCATTTTGTTGAGGAACTCCGGCGGTTGAAAAGTTGTGATCTATCCCATGATCTTCACAATATCGAGCAACACCGTTATTTTTGAATTCTGTTCCATTGTCGGATCGAACACTAACGATGTCATCTTCTTTTTGGGTTTGGAGCAGTCGAAATAAGGTAGTGAGAATATCATAACAATCATCTTTTGTAATCATCATCTCTACCCATGTATATCTTGAATAATCATCCACCACAACTAGAGTATACTTGTTTCTACGAATGCTTGCGGTGGAAACTGGTCCAAATAGATCAATGTGAAGCAGTTGCAAACATCTTGTAGTTGAAGGATTTGACTTGCTTGAAAATGACTGCTTCGGTTGTTTGCCAAGTTGACATGCGGCGCACTTTTTGTCATGATGATCAGCAACTTTGGGAAGTCCTTTGACAAGATTATTCCTGCTGAGTTTAGATAGATACTTGAAGTTCAAGTGACTTAAGCGCTTGTGCCACAGCCAACTATTTTCGTTCACACTTTTTGCTACAAAACAAAGATTAGTACTAGAGTTCATACTATGAAAATCAATAATATAAATATTTGTCTTACGATATCCCGTGAGTAAGATAGCTCCAGTTTTGCCATTCTTGATAAGACATTGCGTTGAAGTAAAATGGCATTCTAATCCTTTGTCGCAGAATTGAGATATGGATAATAAGTTGTGCTTGAGCCCTTCCACGAGTGAGACTCTTTCAATGCACACTTTGTCTTTCTTGAGCTTTCCATATGCTACAACTTGACCTTTGTTATTATCGCCAAATGTTACGGAGGGACCTCTTTCTTCATGGACATCTTCTAATAAGGATTCATCTCCAGTCATGTGTCTTGAACACCCACTATCGAGAATCCATTCATAATTTCTAGCTTTTGAAGATCCAGCCATGAAACAAAGAACCTGAAATATAGACATTTAAGCAGGTCCCCTTTATTCCTTTTGGGTCCTAGGGTTAGCAACTTTTGACAACCCACTCTTGCTTGACCTTAGGATTTTTACGTCCTTTGGCATTGGGAGTGAATCGCAAAAGGCATTCCACGGCCTTGTGTCCTGAACAATCACAAATGGAACAATGATGAAAGCCACCAATCACGTGAGTTTTCACAAACTCTTTACTTTTCTTGGGGATGGCATTCTTCTTTGGGTCAGATGAACTAGACTTAACAAAATCTTTCTTTTGAAATTTTGGAGCGCTTTTTCTCGAAGGGCGCATAGGGCTAGGAGGCGCACGGCGATGAGGCGCGTGGCTCTTAGGCGCATAATGAGCACTCGGAGAAGGAGCGCGCCTATTTTCAAGAATGATTTTGCTAGGAGATGGTTCATCTGTAGCTATATCTTTCCCATTAGCTTTCCCAAATTGCTTCGTTGGGTAGACATAATGGAATGTTTGTCTCTTGACTTTTTCATGTCCTTTACCCATTGAATTAGAATGTTTTTCCTTGGGAATTTCAAGAGTTTGTTGGTTGGTAAATTCACTATCTCTTTCAGCACAGACATCACATTTAAAGTTGTCACTAGTTGATGAGAATCCCAAGCCACTTTTATCACCACTGACTTTTTGGGACTCAAATATATTCTCCATAGTGACACGAGAATTGGACCACTCATTTGTAATCTTTTTAAGATCAGTGATTTGAGCAACCAATTCATCGTTTTGAACTTTAAGAAGTGAGTTCTGTTCTGTTAGAAAAGTGTTTTTAACGGTAAGAGGAGTCATGCTCTTTATCTGCTCCTTAAGGAGGGTGAGTTCAGATTTAAGCAGAGATTTCTCGGTCTTAAGCTGGGAAATTTCATCACATGATAGTGCTAAAGCTTCCTTCATACTATCAAATCTAGTAATTACCTTTTCAGCCTTTTTGAACAATTTTTCTTGTTCAGCAATCACTTCATCATTGATTTTGGAGATTGGAGCAGTTGGTTCAACCTGTGGTCTAATGTATGCTCCTTTTCTCAATTTGTTCCTTGCTCCAAGATCACATCGTGAGAATAACAATCCACCATCGTTTTGAGCCGGAGTGAGAAATCCTTGTTCAACGAGCTCGCTGATGGTTGGTCCTTTCTTCTTTTTCGCTTCTTGAAAACCTGCAGATTTCTTGATAGGTTTATTCAAGGCATTCATATCGGGAACATCCTTGGAGAAGTCATCATCAGAATCATAAGCATCAACTTCATCATCATTTGCCATCAAACAAACAAGTCCATCATCGGAATCTTCATCGCTCTCATCGGAGTCTGTTTCAATCCAAGTATTGTGCTCATTTGCTGGTGCTTCTTCTTCAGCAACCATTCCCTTGTGTCGAGTGAACTTGGGAGTGAATTTAGGAGTATGGCTGCTCTTCTTCTGCATATATTCAAATTTGGGGATCGGGCAGCTTGATGCAAAATGTCCGGGTTTCCTGCAATTAAAACAAACAAGATCTTCTTTTCTTTTTGAATCACTGCTCCTTGAAAACTTTTGAGGAGCTTTGCTGGTAGATCCTTGAAATTTGTTGGTTGAGCCGGGTCTTGAGAATTTTCTGAACTTTTGAAATTTCTTCACAAATAAAGCGAAGTCTTCATCATCCATGTCTAATAGCTCAGAAGTAGAAATTTTGGGATCGGAGCTTTTCTCATCTTGTACAGGCGCAGGTGTAGGCGCAGGAGTAGGCGCGGCTTCTCTGTGCGCCATCATAGCCATAGATTTTGACTTTCCTTCAGTTTCACTGATTCGTTGGAGTTTGAGTTCGTAAACTTTGAGATTTGCATATAGGTTCCTTAAAGTCCAAACATCTAAAGTTCCAGCGTCTTCAAGAGCGCTAGATTTATGAAGGTATCTTGATCCAAAAGCTTGTAGAAAATTTACATTCAAATCTTTGTTGGTAAACTTCATGCCAAGTGAAATACATAGATTGATAATTTCACAGTAGCGTTCATAAGTTTGCCTTAAGTTTTCACCGGGGAGTTGAGAGAAATTGTTGAATCTCTTTTGAACTTCGTATTTCTTGTTCTCCTTGCAAACGGTGTCTCCTTCAATATGCTCTTCAATAGCATCCCATAGCTCATTTGCAGTAGCACAATGCATGACTTGTTGTTTCATCGCCGTGCTTAGAGTGCTTAGAAGAATGTTTCTTGCTTTGCCATCATTTGCGACTCTTCTAATTTCTTCCTCGGTCCATTCTTCCCTTGGTTTTAGGACAGTAGGTTGAGCAGCGTTGGTGCGTGGATTTGGATTCGCCTTCATCGGAATATAAGGTCCATAAACGACGGTGTCATGGAGCCTTTCATCGATTGAGTTGAGATGAGTCAATATGCTGAATTTCCATACGTCAAAATGATCTTCATCAAAGACCGGAACGTGAGTGTAGTTTGCAGTTGCCATAGGTTTTGAGTTTGCCATTTAGAATCGGCACCCAAGCTGTTAAGCTTGAAAAACGAAAAATGTTTTATAAAGGTGTTGGCTCTGATACCACTTGTTGGTCCCAAAGGGCAACAAGGGTATGAAAAATAGCTAGAGGGGGGGGGGGTGAATAGCTGTTTTAAAATTCTTTTCGTACCCTTGAAAAACTCAATTGCGAATGCGCACTTTATCAAGTAAGCGTTATGAAATGCGCCTAAGTGAGTGAGTGAAATGCACAGCGGAATTTAGTAATGAAAGTAGGCGCAAAGTGATAAAGGGAGCGCAACACACACACTAAGTATTTTGGCTCAAAGTGAGTGAAATAAGGAACTAAGGCAAATGATAAAACAAACACAACACAATTCAGTTCAATCAATCTACAATGAGTAAACAAGCAAATAGTGAGTGAAAATAATAACTTGAAAGAAATGACAAGATAATAACACAAGCTATTTGGAGAGGTTCGATCAATGAAAGATCTACGTCCTCTACCAAGATGGTTAGTCTTGGATTTCTAATCGAGATCTTATATAATGAGTGAGTGTTACAAATTACAATGTTTGAGCTTATACACTAACTCAAGATCTATTACTATGAAAGAACAAATCCAAAACAATAACCGGTGTATCTCTAAAAGATGAATCTAAATGATTAATCTTAAAGAGGTGCGTGTGTGTTCTTAGAATCAAGGCTCTTTAGATCTTTGAGATGGAGAGCACAAGAAACTAAAGTGTTAAGGCTTTGAAGATCTGGGCTAAGGATGAAGGTATGAAGATGTTCTTGAGAAATCTGGAAAAACGAAGGCAATCTTCAAATCTTCAACAAATGCTTTGAGAGAGAAATTCTTGAAATTCTTAGCAAAACTCAGCAACTTCAAAATGTTGAAGTTAAGGGGTATTTATAGTGAACTTCAAAAAACTAGCCGTTTGGAAATCCTTGTGGATAAGATGAGCTGTCGTTCGTTGATTGGAGCATGCATATTTTATGGCCATTTTGACACTCAACATAAATGTGACCGTTATGGACACGTGTCAACAGATTAGGCGCATATGCATCTTTTATCCACCGTTGGATCATTGGCGTAATTTTGAATTCTTTTCAAGTCTTCGAGTCTTCAATAAATCACTGAGTGTTTGAATAAACACTTTGAGGCGCGTTTGAGCCAAGAGGCGCATTTAGCCAATAGGCGCACAGTAAGCGTGCGCTTAAAACAAGGGGCGCAGAGGCGCGTAAGCTTATGAAGAAATCCTTATGCGCGCGCTCTAAATGGCGCAAGGCGCGAGTGAAGAGGCGCATGGCGCGTGGCGCAGGAGGCGCATAAGCGCGGCTCAAACTCACTGAGTGATTTTTCTTGAAACTTGATCTTCTTGCCCTATTTCTAAGCCTATTCTATAACAATGGACAACCTAAAAAATGAAGTATAAATACTTCTTACATGTGGGTCTAAAGTCCATGAAATAAAACTTAGGTGATGGATCAATCAAATCTAATAAATCCTAATACATTAAAACTGAGATATATGTGGGCATACCCAACACACCATGCTGGCGGTTTAAAGATGGCGGCTTGAGGGACACTAAACCGCTATGGATAAACCGAACATAACTCAGCCTAACTACTAAAAATCTAGAAATTGACTTGTCTAAAAATTGAAGTATAACTTCATTACATGTAAACCTAAAGTCCACAAAAGACACGTGGAATGGGTCAATCAAATCAGGTGGGTGTACTAACAATGAATCCTAACAGAAGGCTTGGGATTCCAAACTAGTGACAACTTTAAATGTGCATCTTGTTGTGAAAGAGATGAGAAATTTACCAAGCAAACTTTGGAAGGGTCGAAGGCTAAACATCAAGGATCTAAGGGTAAAGGACAAGAACCAAAGAGGAAACTAGAGTTCCATTATGTCTACCCTAAGAAACAAACTGGCAAGGCTTCAAAGTTGAAAGGAAAAGCCATGGAAAATCCTACCATAGAGGAAGACTCTTGGAAGGTACCTGAACCCGATCGTGCATCTACCTCAAGTCACGGTCGAGTAGCCTTCCGTGGCATGTCGACCGCAAACAAGGGAAATGCGGTCAAGTTCAAGAAATTGAACTTTATTCGGGAGAGATTTTCTATACCAGTTAACGATGTTGTGCTCAAGATTTCAACGAAGTTTATTAACCCTCAGTTGGGTGGCTTCCACCAATGTTCTGTGTGTGATGGTTACGGTCACAAGGCTGCTGAATGTCTTTTGAGATTCACACCCAATCCTAGAAGGAATAACCCTCCTTCTGTGAGGCAGGTGTGGGTTGCTAACCCTTTGGACCCAAAAGAATAAAAAGGGGACCTTGTTCTTAAATGTCTATTTTGTAGGTCCTCTGCTTAATGGCTGGACATTCCAAGGATAAATCAAGTTTATGGTATCTCGATAGTGGCTGTTCAAGACACATGACCGGAGATATCAACTTATTGGAAGATGTCCGTGAAGAGAAAGGTCCATCTGTAAATTTTGGAGACAACAGCAAAGGAAAGACCGTAGGATATGGAGCCATCCGAAAAGGAAAATCACCATCCAAGAAGTCTCTCTAGTTATTGGGCTACAACACAATTTACTCTCAATATCTCAGTTCTGCGAGAAAGGATTGCAATGCCACTTCACTTCAAATTTCTGTCTCATCAAAGATGGCATATCCGGCGTCACTTTGCTCAAAGGGATTCGTAAGAAAAATGTTTATGTTGTTGATTTTAATTCATCTTGCATTTCTTCTAATCTCTGTTTTGTAGCAAAGAATGTTAGTGAAAATATTTGGCTGTGGCACAGAAGACTAAGTCACTTAAACTTCAAGTATCTCTCCAAGATTGGTAGAGAAAATCTAGTTCGTGGTCTACCCAAATTAGCTGATCACGACGATGAGAAGTGCACAACATGTCAACTAGGCAAACAACCAAAGGCGTCTTTCTCCAGCAAGACGACACCTTCAACTTCAAGATGTTTGCAGCTACTACATATGGATTTGTTTGGACCTGTGTCTACCGCAAGTATTAGTGGAAATAGATATACCTTGGTTGTAGTAGACGATTACTCTAGATATACGTGGGTCGAAATGATGATCTCCAAAGATGATTGTTATGACATTTTGACCACGGTATTCAGACAACTCTAAACCCAGAAGGTAGATGACATCGTTAGTGTTCGATCCGGCAATATAACATAATTCAAAAACAACGGTGTTGCTCAGTACTGTGATGACCATGGTATTGACCACAACTTCTCTGCTGCTGGAGTTCCACAACAAAATGGTGTAGTGGAAAGGAAGAACAGGACGTTGATAGAGGCTGGAAAAACAATTATTGCTGAAGCAAAGCTACCACAATACTTTTGGGCTGAAGCCGTCAACACAGCTTGCTTCACTCAAAATAGATCCCTCGTCAACAAGACCTACAACAAAACTCCTTATGAACTTTGGAGAGGAAGAACCCCCAACATAGCATACTTCAAGATATTTGGGTGCAAATGCTTCATACTCTACAACGGTAAAGAACATCGAGGTAAATTTGCTCCTAAGGCCGATAAAGGTATATTTATTGGGTATGCTAAACACTCAAAAGCCTTTCGTGTATTTAATAAAACCACTCTTAAGATAGTAGAATCTGTCCATGTTACATTTGATGAACATTCTCTCCTTGAGCCACATATGGCTCCAAATGTTGCTGATGATTTTGTTGAGATTAATGAGACAGGTACAACTCGACCACAAAATCAATCAACTCAAGGAAATCCATATACCTCAACTGCACCTCCATCTACCTCACATGAAGCACCAGAAGCTACCACATCTGCTGCTACCTTAAATAGAGTTGAAGTTGAAACACCCATCAATATGGAAGAACCTATCCCTCAAATTACTTATGATTGGGATGGCACAAATGACGTACCTTTAGAAGATTTACAACCACCATCAACTCAGCCAGACATCCCTCAAGAAGTTCGTGAGGTCAGAGATCACCCTATTCAGAATATCATTGGTGATTTGCATTCTGGTGTTCGAACAAGAAGAACAAACTATGATGCACTTACCGCATTCATATCTCAAGTTGAACCCAAGAAAGTTGATGAAGCACTCCAAGACTCAAGTTGGATTGTTGCCATGCAAGAAGAGATCAACCAATATGAAAGATGTAAAGTTTGGACCTTAGTTCCAAGGCCACGAGATCAAAGTGGGTGTTCAGAAACAAGATGGATGAGAATGGAAGCATCAGAAGAAACAAAGCTAGGTTGGTTGCACAAGGATATAGACAAGAAGAAGGCATTGATTATGATGAAACTTTTGCCCCCGTTGTAAGACTCGAAGCTATAAGAATATTCTTAGCTTATGCCTCTTTCAAAAGTTTCAAGCTTTAAAAAATGGATGTGAAGAGTGCATTCCTCAACGGTGAACTTCAAAAAATAGTCTATGTTGCTCAACCACCCGGATTTGAAGACCCCAAATTTCCAAATCATGTCTACAAACTCCGTAAAGCTTTGTATGGACTCAAACAAGCTCCACGTGCATGGTATGATACTATATCTAAATTTCTCCTAGAGAAAGGTTTCAAGCGTGGTAAGATCGATATAACTCTATTCATTGCTAAATATCATGATCATTCTTTACTTGTTCAAATATATGTAGATGGTATTATTTTTCGTTCTACTAATGAATTGTTGTGTAAGCGTTTTGAGAAACTCATGAAAAGCAAATTTGAGATGAGCATGATGGGAGAATTGATATTCTTCCTTGGGCTACAAATTAAACAATGTGCTGAAGGCATCTTCCTCAACCAAGCAAAGTACACAAAGGACCTTATCAAGAAATTTGGACTTGAAAATGCAAAGGCATACGACACTCCTATGGCTGCTGGCAATAAGCTAGATAAAGACTTGAAAGGTAATAAGGTTGATCAAACCTTATACCGAGGTATGATTGGCTCTCTCCTATAATTAACTGCTAGTAGGCCAGATATCATGTTTAGTGTTTGTGATCGTTATCAAGCTGATCCTAGAGAAGCACATCTTATTGCTGTAAAACATATTATTAGATATTTATCTGGGACTATTAACCTTGGACTTTGGTATTCCAAAGATTTGAATTTTGATCTTATA
The DNA here is from genome assembly GCA_026119855.1 of Campanula takesimana. Taxonomy (NCBI): domain Eukaryota; kingdom Viridiplantae; phylum Streptophyta; class Magnoliopsida; order Asterales; family Campanulaceae; genus Campanula; species Campanula takesimana. The sequence goes on from JAOWBW010001434.1 coordinate 27,416, forward strand.
GGTTACTCAGATGCAGACTATGCAGCATGTACAATCGACAGGAAAAGCACAAGTGGGACTTGTCATGTCCTTGTAAATCGACTAGTTTCATGGGCAAGCAAGAAACAAGCCTCAGTCTCTGTATCTACCACAGAAGCTGAATATATAGCCGCTGGAAGCTTCTGCTGCCAAGTGCTATGGATGAAGCAACAATTGGTCGATTATGGAATCAACGAAGAAAATTGTCCAATCTATTGTGACAATACATCTAGCATTGCTATCTCCAACAATCTTGTCATGCATTCAAAGACCAAACACATTGATATCAAATACCAATTTCTCAAGGATCATATGGAAAAAGGTAATATCCATCTAGAGTATGTGAGTACTGACAATCAAATTACAGATATTCTCACCAAGGCTCTCGATTCGAAGAGATTTAGGTATCTTAGAGGAGAAATGGGTATGTTAGAACTTTAATGATATGTCCATATAGTTTGTTTGTGCTTACTTGTGTTTCATCTAAGTTCAAAGTTTAGCAAGGATTTCAAGGTCAGTTCACCACGGTCGACCGCACACATGCTGACCGCTTATACTCAGTCTTCCAATTTGACCGTATAAGTAGTATGAGGTTTGTTCAAGGCTTTAGAGAAGCCTACCGCAAGGGAAATCGATGACATTGGTTCACTGCTTTAAAGAAACTTTTTCTTGGCCAAGGTAACTTACTTGACCGCAAGTATCACGGTCAAGCACTTGACCGCAAAAAGCTAGGTGACCAGGTAAGTGTTTCTAACTTAGCAAATTTTAGGATCATTCTAGTCATCCAATGGGTAATTCTGTAATTTCATCTTTTCCCTCATTTTTATTTAATTCAAATCATTTGCAATTAATTTTATTCTCTATTTATTTCCGCCGTCACTATCCATGCATTTAATGAGATAGGACATCATTGGTCAAATCCCTGAATTTGCAGAGCTAACCTCCTACTTCTCTGCACAAACCGTTCCGCTACCCCTCAACTCCACCTCTCTGCAAACTACTTTTTCAGAAACATTTCCTCTCTCTACATCTCTCTACTTTCTCTCTCTATACACCCAGTTCTGTCTCTCACTCTCTCATTCGAATCTCTCTCATTATTTCTCTATACATATGGCTCCTAAACCCTCACAATCTGCAAAAGCATCTAAGAAATCACAGGATTCTACATTTGAAGACAACATGGTATGATTTCTTGGCTCTAATCCCTCATATTTTCATTTTTTTTGGTTTCGAACCCATTCGTATTCTTGTCAAAATGTTTCACTTTCTGAGTTGATTTCTGCTTTAGGTATTGTTGTTTCTTGTTAAAATCATGTTTCGATTTCACTTCCATGCTTAGTTTAGTGTTTCATTTATTGTAATATCTCTCTCTATGCCATGGAAGTTTTGAAGCTTTTTAAGTTTTTTTTTTGCCCTTTTGATTTCTGGGTTTGATATGTTCTTGATAGTCAAATTGTTGATGAATGTGAGTTTTTTAATCGGTTTTTGCGCATACAGTCATGTAATTTTTGTTGCTTTTTGTGCTCTCTGGTATTATCTGGGTTTTCGTCAGGAACAGTTTTCATGGTGTTCTTCAATGTTCTTCGTGTTCTTGAGGAATCACTTTTTGATCTTTAAAACCTTATTACACGTACTAATTTGGTGTTTGTGCGTGTTTTGGAAAATCCTCTTGAATTTCTCTAAGTACCTCACTTTTGTTGACCGTGTTTCTAGTTCGACCTCATCTTGTCGACCATTTATGCTTAACCTCTATTGTTATTCGACCGTCACTTGGTCGATCGCATGAGTTCTATGTTTCTAACTTCTCTATTTTTCAGGACGAAAAATATTTCATTCCCGGTTGTGTCATGGACTACGATGATATCATGAATGATGCTATTAGAAGGAACATCATCAAGCGAATGAGAAAATCTGGCATTCTGAACTACTTCACCATGACTCAATCTTACCATCTTCCAGCTGCGGTTGGTGAATTCTACTCGACCGCGAAAGAAATCAAAGGCAGGGATGCGAAAAACAATCCACTTGACTGGATTGAAGCTGAAGTTTATGGGCAGAAAGTTGAGTTAGACTACACAGAAATTGCTACCGCTTTAGGTCTTGATATTGATTTTGAAGCCCCTGAATCTCTAACTTCTGAAGACTGTGATGAGCTCGCAATTCGATTGATTGGCTCCACGGATGTGTGCACTCCCTACCGGAAAACCTTTCCAGAAGTTATGTATTATATTAGGCACCTGGTTGCCCATGGTCTACTATGCAAGAGTGGAAACCACGGTAACTTCAACCATTCCCAGTGGCACCTCTCTGCCGCCATCTATCTGGGAAGGAAGATGAATTGGCCCAAGATTCTTTACTCTCTGTTGGTTGAGCAAGTCAAGGACTACAATAAGCAGATCAAGGAGAAGGCCCCTACCAAGTATAAGAATAATTCAAGACTGCTTTCTCTAATCTTCAAGTATACTCCTGAAATTCGCAAGGAGTCTGTAAAGGACAAGCATGCCAAGGTACCCATCTCTCTTTCCAAAGTGTTTAACATCAAGACCATGAGGCAAACCTTCCGCAATCAATTTGGTGATACGCAATACCAGGAGTACTTAGCAAAGGATCTCAAAGAAAAGTATGTTCCCCCAACCTACACCAAGGCAGCTAAGGATGCGCTCGGTCTGGATCAACCGCATGGTGATTCGACCGGTGATCAGAATGTTGATGAAGATAGTGAAGGAGAAAAAGCACGGGAAGCCCAGTTGGTTAAGGGTAAAGAAAAGTCAAGTGTATCAACCGTACCCCCTCTTAAATCCAGACCCTTAACAGGTATTAACCCTTAACAGGTATTAAGTTTAAAGAACCAGTTAAATCTACCGCCTTATCTCCTACCGCTCCTTCCAAGACTTTGAAACCCAAGGCTCCTATCCCCACATCATCTCAGGGGGAGAAATCAAAGAAAAGAGATTTATCTCTAAGTTCTCAGAAAGTTTCCAAGAAGAATAAGGTTACCCGACCTCCTCCATCGACCGCTTCTCCTGATTTTACCCCATCCGGTTCGCCTACTCCTGGTGACCGTGATAATATTGTTGAAATTGCTCCACCCCAGCGCCTGAAAAGGCAACCAATTTCTAAACCAACTCGTGGCTTTATTGATGAACCCACTTATGATGAAGTTGAGGATGTGTCTGACAATGGTTCAGAACATTCTGATGATAACAATGCCGGTGATGATGTTGAAGTTGATAAGGGTATAAATGCTGATAGCCCTGTGTTTAGTGATGCTGAAGAGGTTACTGCAAATGTTGGGAAGCCTGCTGAGTCTGCGAAAGAAGTTGAAAAGGATGTGCTAGTGCCTGAGGATGAGGGTCACGGTCAAGAGGATGACCATGTGCCCAGTGACCGCGTTATTGATGATACTGGTAAATTGACCATGTCTCCAGGCAGGCCATCCACTTATGAACCCCCGGTTGATTCTATTGCTCATCTGTTGACCGCCATTGAGATGCTTACTCAGATCAATCTGGATTCTCAAACCCAGATCTCTAAGTTGACTGCCAACCAAGCCGCTCTTTAGAGTATAATCACTGAGCTGAAGTCTGAAAATTCTCTGCTTAAGGACCAGGTTACTTCTCTTCCTACTCAACTAATTGCGATCATTAAGGGGGAGGGAGAGTATATATCAAAGGCTATATCAGAAGCCTTTTCTGGTCAAACAGGTAGTTCTTTAAGGCCCGGTCAAGCTGGCAGTTCTACTTCTACCGCTCTGGTTGCACCCAGTGCCTTCATGGTTACACCCGATTTTATGAATCAGTCTTTTCTCATTCAAACCAGAGCCATAATCAGGTGTTTTTCAAAGGAGGTATTAAAAGCCTCGGTTGATATCTCTAAGAACTTTGAAGATGTTAAAGATGAACTCTCCCTGGAGGTAAAAAAAAGTAAGGGTATCGGTTGAAAAGGATGTTGACATTGCTCTAAAATCCGCTATGACAAATCTGAATGAAATTTTGGGAAGGAAAATGGAAGCATTTAAACAGGTCATGATCGTCCACACCAACCGCCTAAATGATCAATCCAACAAAATTGACTTGCTGTCCAACCGAGCTAATACGGTATTGAATAGGCTCAATCGTCAAAGAAATCAAGGCGGTCAACAAGTCATTTAAGGAGCTGAAGGTGCAAGTCACGGTAACGTAAATGCTCAAGGTGAAGATGATAATGAAGATGGAGTGACCGTGCCTATTTTCATTCCCGGTCTCTCTATGCCCTCTTACCGCTTTCCCTTCTCCGATCTCTCAGAAGATGAACTTCAAGAATTTGACCGCTTCTAGTCTACCGTGATTCTATCCTACCGTAACTCTTTTGTCATGACCGTGTGTGGTCATTTTAAACAATTTGTGGTGTTTGTTCCAAAACAATTTACTTTTTATGTCTTTTATTTGGGTATGTAAAACTTTATTACTCTTTTGATTCTGCACTCCAATGCTTGAATGGATATTTTTATGGAGTGTCTTGAATGTCTCTGTTTGTTGCATTTGCTCTATTAACGTTATTTTCTCTAAATGCACAAACTTATATATTTCTATCGTGCTAGGATTATAATTTTATTTTATCTTTTTAGGATGATAGAAATCTATGATATTGGCTTAGAGTGTGCATTGACTTGGGGCATGAAATTAATAAAATAATATTTTCTTGAAAACATGATATTACCAAGTACAATGAATTAGCCTTTGTTATAGTAGGTAATGGTCTCAATCAAATAGCGGGAGATTGTTGGGTATGCTTATTATAAACCACTCCTATTACCTAAGATTTGATTGATCTCATAACCTAATTTTATCTTTTGTGGACTTTAGGTTATATTGTAAGAAGTGTTAAACTTCATTCTTAGAATAGTCCACTTTGATAGTATAGGCTTTAGTTTGATAGGTCTTAAATTTTCTAAGTTTGGAAATTTAGTGGTCAATGTCTTGACCGTGAATCACTTGACCGCAGGTCAGTGACTGTGAGCTTCGTGGCAAACCTTGTCAGGTCGCCTCCGATGCTTTGACCGCAAGCCACTCGACCGTAAGGTCTCGACCGCAAATGAAGTCGTCCAAGTAATCAAGGTTTGTTCAAACTTAACCATGGTCACACTTGTGTCCAAAACTATGGTTAGTTTAGAACGTTGCAAAATTCAAATTTCAAATTTGAATATCTATTAGTGGGATCACCACTACTCTGCAACAAAAGGACAACTCAGACTGAGCTCCAATCAGAATTCAACAGCTCATTGTCCTTTATCTTGGACCCCAAGTATTTCTAACGGCTAGTCTCTCATTCAAGGCTATAAATAGTCCTTGAGTTCTTCATTGAACATTGCTGAGATTCAAAGAGAGAAATTGCTGTTGAAATACTTGGTGATTGAAGATCATACTCAAGATTTCCAGAATCCTTTGAATCTTCAAGTGTTCGCCTTCAATCACATAGATTGCATCATTAGGGATACACTGGTCTAAGTCTAGGATTTGTTCTTCATAGAAAGTAGGTGTTGATTCAATACTTCATCTCTGTAATCTGTACTCACAAGAATCAATATATACCTCCATTCAAAATCCAAGACTGACCATCTTGGTAAAGGACGTAGATCTTTTAACAGATCTAACCTTTCCAAATACTTGTGTCATTTACTTACTGCACTTTAATTTCTGCAAATTTACTTTCAAGTATTGTTCATCTTGTTCCTTATTGTTCATACTAATCTTGTTTGTCGTTTAGTGTTTTGATCTTTCAGATTTATGAACTGTTGTGAATTGTGTTTGTATGTTCTCCATATTGCCTAAGCTAAAATCTAACTAACTTATCTTTTGCCAAAACTTTTTAGACAACAACTTTCAAACTCAACCATTCTTGACAGCATATCTCTTGACCGCACCTCAACCTTGACCGGACTCACTCGACTGCAACCTGGTTGACCGTGAGGGCTGGTGTAGCGACCCCAAAACCCGTTTCTATTTATTTTATAATTTTGGGGATTTTTATTTGACTTATATGTGCATTTTATGTGTTGCATCATATTTTATGATTTGCATATCATACTTGATTATCTGTGTTATTTACTTAGTTAGTAAAAATAATGATTAAAGGAGTTAAATGATTAAGTTGAAACTTTAGGGTCCTAGTTGAAATTATAAGTTAAGGGGCTTAAGTGTTAACTTTGAAAGTTGGGTGACCAAGTTGTAAAAATGGGTAAGATATTTAAAGAAACTTTCCTTCTTTCTTTCCTTCACTGTGTTATTTTCTTTCTTCTGCAACATTCCTCGTTCTATTCCTAGGGTTAAAGAAAAAAGGTAAGTTCGACCCATTTCGATTTAATTCTTTTTATTTACTTACCCGTTTTAAAAACTAATTATATAAAAATGATCAGGGCGTAGAGTAGGTCATTTCTAGCCGAACAAAACTTATTTCAGCGATACTTTTCCCGGAACTAGGTAAGTTACTAATTCCCCTTTAAATGTTAAAATAGTCATATATGCTATATATGATACTCCTACTTGTTCATTTTGTGTTTTGGGTAATATTTGCTATACTTGTAATTTTGGGACAAAAGGAGTATATGGTATTGGTTGTAGCTGAGTATGGGAAATGGTTTAGAAGCATGTTGTAATCTAATGGAAGTTGTTAATGAGAGTTGCTAATGTTGTGTATTAAGTTGTGCAGTATATGTTATGTTTGTGGGACGGAAGGAGTAAAAATTGAACTAAGGAAGAATCTGGGATTTGGCCCAAAATTGGAGGAGGCGCGCGCACCCTATATAAGGAGGCGCACGCACCCATTGTGACCAACCTAGGCAAAAAAGTGACTGTGGAAGGGAGGCGTGCGCATCCTTTTGGGTGAGGCGCGCGCACCCTTAAGTGAACCAAAAATAGTGAGGTTCTGGTCCTTGGAAGCGCGCGCATCCTATGGGGTGAGGCGTGCGCATCCACCCTGTTTCCAAGGTTTGATAGTTTGTGTTATTTGGGGTATAAGAGGACAAGTGTGTATGTGATCCTTGGGGTTGTTTATGACTTAAACATGAATGTGTATGACTTTTATGTCGTTAATGAAAAAGCTTGGGTTGTGACTAAATGTCCTCATTATGAACTCTTTATGAGAAATCTTTCGTGTGCATCTTGTGATGTTTTGGCTTAATTCCTTCTTGGATTAAATGCCCCGGGTTTTGTTTAGCAAGTATTCATTACTGTGCTTCTTGTTAAAAGTCCAGCTGGTCTTGTTGTGGAGTCAGCCAATGGAAGAATTATAGTGGTACAGGTAAGTCCACTATAAGGTTTTCCATTGGAGCTTGTGAGTCAGGCGGTGGAAGAATTATAGTGGCACACAAGCCAAGTTCACTATAAGGTGTCCACTGTGCCTTCTAGTTTCCCCAGTCCAGATTGGCCTTGGATGGGATGAATTGCTCCCTTTGGTGAGTATTTGGGTTATGACTTTGTGTCATATTTCCCTCTCTGGTTACTTGGTTCTATTGGTTATGGTTTGGTTTTCGGGATCCCAACGGCTTCAGCTATTTATGCTGCTCAGATGGTTTTCTCTGATGGGTTTCTCAGTTGGTATTCTCATCAGTTATGGTTATTGGTTAAACCTTGGCTTTGGTATCCACCGGAGTGTGGGCTATGTGACTAATGTGATATATGAGTTGATGTTATATGCTATATGCTTACTTGTTGATATTGTTTCTTTATGATCATCATATCAGCATGTAACGTAGTTGCATTTTAGTAGCTTACTGAGATTTATTCTCACCCTTATTTGTTTACTGTTTTAGATAAAGGCGGGTCCAGGGGATAGGACACTTGGCACGGGAGGACGTTGGATTGGTAAGAGATGGGACTTGTTTTGTGAAGGTTACATTATGTAAATGTAAACCCTTTGGGTAGAGTACCCGTACTTCTTATGGTTCCATCTATTTTGGTAAAGGTTGATGTATGTACATTTGTTTAAAAGTTTGTAAGCCTTCGGGCTAAGTACTTTCGTCGTGAAAGTGTTTGTAAAAGTTTGTTTCAAGTTAAGTGAAGTCTTTGAACTTCAAGTGTGTTTTTGTGCCACTTTCTAAAAGGACATTTCGAAAAAAATTCTAAAAGGTTTCATAACGTCTTCCGTTCGTGTCCCGAGCGTGGGGCCAAGTAGGACCACGGGTACGGGGCGCGACAGCTGGTATTCCAATTCTTAGAGATTTTCTCAAAACCAACTCTACCTAATTTACATCGAAAACTTCCGCTGTGCATATTACACCTTGACCGTGTGGTTTTTACTTGACCGCAAAATTCAAGATTGTAAGCACTTGGTTGAATTTTGAAAAAAGGGTTGAAATTTTAAATAGGCTATTCACCCCCCCCCCTCTAGCCTCTTTTCATACCATTGTTGTGTCTTTGGGACCAACACTGCAACCCCACGCGTACGTATCTACAATCACGCGAAATAACCATCTTAGAAAAAACTATCCATTCAACTTATACCCAAAAATACCCTTTAAGATTTACCAATATACCCTTAGGGTTCCATAGTTCTATTCTAACTCATCATGTTTTAGTATTCGATTACCCACACCTAAAACACTATTCACAGCACCTACAATCACTATTCACAGCACACCTAACACACACAGTACATGCACACACACACACACCTACACACACACAGTACACGCACACACACACCCACAGCAACCACTGCCGCCACATCCACACCTGCACCAGCAAACACACACACACACCTACTCACATACATGCGCACAATCACACACACCCAGACCACCATCTTCTTCTTTTATGACTATCATTCTAGCAACCCTAGTTCATCATTCTTTAACTAGGTTTCCATTCAAACATGGCTTCTAATAGTTTGATCAATAATGATGAATAAGAAAGGTTAGGGATACTAGGTTTTACCTCTTGAGGATCGACCATCAACCTTCTCTCTCCCCGATCTCTTTCTCTCCTCTGCGGTTCTTCTCCCTCTCAGCGCCGCTCTCCCTCTTCTCTCCCGTTCTCTCGCTTTCTTTTGCGGTGTAAATAATAATAAGTTAGGGTAGGGTTTTTAATTTATACTTCTAAAATTTAATGAATCCTAATTGGGCTAGGATTTTAACTAGTTATTATTAAATAAAGACTTGGTCCTACTAACTTAACCCAACGGACTTATTTTAATTAAAGAAGTCCACCCAATTAATAAAATGAAAGAGTCGGGTTATTAATTTCTTACCCCCTTAAAAGAGTTTGGTCCTTCAACCTAAACGTACCTTAATCTTCAAACAAAGCGGGATACATATCACGCATTTCACTTTCGAGCTCCCACGTGGCTTCTCTTTCTGTGTGATTGCTCTACTGCACTTTTACGTACGGAATCACCCACTTCTGTAATACTTGATCTTTACGGTCTACAATTTTCACTGGCTTTTCATCATAACTCAAGTCTTCACGAAAACGTAACTGTTTGTACTCTATGACGTGGCTCGGGTTAGCTACGTACTTTCTCAACATCGACACGTGAAACACATTGTGCACACCAGCCAGCACAGGAGGTAAAGCCAACTTATAGGCTACCACTCCTATTCGTTCTAGAATCTCAAACGGTCCCACATATCTAGGACTTAACTTTCCACGAATCCCAAATCGCATGACTCCTTTTGTCGGTGAGATCTTCAAGAATACATGATCCCCTATTTGAAACTCTAGGTCGCGTCTTCGATTATCCGCATATGATTTCTGCCTACTCTACGCAGTTAACAACCACTTTCGAATCTGTTGTACCTTATCCGCCGTTACTTGAACAATATCGGTCCAGTTAACTTCCTCTTACCTACTTCATCCCAACACGCAGGCGATCTACATTTCCGACCATACAAAGCTTTATACGGCGCCATCCTAATACTAGAGTGGTAACTATTGTTGTAGGCAAACTCTACTAGTGGTAAATGATCATCCCACGCTCCTTGCCAATCCAATGATGTTGCTCTCAGTAGGTCTTCAAGAGTTTGAATCGTCCTTTCTGACTGTCCGTCTGTCTGAGGATGGAACGATGTACTCATAGTTAATTCCGCCCCCAACGCTCTCTGTAAACTCTTCCAGAAATTTGATGTGAATCTCACATCTCGGTCTGACACTATAGAGACCGGTATCCCATGTAACATCACGATCTCATCCACGTACAACTTAGCTAACTTGTCCAATGAATCAGTCACCTTGATTGCTACCTCTCTATTCATATTGTTCCACCAAAAGGATTCCTTTAAATCTCTGTACATCTTAGTACTCCCAGGATGAATCAAAAATATTGAACAGTGAGCTTCCTCAAGAATTTCCCTCTTAATACTTTCATCATTAGGCACCCAAATCCTCGATTGATACCTCATAATCCCGTCATCACCCACACGGAAATCTACCATTCCCTTTTTACTTATGGTCTTGTGGATTACTGCTAACTCCTCATCCACATTCTGAGCTTCCTTGATCCTCACCAACAATATTGGTTGAACACTCATCTGATCCAAATAACCTTTAACTCTAACTTCCAGTTTTACCATTTCACTATTTCCCAAATTACTTACCCCCTTAGAAATCATAGCCGCTAATGATCCATGGTTCTTTCTACTTAACGCATCTGCCACTTTATTGGCTTTTCCAGGATGATACACAATTTTGCAATCATAATCCTTAAGTAATTCGAGCCATCTTATCTGCCTCATATTCAACTCTTTCTGAGTGAAAATATACTTAAGACTCTTATGGTCGGTATAAATCTCACATGGCACCCCATACAAATAATGTCTCCAAATCTTCAATGCAAACACTACGGCCGCTAACTCCAAATCATGGGTAGGATAGTTTTTATCATGGTTCTTGATTTGCCTAGACACATAAGCTATCACTTTGTCATTCTGCATCAACACACAACCCAAACCTTTCAATGAAGCATCACTATAAATCACAAAACTATCCTTGCTTGTTGGTACCGTAAGAACAGGCGCAGACACCAATCGCCTTTTTAATTCTTGAAAGCTCTGCTCACAATCGTCCGACCATACAAACTTTGTCCCTTTCATGGTTAACTTAGTCAGTGGTAGAGATAACTTCGAAAATCTTTCTACGAACCTGCGGTAATAACCCGCTAAACCAAAAAAGCTCCTTATTTCACTAACAGAAGTTGGTCTCTCCCAATTTACTATAGCCTCTATTTTCGCAGGGTCAACTGCTACCCCATTCTTAGAGACCACATGCCCCAAGAGCGCCACTTCCTCAAGCCAGAACTCACACTTCTTAAACTTGGCATATAACTTTTGCTCTCTCAGGATCTGCAATACTAATTTTAAATGTTCTTCATGCTCATCTTTTGACTTAGAGTACACCAAGATGTCGTCGATGAGCACTATTACACACTTGTCCAAATACTCTTGAAAGAATAATACTAGGGGCACACAAAAGTCACAAAATCTTGCTCACAAAATCCTAAGTGTAATGATTTTATTGGTATTTTTAAGTAGAGTGTGGCGGGTCCATTATCGATACAACCAATAAAATATCGCCATCTCATTTTGTGAGCAAGATTTTGTGACTTTATTTTGTGCCCCCCTAGCATTGCTCCTCTTGAAATACTCTATTCATAAGTTCCATAAACACAGCAGGTGCATTTGTCAATCCAAACGGCATTACCAGGAACTCATAGTGCCCATACCTCGTCCTAAAAGCCGGCTTTGCTACATCTTCCTTTTTCACTCTCAACTGATTGTATCCAGAACGTAGATCAATCTTAGAGAAATAACATGCACCCTGGAGTTGATCAAACAAATCAGTGATTCTAGGCAAAGGATACTTATTCTTAATCGTTGCTCGGTTTAACTCCCGGTAGTTAATACATAACCTCATTGACCCATCCTTCTTCTTTACAAATAATACCAGCGTACCCCACAGTGATGCACTCGGTCTAATCAGACCCTTGTCCAATAACTCTTGTAACTGTTCCTTTAACTTTTTAAGTTCCGGTGGAGCCATCCTATATGGTGCTCTCAAAATCAGTGCAGTCTCTGGTGCTAGATCTATTGAAAACTCGACTTCTCGCTCCGGTGGTATTCCCGATAAGTCCTCAGGGAAAACATCTTTAAAATCCTTTACTATGGAAAGAGATTCTATGGTCACTTTTTCTTGCTTGTCTCACTAACATACGCTAGAAATCCCTCACAACCCTTCCTTAACAGTTTACGAGCCTTCATTACAGAAATCAGACCGGTCCGAACTATCGGTTTCGACCCTTGAAAACAGAATCTTTCTTCAGAGGGTAATTCATAATTCACTTCCTTTCTAAAATAGTCTACTTTGGCATGATACGCGGCCAGCCAATCCATACCTAGGATAATATCAAAGTCACTGAGATCTATACATATGAGATCAACCTCGAGTTCTCTATCGCCTATCTTTAGAGGACAATTCTGAAATACTGAATTAACTGGGATCAACTCCTTAGTTGGGGTATCAATTATTAAGGGTACTTCTAATACCTTAGGAGTCAATTTCAACTGTTTTGCCAACTTGGAACTAATCACAGAATGAGTGGCACCAGAATCAATCAAAGCGTATACATTGCGCGAATAGATCTGAAGCGTACCTGCCACCAGGTCATTCGCGGATTTAGAATCTCTAGCGGTCATGGTGAACATACGTCCCTGCCCGCTAACCTTACTTTTGTCATCCGTTTTCGCTCCATGAGCAGGCGCATTCTTTTTCGGCTCTGGGCACTTCCATTGTGGATGTCCGATCTTCTCACAGTTGTAGAATTTCCTATCTTTGTACTTGCACATGTCGGATTTTTGATTCCCATCACATGCAGGGCACACATCAGCGGTCACATGTTCCTTGGCTTTGCCCTTATCGTAAGCGGTTCGGTTTCCAAAGTTTTTGTTCAGATATTTGTTTGTCGCACGATCGTAGCCTCCCTCGGCTTTCCTTTTTCCATTGCTGTCTCGATCTCAATCATTAAACTGCCCTTTATTACCAGTCGAATCTTTACTAGCGAACTTATTACTAGCCATCTTCTTCTCATCCTTCCTGCTGCGGTACTCATCCGACTCCTTCTCTATGACTCTAGCTCTATCCAGAACCAGCCCATAAGTATCCAACTGCAAGGGCGTAATCCTGTACCGAATTCGATCACTCAGCCCAGCTTCAAACTTCCTAGCTTTTTGCTCCTCACTGTCGAAGAATGTCGGTGCAAATTCTAGTAAATCCATAAATCTTTCACTGTCTTGGTACCTTGAGTTAAAGTCAGGAATTCCGCCACCCTGGCATTGCGAACACTAGCCGGGTAGTACTTTTCGTTGAACACTACTTTAAACCTTTCCCAGGTGAAATTTCCCTCACCTCGAGCCAAAGCTGCTCTCTTCTCCGCATCCCACCAAGTGCGAGCCTCACCCTTAAGCACAAACGTTGCAAAAATGACCCTTTGCTCTGTGGTACAAGTCAAAGTCTCAAAGATATGCTCCATGTCCTTAATCCAGTCTTCCGGCTTCTCTTTTGAGCTACCAGAGAGTGTATCCGGCTTCCTCCTCTGAAATAACTCTAACGGATCCCTCATTGGTACTTGCTGAGGTTGGTTTTGAGGTTGCGCTAGTTCAGTCACCACTTGTCCGATACCAGCCACTGTCTGGTTTAGCGTTTGCAATAAGTTAGTCATGTTCGGATCAATAGCGCCTTGATTACCCGCGTTTCCCGCATTCCCAGCATTGCGAGCGTTGCCACGGTTTCCTCTTCCTCTTCCAGACATCTGAAGATAATGAAATATAACTGATTAATACCCTTTCACGGAAAACGGTGTTTACATCTTCACACCAATAGATTTAATAGAGTCGATTACTTGACTTCATAATTTATTGACTTATCACAAGCCTATACTTAACTTGGTCTCTTACTAACTTCACTTACATGCTTCATACATCAGTCATACTTTAGATCTTTCACTGAATCAGCCTTACTTTAGGCCTTTAACCCTACTTAGTCATTTCACTTAAACGAACTCATATCTCTATGAGCCATCCCCACAGGACTAACTGCTATAGTTATTGAATAACTTATTTATTAATTTATACGAACAAGACTAAATTGAAGTTTGCACAAGATTTGAAATAACTCAACTTTAAACTAACTTTTATTCCTTTAACTTAAACCAAACTAAAATAATTAACTAATTTCTTTACTAGTAGAACTAAAAGAATACTAATCTTCAAAAAAAAAAAACTAATAACTGACTACTCCCCTCATAACTCATGGGGTTACATTCTTTTTAGGTCTACCCTTAGGTCTTCCAGTCGGTACATAGGCTTTCTTTTCAGATCCCTTTGTCTTTCCTTCTACTCTTGCTTTCTCTAGCTCTTCACACTTGTAATGGGCTCTATACATCTCTTCTCTAGCATTAGCACATTCTACCTCTTTATTACCCAGTGCACACTTCAGCATCCATCCATGCATCTCTAAAATCCATCCATTTGCTTAATAGGACTTGTTTCTTTTCTGTTCCTTCTTCAATTTCCCCTTCAGCTTCCTAATTGTCCATGCACTTCTTACAGTTGTTTTCTCCTTGGGTGTTTTTGTCTTCAAATTCACTCTTTCTAAGCCCATAGGTCCGTCCATGATCTACAAAGAACACATACAACCATTAGAACCACATATATCCCGAAGTGCATTCATTCATAAGGAAAGATAACATTCATTCGAACCACAACCCAAGTATATACTCATCTTCCTTTAGAACCTCACTCTAGGTCCTTTCCTAAAATAACAGGTTTCTATAAAAGGAAACTTTCTAAACTTAGAAAGTTTCCCAAAGCGGAAGGTTTCCCTAAATAGCAGGTTTCCTCAATTAGTGCTCCCCAAAATACTTTGTTCTTATCAGAGTTCTACAGCCCAAAAATTGTTAAGTACCACTCCTCCTCATAGTCTTAACGTCTAAGTCTGAGTCTCCCAAGTAATCTTAAACCGTGGCTCTGATACAACTGTAACACCCCAACTTTTCAATACTAATAAATAATAACTTATTTGAATAAATCCCAAATTCAGAATGCCCCAACGGCTACAATTGACCAAAATTCAAACTTTAACTAACATTCAAAACTCAAACGGCTAGTACAACTCACTAGCTCAAAAGGTAACTAACGGAAATAAAGTCTAAAACTTAACATAACGGAAATCATAATTACTAACTAACTTTATTCAAAATATAACTTCTATGCCGCCAACCTTGCGACCCTCGATCAGCTTATTTATAACCTGGAGAGAAATAAGAATGGAAGGAATGAGCGAACAATGCCCAGTAAGTTCATATGGGATCCCCTCGTGTACTAAGAGGAGATGACCGAAATGAACGGTAACAATGAATTAACAATGAAGGGATAAACTCAAGGATCAAACAGGTACTCAGTTTGAAAATAAACATTTACCAATATTCAAAACAACTCATTACTTTGAAAACATGTGGCTACAGAAGGCAGTTCCCAAAACATATCTTTTCACAAAACACCTTACTTCACTTTACTTTACTTTACTTCACTTTAATAATTTAGGCATTAAGCACATGATGTACCCAGGGCTCGGGTTTCTACTGACCGCACCCAAAATCTGTGTATCATGATAACCTACGCTACTTCATCAAGCAACGCAAAGGGGTCCACATGTTCATCTTAGAACTATGGATAACTATAAGGGGTCCACTTATCCGTTTCGGGATTATGGATAACTGTAATTCACTTTACTTATTACAAAACTTCACTTTAAAGAGCTTTACAAAACAAAGCTTAACTTTACAAAACTTTACTTGATCACTTTTTTAAAAGAAGGTGTACATTTCACTTTAGACACCAAAATCACAATACAAATCATACACATGATAGCCCAATTGAACAACAATAAAATCAATAGGGCGGATAACAAGGAACGGTAACATTCGCGGAACGGAATAGTTATTTAAAACACTACCTAGCCACATAGGTAGATTACTTTTAACAAAACCAGAGATTTGGAATCCTAAACAAGGATTGAAGCCAAATAACTACTAAGAACGCAATTCCTTACCTTGGCTTGCGTTAATTCTTCCTGCAACTATCTACAATCATGCGAAATAACCATCTTAGACAAAAGTAATACTTTCTACTTCCGTCCCCAAAATACTTTACTTCTCCTTTTATTAACCTACGCGTTGTACTCTTTAACTCCTTAACAAGATTGATATCCAGTCTAGGGTTTATAATATCCATTCAACTTATACCCAAAAATACCCTTTAAGGTTTACCAACATACCTTTAGGGTTCCATAGTTCTATTCTAACTCATCATGTTTTAGTATTCGATTACCCACACCTAAAACACTATTCACAGCACCTACAATCACTGTTCATAGCAATCCTAACACACACACACACATAGTACATGCACACACACCTACACACACACAGTACACGCACACACACACACACAGATACGGCAGCCACTGCCGCCACACCCACACCTGCACCAGCAAACACACACACACACCTACTCACATACATGCTCACAATCACACACACCCAGTCCATCATCTTCTTCTTTTATGACTATCATTCTAGCAACCCTAGTTTATCATTCTTTAACTAGGTTTCCCTTCAAACATGGCTTCTAATAGTTTGATCAATAACGATGAATAAGAAAGGCTAGGGATACTAGGTTTTACCTCTTGAGGATCGACCACCAACCTTCTCTCTTCCCGATCTCTTTCTCTCCTCTGCGGTTCTTCTCCCTCTCAGTGCCGCTCTCCCTCTTCTCTCCCGTTTTCT
The DNA here is from genome assembly GCA_026119855.1 of Campanula takesimana. Lineage (NCBI taxonomy): Eukaryota > Viridiplantae > Streptophyta > Magnoliopsida > Asterales > Campanulaceae > Campanula > Campanula takesimana. The sequence goes on from JAOWBW010001434.1 coordinate 44,246, forward strand.
CGCTTTCTTTTGTGGTGTAAATAATAATAAGTTAGGGTAGGGTTTTTAATTTATACTTCTAAGCTTTAATGAATCCTAATTGGGCTATGATTTTAACTAGTTATTATTAAATAAAGACTTGGGCCTACTAACTTAACCCAACAGACTTATTTTAATTAAACCACCCAATTAATAAAATGCAAGAGTCGGGTTATTACAATATTGTTCGCAGATGATATTGTGCTGATTGATGAACAAAAGAGGGTGTTTAAAGTAAATTGGAGTTATGAAGACACACTGTGGAATCTCGGTGTTTTAGACTAACCAGAAGCAAAAATGAATATATGAAGTGTAAGTTTAGCAGAGTTGGAAGCACGGAGGCAGGGGTGATCACATTCGATGGAAAGATAGTCCAAGCATCTGAGATTTTTCGTTATCTTGGATCTATTATCCAAAAGGATAAAAGTTGGATCGAGATGTGGCTCAAAAGATTAAAAATATTAAAGCATGTTGGTTGAAGTAGAAGAGTGCGACAGGGTTTCTATGTGATCCCGACATGCCTCATCGATTAAATGAAATATTCTATCGCACGGCAATTAGGCCGGCTCTGCTATATGGCACTGAATGTTGGGCCGTGAAACAGTGTCACGTTCATAAAATGAATGTAGCGGAGATGCGTATGCTACGACGAATGTTTGCATACAAGAAATGATCGATTAAGAATAAGGTGATTAGGAGTAAAGTAGGAATTACGCTCATTAAGGATAAAATAAGAGAGCATCGTCTAAGGCTATTTTATCATGTAAAACGGAGACCAAGTGATGCACCAGTTAGGAGACCTAAAGAGCGGAGAAGTGATAGAATGACGAGGGATATAGGAGACCTTAGCAAATTTGGATTATGGTGATTGAAAATGATATGAGTTTAATGGGATTGGATGAATATATGGCGCTGAAGAGGCCGGAGTTGAGGGCAAAAATTCATGTGTGTGATGGGGTTGATTTTATTTTATTTTTTAATTATTTTTTTAATTATTCTTTTTATTATTATTTCCATTTTCACTATCTGTTATATATATATATATATATATATATATATATATATATATATATATATTCTTTTATACACTTTAATAATATATGAAGGTGGTTACAACTTTGCGTATGCAATCACTAAAAATTTAATATGACTACTCTCCATGAACAACTTACCTCACATATATTTTATCTCCTTTACAAAAACACACACTACTCAGTCATAGCCACGTTGTAGAATCGCCCCTCCTGGCTCTCTATAGGCCCCGACTCTCTCTCTTTGACGCTTTGTGGCTCTCTTGTGTATTCTAGTTTTCTCTCCAAACAGATTATATGATTGTTGTCACATTGTTTGTATAGAGTTCTAATTTTAAACATAAACCAAAACCAACCAACTAATAAAACCGCATTAGTACTACTATAATTATGAATTCTTCAGATAATAGGTAACTAATTCCTTTATCGCGCACACGCACAACACTATGGGCTGAGCGGCTTGTGCGAGGCCATGCGACCGGCTCGCATGGTTCTCGACACAATTTTGCTCTGATCTGGTATCTCCTTTTCCTTTATTCTGACTAATTCTGTTTGCGGTTTTGATTATTTTTTCGTGGTTTTAATTTCACAACCTAACACATACATTTATTATTAATATTTATTAATATTTATTAATATGTTTGTCTATTTTATCACTATCATTTGTCACTACGTGGTAAGCAACACTGTATCATCAACATAAAAAGTGTACTCTTTCCTATCACGATTAAATTGTTATTATCCACGTCTATATATTGAATGGTTGAAATAATAAAATTACTTTCACAAGTTTTTTGGGGCTACATTCTGAGATACTTGTAGCCATTAAATCTTTATATTAGCAAAACCAAGTGAATATTTTTTTAATTTGTCTAAATTAATAAGAATATTTATTTCAAAATTAAAATGATCACTTATTATAAGAGACGCATTAATTATAATGTCCACACATACCTTCTTGAGATTTTTTTTAGCTCATTGCTCCTTCTTTTGTCATTTTTATGGAAATAAAATGAATGATATGGCACTAGTTCTATAATCTATTCTGTACAAAGCCAAATACTATATCAGTCACGTAAAATATTTAGGTGTGAAATTGATATTTAATTTATAAAAAGTTGGTGAACGAAAAAAAAAAGAGAAGAAACTTTATCTTAAAAAGAGGTAATGATATTTAAATCTTAGGAAGAACAATTTAAAAGAAATGTAAATGAAAGAAGGGGGTTAAAATGGAATTTTGAGGGTGTTATAGTAAGTAGTGGGGACGTAGAAATATTTTAATGTGTTGCAGAAAAGTGAATGTATGTTCCTTACGTAGGTTACGGTTTCACGTGCTATGTCTCCGGACGATATTATATTATACTTTCCAGCACAAGGTTCTTATTTTGATTTTTCACGGAGATTTAAAAAAAATAAATGTTGTGAGTATGAAAAAGTAAGTAAGAGAAAGTAGGAGAGATAAAGTGGGTAGGGAGTTTTTGTTGTGAGAATGACAAGTGGGTCCCATTGTCCATTTTAGTTAATAAAGCAACTAAAAACCTTGTGCTGGGACAAACTAAAAAAGAAAGTAAGAACTTTGTGCTGGGACGGAGGGAGTAAATAACAGTAATGCCATTGAGGAGGAGATAAGGACAGCAGGCGATAATAAGGACAGATTCGCTATTTGTCCGTATGCAAGTGGCGTTTTCGTGATTTCGTGAAACACTTCCTTTACTTAGGTTAAGCTGAACTTTTTATAAACGGGCAATCAGCGGCATAATTCTGACAGTTGGCGTCCAACGACCGCCGTAGTGGTAGTGGCAAGAAACAATAGTATTGATGATGTATCATGCTAACTTTAAAATACTCTCTAGTCTCTCCGTTTCATAAAACATACTCCATCCAGTCCCAAATATAAGCAAAAATAACTAAAATCACACTTATTAAGAAAGTAGTTAAGTTAGTTAATTGCCTTGATTTTATAATAAAAACATGTTAAAATTACTAATATATCCTCATATTAAATGTGTAATAAATGTGCACTTGTATTTGAAAATGAATAATTAAATAGAGGCAGTTTTGGTAAGAGAGTATTAAATAGTCTTGAAATCCCTTAGAGTTGCTTATATTTAGGTAAAAAAAAAACTCACTTTTGTTGCTTATAATTGAGTCCGGAGGGAGTAACGTTTTAAGAGCAATTTTTTGTTTCAAAGTATTTGAGGTTTTACTATTACCAAAAAATAATTACTCTACTTATCATACTCTTATTCATTAATTGTGAACTATTTCTTGTATAAGCATTTAAATGCCTAAGTAATTGGATACTTTTAGGGGCACATATGTCTTTTTAATACTCCCTCCGTCCCACTAGAAGTGAGACTTCTTTCCTTTTTGGGCCGTCCCACTTAAAGTGAGACTACCCAAAATGGAAATGTTTTAATATACTTATATTCATCATTCCCCACTATTTAACCCCACTCATTCTCTCTCTTCATTTTCCACCACTCATTTTATTCAATCAACACCACTATTTACCCCACTCATTCTCTCTCTTCATTTTCTACCACATATATATCACTTTATCTTAAATATCGTGCCCACTCCTCTAGTCTCACTCTCAATGGGACGGAGGGAGTATGTATTAATTGCATTTTTTAATATGTGTGAAAAAGTTTAAAACGACATGTATTATGAAACGGAGGGAGTACTACATATTGAATGCAATAATACTACTGCACAGAAACTAGAAACTTACGAAAAAAATAAATTTAATGAAGAACTTGTGGGGAAGTGGTTTATTCCAAAAAATAACTTTTAAGTCATTTCTCCTTTAAAAAAACAATTTTTCTACAATTAATTATATAAAACGTATAAATTTCGAAATCTCTTTAAAAAAATTGAAAATTCATTTAAAATGGGGCGTAAGATACTTCTCCCTCAATTCAAAATAATTATTGCGCTTAACTTTTCAATATTTTTCAATTTTTATACATTATGTGTATAATGATAAAATTACATTAAAATGTTTGGGGAAATACCAAAAACCCCTTAAAAAAAACTTTCATATAAAAAAAACTCACAATCTTTTTCTTTAATCTAAAAAGTTCTCGATTTGATTTCTATACGATTAACTATTTAAGTAATGACCATAGGTTTGAACACTCATATTAATAAAAATTATCTTCCTTTTAAATTAATGATGTGTAAGGAATATACAAAAATTACCAAGTGAAATAATTGTATTATTATTATTATTATTATTATTATTATTATTAATAGATCTAACAACAAAAATAATTAATTATTATTATTATTATTATTATTATTATTATTTAATTACTTAATAAACTATTTAATAAAAAAATGAATTTTTGATATATTAAAGAAGTAATTGGAGAAGGTGCTTCTTTATTTATTTTTATTGTTTTATTATTATTATATAATGATCTTATTGTTCTTTAATGCATCCACTAAATTACTTAGTTTCATATCTATGGTTATTACCTCTTATTTTAACCTATGTAATGATCTTATTGTTCTATTAAATATAATTCTCCTATATTTAATAAAACATATACTCTTATATATAGAGTGTTAAACTAGGTAGGTAGTGGATGCATTAAAGAACAATAAGATCATTAAAAAGTGACTTTTCAATTTTCAACTAATCAAATTTTCATAATTCAATGACTTTGAATAAACAATAAGATCATTAAGAAGTGACTTTTCAGTATCCAACTAATCAAATTTTCATAATTCAATGACTTTGAATATCATGCATTGTTTCAAGTTGGTGCATGAATTACAAAACAACCTGATAAAGAATATGAAAGGTTAGATATATTTATTTAAAACATATCTTTTGCATTTCCCTATCCAATACCAACATTAATTTGAAGATAAAAAGATCTAAATGACTCTTCACTTTGGAAAGCAGATGTTCTTTGCGGGGAATATAAAATAATAGAAGGAAAAAATCATTATTAATGTTGTATGATATTATAGACCTCCTCGTACTTGTTTTCCTCTTTATGCATTCATGCCATTTGTTTTCACGATTTATTTAACATTCTCTCTCTATATCTATGTACTATATGATTTTGGCTTTAACTATTTTCTCATATTTTTTTTTTCCTTTTTCTTTCATTAGGTTTGGGAAAAATATTTTTGAACAAATTGGATGAGGAATAATAGTTTGATTGAGAAAAATTACAACAGTGAGTAAGTTTCACCTCTACATTTTTGCATATACTCCCTTCGTCACTCTTTAACTTACAAAAAATGAGTTGGGTACATTAATTAAGGAAAAAGTGAAAAAGGTGATGTGTTGTGAGTGTAGATGGTTGGGTGGGAGAGAGAAAGTGGGATGGAGAATAGTTAGTGAATAGTTGTTGTGAGTATGATAAGTGGGTCCCATCATTTTAAAAGTATTAAAACATTTCCATTTTAGAATTTTGTAAGTTAAAGTGGGACAACCAAATGGGTAATTTTTTTAGATTAAAGAAGGACGGAGAGAGTATTGTCTTATTGAATTTTTACTTATCTTTCGATTTTACTATTACTTCCGTCCAAAACAAATTTTTATTTATTCTCTTCATCAAAAGAAAAAATATATTTATTCTGAGATGGAGAAAATATGAGTTTACTTTATCCATCAACATGTGTATTTGATTAACTTATTTGGAAAAAGTTATTTATAATAGTATTGTCATAATTTATTATGTTATTTTGAATACATATATGTCCTTAATTTTCTTTAGTGATTTTTTTTGTTTTCTTCTCTCTCTCTTTCTCTTTCCAAGGTTGAAATATAAGGAGGTTAGGCAAAGTTGTCGCTTGCAATCGGCCACTGTTGCACATATTTATCAACCAAGCAATGCAATGCGTTTGTGATACTATTGCTCAAAACTCAACCTTGACGTATATTATACAACTTTTGTCTTCAAAAAATGTTTGAATTTATTCTTAACTAAGAAAGAAAATGAGTTCATTTTAGGACGAAAAAAATATTTTACATTTTTTGTAATTCATTTATCTTTCTATTGTTGTAAGTTGAATGTTTGAAATTGATATAATTGACCACTCAAGTTCTTGGTTATATAACATGAAAGTTTATTTTTTGCAATTCTTTTCCTCACATTAATTTTTTGTTGCAATTTTATGAAAAAATGAGAATACCTAAAACTTATTGTTATAAAATGTGTTTATTGCTATGTTTATATATTTGGTTTTTATCATAAATTTATTTAAGAGTTAATTATGGGTTTTATTTATGTTTTATATATTATTTTTTTATGTTTAGTAACTTTAAATCATTCTTGATTTTTTACTGTAGATCATTATGTTTTGAAGTAGTTGGAATATTTAAAAGGTCAATGCAGTATGAATGTAATCATTCATGGCATGATGGCAATACTTAATTTACTTCATCTTGATTTTAATGCAGATTATTATGTATATACACATAATACAATTGCAAGTATTATGTTGCAAAAATGGGTTACTATATTAATTGAACTCCACATCTATTTTCAATTAGAACTTCTTTTTTATTTTTATTTATTTTTTGATTTTTTTATTAAATTTACTATTGTTTAGTGATTCAATTTTTTATGGCAATACTTAATTACTTCATTTGTCTTTTAATACTTAAAGAGATAATTATTCAATACTGTATATTTTAATTAATTTATAAATTTTGATTATAAATATCAGATTGATTGTAATAAGTTAAGTTTTTATAGACATATGCACATTTTCTATCCCTCCATAAAAACTTTTATAAAAAGACCTCCTTATATTTATAAACTACTGATTGGTTCATTGAAATATTATTACTTTATACTATCTATCTCTTCAGAAAATATTTTACAAAAAATACATTTCACATTTATAAATTATCAAATGATCTGTCGGTACTAAAGACCCCGTGCGAAGCACGGGGTTATTACTAGTACTACATAATGAATGCAGTAATACTACTGCATAGAAACTTATGAAAAAAATAAATTTAATGAAGAACTTGTGGGGAAGTGGTTTATTCCAAAAAATAACTTTTAGGTCATTTCTCCTTTAAAAAACAATTTTTCTACGAACGATAATTATTGCTTGTATAAAGAATAGAGATTATGATAATCAGAATATTTATGTTTTTTTTCATTTAATTATATAAAACGTATAAATTTTGAAATCTCTTAAAATAAAATTTGAAAATTCATTTAAAATGGGGCGTAATATACTTCTCCCTCAATTCAAAATAATTATTGCGCTTAACTTTTCAATATTTTTCAATTTTTATACGTTATGCGTATAATGATAAAATTACATTAAAATGTTTGGGAAAAATACCAAAAACCCCTTAAAAACTTTCATAACCAAAAAACTCGCAATTTTTCTTCAAACTAAAAAGTTCTCGATTTGATTTCCATATGTTAACTATTTAAGTAATGACCTTAGGTTTGAACACTCATATTAATAAAAAAATAACTTCCTTTTAAATTAATGATGTGTAAGGAATATAAAGAAAATACCAAGTGAAATAATTGTATTATTATTATCATTATTAATAGATCTAACAACAAAAATAATTAATCTCTATTATTATTATTAGTTAATTACTTAATAAACTATTTAATAAAAAAATGAATTTTTGATATATTAAAGAAGTAATTGGAGAAGGTGCTTCTTTATTTATTTTTTATTGTTTTATTATTATTATGTAAGATCATAATTAATTAATTAAAATAGCCATAATAATTAAATTTTGTTGTTTTTGTTTTATCTATTATTATTGTTATTATTTATAATAATATCATAATTAAATTATTATGCATTGCAAAAAAAAATTGTATTTGTAATACTTCATTGGAAAGTTGATTTTTTCTGGTATCGATAATTTAACTTTAAGAATTTTTAGATTAAATAAATATTTTGTGGGTTTTTTTGATATGATATTTTTTAATAGAGGTCTTTTGGTACTTTTCTCAAATTATTTTTCTAATTAAAAGGCATAATCTGTTTTAAAATATATTAAAATGAAAATTATAATTTTGTTTATTAAATAATTTGAAAATATTAAGCATATAGGGAGATAACAATTGCTATTGTGACATTGTTTTACTACTAACATTCAATGTTAGACCGGTTTGGAAACGTGGCTTTTGTTTGGCCAAATTTTTACATTAACATTTGAATTAAAAATGGGCAAATTGCAAATTGGTAACCTGTGTTTGTCTCATGTTTGCAATCCCCAATTTGAGAGTTGACTTGTGCCAATCAGGCACCTAAGTTTGTCAATTTGTTGCAATGTGGTGAATAAATTAAGTTTTTGTTAATTTTTTAACGAAGCTAAACACATGTGCCTCGCACATGACTTTTGGAAATGGCAATCTTGGCAATCCGAACATAAAGTAAAAAAAGAAAAAGAAATAAAGACTTTGTTGTAAGTACCCCAATCTGAAATTAACCAACTTTAGAGGAACTCTTAGCACCATTCAGGGATAAAACTGATAGGCAAGTCAAACACATAAATACACAGGACTATTCTGGAATTAAAATTGGAAAAATCCAGAAGCTCGCCAGGTTGAGCCGTACGGATGGTTTGGACGCGGGAGGGGCCAATCCGTACAGATGGTTTGGGCACCCCCAGTCCCTAAAAATTGGACCCTTGGCTGATCATTTCAGAGGGGGGGGGAGAAATCATTTTGTGAGTGTAAACTCTGTCGAATTGAGGGCAAGTCAAACACATAAATACACATTTGAGTGAAAAGAGAGAAAGAAGATAGGCTTAGAACCAAAATTGGTGAGGCCTCCTTCTCCACATCTTCTCTTCATCTCATATTCTATCTTTCTTTTGTTTAATTTATGTAAATGTCTTTACTTTTATTATAAATATTATGAATTGGAACCAAGTTCTTGGTATGAATCAATGGTACCCTCATGTTCTATGCATGATCAAGGGTTCAAACCTAAGATGATCAAGGCTTGTTATCATTTAATGTCTCTTTACATTAATGCACTTTATATTATGTTTTTACATTAATGTTCTTTACATTATGTCTTTATTTTATGCAATTTACATTATGTCTTTACATTTATGCAAGTTAAATTTCATGTTTTTACTTTTAAGTTGATTTTATGGTGTAATGATCAAGTTTTGATGATAAAGTTTCAATCTTTATCATTCAAACCTTGATCTAACTCCAATAATGTCCTTTTGAATGGTAAAGACTCGATCTTTATCCATCCAAAAGTTGATTTTTGATATCCTAAGGCATTTCCTTGGAATAATCATCCATTTGAATGTTAAAGTTTCCATCTTTAACCATCCAAATGATAATTTTGGCTCAAATGCCATGTTCATCACCTTTCTTAATTTTCCCTCAATTATTGCTTTGATCACACCCAAAACCTTGTGTTTTGGTGTTTAATAAGTGATTAAGAGCATAGGGATAATTTAATTCATGCTTTGTGTGAGTAAATAAACTGGAAAGATGTAAAAAAGTTTAGTTTCAGCAGAATGCTCTGTTTCTGCCTGAAACTAGACTGATTTCTTGACAATCTGTAAAAACCCCAGGGACGGCCTTCCCAGCCGTACGGCTAGTTTGGCCGGAGGGATGAAATTTCAGTCTTTCCCCTTTTCTGTCAAAATTTTTACAAAACAACCCTTTTTTTTGTTAAATTTCTAACTGATTTTGTTAAAAGTCAGTTTCTCCCATTTTTAAGAACACACACACAAACACTTGCACAATTTTGTTAACAAACTTAGGGAGACTCGGTTTTTTTGACGAACTTTGGGTGAACTACCGGTTAAGTTCTTCCCAAAGCGTAACCTGACCTCCGAATCCTTTGTCTCTAACCATTTTTCATTAAGTTTGGGTTTAAAGTTAAACTAACGCGGCAACTCAGTTTTTTTTCGTTAAAGTACCGTGTTTGATTCTCGGGGAAACCGTTCGTTTTCCCCGTGGGTATCTTATAGTGGCGACTCCGCTGGGGAATAAAGTGCTCGCAAACTTCTTTTTAGAAGCTTTGAGGACACTTTTGTGTGGGTCAAACTCTCGTCCCCGTTTGTTGTCTTTGTGCATGTTTGGTGTGTATCTTATGTTCCTGCTTTAATTTCTGGGAGTAAAACTGTTCTGAAAATGCAATAAACTGGGGCTTGATGATCAGAAGTTAAAAATTTCCAAAAATAATGGAGCTACTGCTCTAGCCGTACGGCTAGTTTGGCTGGGCCCACAAAATGCTTCAAGCTAACAATTTTGTGCAGGTCAGAAGCATTCTGATGGTCCCCTTGCATTTCTTCTTGTCCAGGTTCCATTTACAGCCTCTACTTGTGCACTCTTGCCTTCATCTTCTTGGCTAAAACTCGATTTTCAAACCTTGGTAATGCACAAATCTTTTGGACATAAAGTTGGGTTTTCAAAGCCTCATTGTGCATTACCCCTTTCATAAAAGTTTTGGTTTCTCAAATTATTTTGTTGTGCACAACCTTTTTGTACAAATTATTTTCAAAAGGTTGTTGTTCTTGTTGTAAAATTTTAGTTTCAAAAACCTTTGGTTGTGCACAACCTTTCCATGTACAAAATTTTGATTCTTGATTGTCCATATCTTTGCTTGATTATTTGTGCAAAAATACCTGTTCATCATTTGGTTTATATATTGCTCTTTCATGTTCATGACATTAAAATGAACCAAAAATTTCTATTTTGACTCAAAAGGGAGCATAGAAGGCTTCACACAACGCGCACTTGACCTTGTGCACGTTCCAAAAACCCTTTAAACCCGGGATGGATGCCACGATGCAGCTTGATTGGTGCTCTCGTGCCCTTCTCGAACGCACGAGTCCATTCCACCTCCCCTTCGGAGCCGAGTCAACCACACATGTCCGTGACACACAAATACCGTGACCATGGTTGGTTTTTGGTCTAGCACACGTCATCACGTCCCTAATACGTGTCCAAAGTTAATTATGGCCAAGTTAACGCCCGAGTCACGACTCCTTGTGAAAGCAAGTGTGACCAAGGTCATCTTTGACCCGGTCCTTGACTTATGCGTTAATGTCAATCATAATTAACCAAATTCATGTATTAAAGATAGGGTGACACCGTGTCGTTTAGCCCTAATGCTTAGCTCATCCTAATCATCGTTAAGTCCAAGGTTAAGGTCCGAGATCCTTCATTAAAATGAGGTCATGCCAGAATTTCGTTGAAGTGTTAAGACAATCTTAACCTTAACCGGGGCTTAACTATGATAAGAATGGCCCACACATTGGAACTTTGCGACGCACTAGACCTTAGGTTTGGTTCTTTTGGTCGGTGGAAGCTACGTGCCCTATAGGACCCTCGCCCGGGATAGTCCATCCTTGGGAGTGTGCAATACAGGTGAAAAACGAGGGGCTTATAGACGTAGTGTTGGCCTCCACTGATCCAGGGTTTAGAGTAATTGCGAAAAAGAAGAGAAATCTTTTCCAACCATTTAAGAATAAAATGCGTTTTAAGTAAACTTGAACGGATAATTAGTTGCGCCTTGCATGAATTTGCTCCGTTTTTGCTTCTCGTCTTTGACACATTGCACTCTTTCGTTAACAAGAGTCATTTCGTTAAGTCTTTGGACGGATCCCCGTTATCCTCCAAGATCTCTGTGAAGCCGTAGGATTAATTTCATAAGCTCCCGTTAGATTCTTAAGAATAGTCCCCTAGGCCCCCGTTAAGATTCCCGTTAAATCCCTAGGAAGTCAGTCACTTCCTTGGATGGATCCCTGTTATCCTCCAAGAAGTCAGTCAAGTCCTTGGATGGATCCATGTTATCCTCCAAGAAGTCAGTCAAGTCCTTGGATGGATCCCTGTTATCCTCCAAGAAGTCAGTCAAGTCCTTGGATGGATCCCTGTTATCCTCAAAGAAGTTAGTAAAGTCATTGGATGGATCCCCGTTATCCTCCAAGAAGTCAGTCATGTTCATCTTTTCCTCTTAGAATTCTAAACCCGTTCGAACTACGGTGACCTGAGCCTCTCATCGCGTGGGACCCCCTCCCTCGTGGTGAGGGGAACGTAGGCAACTTCGGCCCGGTCAAATATCTCAAAATAGAGGATTCTAAGATACGTGCGCCTTTGGTCCAAGCATTCACCCAGTGTTTACCCGAGCCTAAAGCTACCTTTTGTCTTCCCCGTAGCTTAGATGAAGTGGAAGAGAGCATCATGTCGCCGCCTAGTGCGTGTGGAATCAGAGAGTTCCCCGGTCACCGTAACTTCTCCAACCCAGTACCTCGGAAAGACCGCTTCAATGGATGGTAGCTTGGGAAATGACGTCGCAGACAATCCGGATAGCCCTACGAAAGAAGAGTTGCTTCAAGCTCTAGAAGCCTTCGGGGCTACAGAAGAAGTCATCATAAAGAGCCACAAAGAAACACAGAGTCCGTTTAATGAGTCGACGAGACAAGGATGTGTCACATCTCTACTCCAAACTGAAGGGCTCTTCACCAAAGTGACCAATCACAAAGAAGAGATGGAAGCCACCCAACCTCCGAATTGTAACCAAAGATTGTCCCCTCCATCTCACCAGAATACCAAGACCCCCATTTCTTCGCCCCAACACACCGTCATCCACAACGAGCCTCTCATTCAAATCCTCCTCACTCCGCCTCATCCCAAATCCAACATCTCCCATAGGAAACTTCCTATAAAACCCCAAACACAATCCACTCAAAAGGACCGCAAACCACTGTTCACACCAGTTACGCCTCGAGCATCATACCCACAACACTCTCCCAATCATATCCCTTCTCGGTTTGATGCCATTAACCAAGTCACCAGAGCTCAGTCACTGTTTAGACCATATATGGATACCCGAACATACATCACCAACTTGCCTCCACCATATTTCCCGATGAGATTTCGGGGTGACCCGTATCATTTCAACAATCCAAGACCTTTTGGACCACAAACTCCTTTAATGCCTCCAATGTATATTCCTACAAGCAACCAAGGTTATGAGTATGCCTATGCCCATGCACCTCCGCAAAATCCCCTCAATCATCCATTGGGAAAAAGAAAGCACATGGAAGCTAAGTTCGAAAGGACACTCAATGAGAACCCCTTTGCATGGAGAGACGGTGATTCTTGTCCCCGCCACGCTCCGGTCAATGATGAAAGAAAATCCAAATGCCAAGCTAAACCCCGTTTCACGAGGTTTGAGGATTTTGGAATGCCAATAAGCAAAGTATTTGAAGGATTGGTCAAGCAGGGCCTCACATCACCCCTTGTCAATTTTCAACCTAAAACCCCCAAAAGGCGTCTCGACAAGACCAAGAGGTGTGACTTTCACAACTATCATGGACATGATACCGACGATTGCACCGCTTTAAAACGTGTCATCCGGAAGTTGATCGCGAAAGGAAAGCTTGAATCCCCCCGGTTGGGAAATTGGAAATGAAACTACAGCTTTGGTCAGAAGCGAAATGTCAATGTCGCGCCCCAGACCCGTGGTCCTACTTGGCCCCACGCTCGGGACACGATTGGAAGACGTTATAAAACACTTTTAGAAAATTTTTCGAAATATACTTTCATAAAGTTTAACAAAATCCACACTTGAAGCTCAAAGACTTCCACTAACTTTCAAACAAACTTTTCAAACAACTTTCACAAACGAAAGTATTTAGCCCGAAGGCTTACAAACTTTTGTACAAATGTACATACACCGACATTATCCAAAATATAGGTGTTACAAGATGATGAAGTCAAGGAAACTCTACCCAAAAGGTTATACATCTATGTAATGTAACCTTGACAAAACTCATATCCCAAACTCTTACCACCACGACGTCCTCCCGTGCAATTATCCTATTCCCTGGACTCGCCTTTATCTAAAACAGTAAACAAATAAGGGGTGAGAATGAATCTCAGTAAGCTACTAAAATGCAACTACGTTACATGCTGATATGATAATCATAAAAAACTATATCAACAAATAATCATATAGCATATAGCACATAACATGAGAGGCTCCCTAACGCCAACCGTCCTATACCGGTTGGAAATAACGACCAACTCACCAGGCAGCACATAAGGCTAAATTATACACTCATACATGGATACTAAGCCAAGGTTCTCGAATCAAACATATAACCATCTGAGAAAACCATCTGAGCAGCATAAATAGCTGAAGCCGGGATCCCGAAAACCAAACCATAACCAATAGAACCAAAGTAACCAGAGAGGGAAATATGACACAAAGTTATAACCCAAATCCACACTCGAGTGAACTAGTTCATCCCATCTAAGGCCAATCTGGACTGAGGGTTAAAAATGGGAAACCAATGGTAGAAGCCTTATAATGATCTTGGCTCGTGTGCCATTATAATCCCTACCACTGCCCGACTCCACAACACAAGACCAGCTGGACTTTAACACTAGCATAGTAATGAATACTTACTTAAACAACAGCTAAGGACAATGATTCCAAAGCAGGGAACCACACTAAACACATCACAGAGATGAACCAATCCAAACCACATCAAAAGATGTTCAACAAAATCCAATAAATCTTTATTCACATTCCATAACACATTTGTTCACAAAGGAACCAATTTCAAACACTAGAGTGTTCCACAACAGCCCTCTAAGTACTCTAGGATAACAGCTAAGACCTAGACCAAGATTGAACTTTAAATCACTTGGATTGGAACCACTCAACTTTTCCAGCAACCCTGGGCGGTCGCCCACACCAGACTGTGCGGCCGCCCAAAACACTCTGTCCCAAGACAAAAATCTTCCAGATAAGTGTGCGGCCGCACGCCCTATTTGGGCGGCCGCCCAACACACCCGCAGGCCAAAACTTGAACAAACTATACTTCTTTCGTTCCACCGTCCCAAAAGTACTAACACCCGACTTACTTATAACCTAAACATGAACCCCAGGAACCCAGGAAACATACTTATTAACACACTTTTACCTCCCAAAATTATGAGTATATTTTACTAATACTCAAGAGAACATTTTTAAGGAATACTTCCTTTTATTTTCATTTCAATATTTCACCGTTCCACAAGTATAAATATAATTTTTCTAATATACTAATATACTAATTTAAGGATACTTTCATTCATTTCCCCGTCTCAAGAATAATAGTATAATTTTTATAATATACTTATTTAACATTTAACTCAAGTTAATATTTTACCGTCCCACAAGTAGGAGTATACTTTCAAACACTTATACTAACATTTTCAGGGATATAAACCAAGTCACTTACCCAGTATACTTATACTCCCTTTGTCCCAAATAAAAAAGTATCACAAATAAATTCTTTTCACAATAACTTCACCACATATAGCAAATATATGACCATTTTACTATTTAAGGGGAATTAGTAACTTACCTATTCCGGAGAAAGTATGAATGAAATATTTTTTGATCGGGTAGAAATGATCTATTCAACGCCCTGATCATTTTTATATAATTAAATTTTAAAACGGAGAAGTAAATAAAAAGATAGAAATTAAAATATGATGAAACTTACCCTTTTTCTTCAATGAACCCAGAGAGAGTAATTTTAGTGTGTGTGTGTGTGGTGACTCTACGCAGAGAAAGAGAGAGATGGGAGGATAAGAAACAATTTGATATTTTCTACTTTTCTTTGGTCCTTCCACTTTCATTTTGAGCAAATAACCCCCTAAACTTGCATTTTCACAAAGGACCCTAAAGTTTCAACTAACTCATTTATTCCTTTTAACAAAATTTTTATTAACACTTTAACTACCACAAATGCTCAAATAATATATGCAAGTCATAAAAATATTTTCTAACACATAAAATGCACACATAATGTCAAATTAAAATCCCCAAAATATAAAATAAATTGGGACGAGTTTTGGGGTCGTTACAATCACTCCCCCTAAAAGAAAATCCGTCCCGAATTTTAGGATAACTTACCAAACGAATCAAACAACCAAGGATATTTCCTTTCCATTTCGTCCCGAAGCTTCCAAGTAGATTCTTCCACATTATGGTTCCTCCATACAACTCAAGCAAAATGAATACTCTTATTTCTCAATTCTCGAATTCTTGAATCAATCACTTGAACTGAATGCTTCTCCTAAGACTTACTCGATTCAATATCCTCTAAAACTTTAGACATACATGAGAAAAATCATAAACAGATTTGCGTAGCATCGACACATGGAACACATTATAAACCTTGTCAAGAGAAGGAAGTAACACAAGATGATAAGCCCAATCTCCAACTCTTCCCAAAATCTCAAAAGAACTGATATATTAAGCAAACTCCACGAGAAGTAAAGGTATATCCCATGAATTCTAAGAATCAACTGAACAAGTTCTCAACATGTCCTCAAGAATCTGAATGGTTCTTCCTAACTGACCATCAGTCTGAGGATGAAAAGTCATTCTATATCCCAATTCTGAATTCAAAGCCTTCTGAATTGCTTGCTAAAATCAAGATGTAAATAAGGAACCCATATCCAATACCATGCTCGAGGCATCCCATGAAATCGAACTATCTTCTGAATAAATAAGTAACAACTGGAATTAACATTTATACCCTCAAAATAGATAAGGTGAGAAAACTTGGTAACCAACCCACTATCAATCAACATCATTGGTCTTATCTATTCAGTGTAACTCCTTTAATAAAACCTTTCGCAATAGATTCATATCCACTCAGAAATCTCAAAGGCTTGTCACAAACCAACTGATCACTGATATTTTACTTCCAGATTATTCGCAGCTCAAGGACTTAGTTGAATGCTTAGAATTTCGCGTGTCAAACAAATCAAATGTAACTCTTCAAATTATCTCAATACTCTACATTTACTTGGATTCATAATTAAATTGGTTTTGTGTATCTCTTCAAGTACCTGTAGTTGAATTCCGTTATGCATGTTGGTTCCACTAAGTATCGACTACATACTCTGCTACAAAAGTTAAAGTTCCATCACTAGCAACGAACAAAGTCGTGTTGTCTATCATCATTCATTCCACTAGTAGTTTTCTATAGTTGAAATCATTCAATAGAGTAGAAACTTAAAGCTTCCACAATCGTAAAATCACACCATGTCTCAACTCACAAAAACTCCAAAATGTTAATTCCTCTAACATTCCCCATTTTTGTTTTATCAAACATGAACTATAAGTCAATGTATCCTCTAACACATTACCTTTCCCGGATGATATAACATGGTACTCTACCTGCATTATCTCATGTGTAACTCTCTTTGAAAAAAAAATACTTCAACTCTCATGGTTGGTAAACACTTCAATATGACTCTATAAAGGTCATTCACTAATGCCATGGATGTATAATCGCAATAAATCTCAAGTTATGGGTAGGATAATTTTGTTCATAAGGAATCAATCTTCTCAAAGCACACATTGTTACCATACAATTCTGAAGCGATGAACATCTCAATCACTCTTTAAGGCATCACCATGAATAATAAATTTATCAAATCCAATATAATGGTAAAACTCGACGTATCCACTAGAAAATAGTAACACTGATCATATTCTTTAGATAACTGTAATACTAGTCAAATCCATTAAGCAATATCAATACTGAAGTTGTCATTAACTCTCGTTTCAACAATTAAAAACTCGTTTCACTCTTACCAATCCATCGAGAAAGTGTATCTTCCTGTGTCTATAGTTAACTGTGTAACTACCTTAGAAATCCATCAATGAATCTCTAACCATATGCCAATCTCAACAAGTTACATACCTCTACTACTGAAGTAGGATTTTTCCAATTAGTGTTGCTTCCATATTTAAAGAATCAATAACCATGCCTGAATTGAAACTTCCTCAAAATAATATATCCTCTAACAAGAAGACATAATGCCTTAATTTCACAACTGTTGCCTCTCACAAAGCAATCCAATTACGGCTACAGATACAACTCAGCATATCCAACAATACCACTGAAGTAGTTGTTAATTCAAACACTATGACCTCAATTTATGATGCCCATACCTGGTATGAAAAACCATTTTTAAAATATACTCAACTCAAAATTTCAACTGATGATAATCACTTCAAGTCAACCACTGAATAAACCACTGATCTCTGAAGTTGATCAATTATATCCCCCCATATAAAATAACAAGTGATGATTCGTTATAGTCATCTGGTTGAGCTCTTAGTATTCAATATACAATCGCAAAGTACCATACCTTTTCATAATAAACAATACTGATACATCCCACGTTGATATACTAAACGTAATGAATCCCTTGTCAAGAAATATCTCAAGTTGAATCTTCTACTCCTTTAACTCAACCAATGTTATGGATATATTGCACTAGATATCAACACTATAGCATTATACCGAACAACTCAAGATAACCCAAGGTTTTCATCAATCATGTACTACTCAATAGAAAACATATGTGAGATCCCACAAAGGAATAGTACATTCTCTAGTTTAGCTATAGACACTCTGCTGCCAACCCCATAAACCAAATACCAGGCATAACCTTGTGATAAAAAAAAAAAATCAGACTTTAATGCATAAATAGCATGAATGCTAAACACATATATCTACCATGCTTAATTAAAGCATACTAGCATATAAAACTCCACCACAATAATATCAAAATCTTGCTATGGAAAAATAACTAACCAGCAAGTAAAACATGCTCACAAATTTGCACATCACAAGTGAGCAACACTCTATCAATCACCAAACACTCCCCCTTAGGATAGACACCTCTAACACCTAAGGTAGAGACTCAGGAGACACATGTAATCGAGAAGAAAAATGCACAGACACATAAGAATGCGAAGAGCCAGGGTCTATAAGTTTATGTGCTCTCAAAGTAGACATAGAAATTATACCTCCAATCACATTAGAAGGATCTGAAATCTGTTGTTGATTGATGGCAGAAACACTACCTTGTACCTTATGCTTCCCTGAAGAATCCCTCTTCTGGACCTGAGAAGACCCAATTACACTTCCCGATAACTGATTCTTAAATCTAGAGCAATTCCTCTGAAAGTGACCCAACTGACCACATCTCATACATTTGCCTTGCTTCTTCCAACATCTTTCTTCTAAATGCCCTTCCTTCCGACAATAGCTACATACTCGTTTGCCTTGAGTTCTTCTATTCTGTGGCCCTTGAAAAGATTCCTTAGCTTGCGAAGATGTCCCTTGGTATTCTTTACTATCACCACGCTGGGGTTGTGGTTTTAACTATCCTCCTCGTTTTGTCACATCTGAGGCTTCAACCTTGCTTTTATTCTCAACTATATCGTCAATTGTTTTCATTACAGTTTCAAACATACCTTGGAACATTGTTCGAATCTCTTCTCTAGCATTACTCAGCCCTGAAGGCCCCGACTGATCACCCTCTTTCCAACCATCTTCAGTGATTACCTGCATAAAATACTCAACGTTACTCACTCTCTACCCAACTACCCTCCTAGGTCACTTAGTCATTCTAGACCATCTACAACCTAGCTCTGATACAAACTGTCGCGCCCCAGACCTGTGGTCCTACTTGGCCTCACGCTCGGGACACGATTGGAAGACGTTATAAAACACTTTTAGAAATTTTTTCGAAATATACTTTCATAAAGTTAACAAAATCCACACTTGAAGTTCAAAGACTACCACTAACTTTCAAACAAACTTTTCAAACCACTTTCACAAACGAAAGTATTTAGCCCGACGGCTTACAAACTTTTATACAAATGTACATACACCGACATTATCCAAAATATAGGTGTTACAAGATGATGAAGTCAAGGAAACTCTACCCAAAAGGTTATACATCTATGTAATGTAACCTTGACAAAACTCATATCCCAAACTCTTACCACCACGACGTCCTCCCGTGCAATTATCCTATTCCCTGAACTTGCCTTTATCTAAAACAGTAAACAAATAAGGGATGAGAATGAATCTCAGTAAGCTACTAAAATGCAACTACGTTACATGCTGATATGATAATCATAAAAAACTATATCAACAAATAATCATATAGCATATAGCACATAACATGAGAGTCTCCCTATCGCCAACCGTCCCATACCGGTTGGAAATAACGACCAACTCATCAGGCAGCACATAAGGCTAAATTATACACTCATACATGGATACTGAGCCAAGGTTCTCGAATCAAACATATAACCATTTGAGAAAACCATCTGAGCAACATAAATAGCTGAAGCCGGGATCCTGAAAACCAAACCATAACAAATAGAACCAAAGTAACCAGAGAGGGAAATATGACACATAGTCATAACCCAAATCCTCACTCGAGGGATCTAGTTCATTCCATCCAAGGCTAATCTGGACTGGGGGTTAAAAATGAGAAACCAATGGTAGAAGCCTTATAATGAACTTGGCTCGTGTGCCATTATAATCCCTACCACTCCACAACACAAGACCAGCTGGACTTTAACACTAGCATAGTAATGAATACTTGCTTAAACAACAGCCAAGGACAATGATTCCAAAGCAGGGAACCACACTAAACACATCACAGAGATGAACCAATCCAAACCACATCAAAAGATGTTCAACAAAATCCAATAAATCTTTATTCACATTCCATAACACATTTGTTCACAAAAGAACCAATTTCAAACACTAAAGTGTTCCACAACAACCCTCTAGGTACTCTAGGATAACACCTAAGACGTAGACAAAGATTGAACTTTAAATCACTTGGATTGGAACCACTCAACTTTTCCAGCAACCCTGGGCGGTCGCCCACACCAGACTGTGCGGCCGCCCAAAACACTCTGTCCCAAGACAAAAATCTTTCAGATAAGTGTGCGGCCGCACACCCTATTTGGGCGGCCGCCCAACACACCCGCAGGCCAAAACTTGAACAAACTATACTTCTTTCGTTCCACCGTCCCAAAAGTACTAACACCCAACTTACTTATAACCTAAGCACGAACCCCAGGAACCCAGGAAACATACTTATGAACACACTTTCACCTCCCAAAATTATGAGTATATTTTACTAATACTCAAGAGAACATTTTTAAGGAATACTTCCTTTTATTTCCATTTCAATATTTCACCGTTCCACAAGTATAAATATAATTTTTCTAATATACTAATATACTCATTTAGGGATACTTTCATTCATTTCCCCGTCTCAAGAATAATAGTATAATTTTTATAATATACTTATTTAACATTTAACTCAAGTTAATATTTTACCGTCCCACAAGTAGGAGTATACTTTCAAACACTTATACTAACATTCTCAGGGATATAAACCAAGTCACTTACCCAGTATACTTATACTCCCTTTGTCCCAAATAATCAAGTATCACAAATAAATTTTTTTCACAATAATTTCACCACATATCACACATATAGCAAATATATGACCATTTTACTATTTAAGGAGAATTAGTAACTTACCTATTCCGGAGAAAGTATAAATAAAATATTTTTTGATCGGGTAGAAATGATCTATTCAACGCCCTGATCATTTTTATATAATTAGATTTTAAAACAGAGAAGTAAATAAAAAGATAGAATTTAAAATAGGATGAAACTTACCCTTTTTCTTCAATGAACCCAGAGAGAGTAATTTTAGTGTGTCATTAGTTTCTTTATAATTATGTGGATGAGACTATTTCAACTTTGGTTATTATCTCCAAATCAAGACAACAAGAAGTGCGGCCGAAAATAACCCATAAGGCATCCATAATTCCGCACTAATTCAAGAAACCAAGAAAGTAGTCCATGTGGCCGAAACTAAGCAATAGATGGTCTCGATGAACGTAGACCAATTGCATCCACAATTCCACATGGATCTCCAATCTTTGAATCAAGAACTTTGTTTCTCAATTTTAGCAATTATGAACTCTTCATAATTCTAACTTCGTTTTATTTTTGAAACTTTGATTGCTATCAAGTTTGGGAAACACAATCTCGATGAACGTAGATTAGCCATCCAAACCTTGAACCAATCTTAGAATCACAAGACTAAAACAAATAGGAAAATCAAACCCCAGGACCCATACCCAAACCAACTGCCCAAAACCCACTCCAGATCAGCAGGTCTGGTCGGTCTTGTCACTGGTCTGGTCGGACCCCATCAAAACTCCAGATTCTGACTCTGACCGAAAATCAAAACCAGAATCCTGGTAACTGTGCGGCCGCCCAAGAAAAGACTGTGCGGTCGCTCAAACTTGTGCGGCCGCCCAAGGATTTCTGTGCGGTCGCACAGTAGCATCAGAATGAATTTTTAAAGTTTGAAAATTTGTCTCAAAATTGTTTTCTCCGATTATTAAAACTTTGATTCAACCAAAAATTAATAATCAAACAATTCAGAATCCAACATAAATTTTAGTGCGATTAAAGTTGTAAAACAATAAACCACATAAAATCATATAACACATAAACATCATATATCCAATATTCATATCATGTTAGGCACATAAACAATTTATATACACACAACATGATCTAAGTATTGAAATAATCAACATGAACGGGGCTCTGATACCACTGTTGGGTTTCGTAGTAACATGCGCAGCGGAAAATAGCATTTAAAATTTTATGAAACCCAAAGCCCATAGATCCGTTCATATGATTGAATCAAATACTTGCAATATGAATACTAAAAAAACTAACCCTTGATGACTTTGAGCTTAGTCTTTGATCTTGGTGGAGAAATTGAAGCTTTAATCACGAACAAGTAAGAACACGAACTTTGAAGATGATAAGCTTCACCCTCTAGCGGTATCCACACTATGAACGAATATCAAGAACACTTGATCTTGGTTGTTAGACCAAAATTGTAAAACACGTTTTCACAATCAATATGAACTATATGGAATTTTATTTGTGTATTATTTTGTTCTTCAATCTAGGATATCTTAGAACAAAATAAAACCTTTTCCAAACTCTTTGAGACTTGCACAAAAGCTTGGTATTGATTCTGGCCCGAATTTGGCTGTTTATATACAAGTTAGACCTATTTCAAATAGGAAACTTGTGTCAAAACCCATCCAAAATTCTTTTCCAAATCAAATTAGGAAACCAGTCCCGACATGGTGTGCGGTCGCCCAAAACCACTTGTGCGGCCGCACATCTATCTGGAAGGTTTCTGGTACTTTTTGAGCCAAGCTGTGCGGCCGCCCAAGCCCTTTTGTGCGGTCGCACATCCTCCCCAGATTTCCCTAATTTCCAAATTCCTCCAAAGTCCTTCGACTCAATATTCCAGTATAGTCCTTATTTAAGATTCGTTTTATTGTGTGTGACCCTCTAGGATTACACTAAGTTGGCAATGGGTTCAAACATGAAACCATAAGATATGATTAGGTTCTAGCAAACCGTCATACCTACCCAAATAGTATTACTAGATACAAGTTCGCATTCCTTTAGAACATGTCACAATCCCTTTGTGCACGATCTCATTGAACACAAGTCATGGTCAAACGGTCAACTTGTCTTTGTTCAATACTTTCTCGATTCCGAATATGTTGATAATCCAAATGACATTGATCTAATCAATTCATTTGAGTCCGACCGAACATTTTCATCAACATCATTCCTACGAGAGGCCTAAGCTTGAGATCTCTCCGGAGAGGGACAAATCCATTTAGCTTATTATTCTTCCCTACGTGAATCCGATTATGCCAATCATACACTTTATAACTACCCGGTTAAAGGTAGCGTTTGAATATGTGAAACATAATGTTCATCAAGTGGAAGACTATAATAAATTCATGTCTAAGGATTCAAATGACATAACTAATATGAGATATATGTACGACATAGACCATGACACAAATCTCATACATCGGGTCATGTCCAGTACCTTGTTCCAAACAAGTACGCATAAATCTAACATGATCATCACATGATCATTTAACCTTTATACTAGTGCTTAACAAGTACTAGGGACGGAGATTATTATAAGTAAACATGAACAACAATAATAATCAAAACATTTCTTTATTGATATGAAATAAATGATAACAATTACAACGTTTATTAAACGTGCTTAGGGCACCACTACCAACATTGGAACATTTCTACAATTCTATTGGTTAACTCATTTGTAGGCTTTCACATAAAAAATAAAATAAAATAAATAAATAATTACTAATTGCAAAGATTTCGGCTGATATGTGCATAGAAAGATTTGAAATTTGAAATTCAAATTTTGGCACTATGGAATTCGCTACCAAGGAAAGGATTGTTGTATAATTTTAATTAAGGAAATAAATATTTTTGATTATGAAAGTCTAATTGAATTTAATTAATAAAAACAAGCTAACTAAGGAAAGGATTGTAGTATAAAAAACTAAAGAATGATTGTAGTTAAATTTAAAATTAAAATTAAAATTCAAAAACATATATATATATATATATATATATATATATATATATATATATATATATATATTAGGAGAATTATTTAACTACTAATTCTTACCTAAATTTAAGAACACACGATTTTCAAATTATTTGATTCTAGAATTCTATCTCATTAGACTTTTAAATTGATTCCGGTTGGAATATTTACTTTTCCATTGATAATATAGATAATCTTAATTCAAATTTTAAATAATCAAATATCATCATCCAATTAGTTAACAGTATTTTTCCCTTATATAGTGTCTCATCCGTCCCCTTTTTCCCCATAACGTGCACTCTCTCAATTTAAGGTCAGCCTGTTTTCCAGTAATTAAACTCCCTTTTATTCTCTTTTAGTTTTTGTTAGTATGCAAAAATGGATACATGAGGATAGTTTTGAGAAGTCCTTATACAATATTACATTCATATTTTATATTGAGTCTCTTAATTTCGGTCATGGTAATAAATCGCAGATAATGTCAACAGACGGCCGACTAATTCTAGCCCTTTTTGTCACGTTTCTAATCCTTTGTGGCCAGAATTCATAGAGCGTAGTGGCCTGGGACCGAAAGATATGCCTGATGTTTTACGCATGATTTTTAAAATTAAATTCGATCAACTGTCGAAAGCTTTAAATGAAGAATTTTCTTTTGGCATTCTCAATTCATGTAAGTTATTATGTTCATTTCTTAGTGTAAGTTCTATTATATGAATGCAATTTTTTGTTGGCTACCTCTATACTAACTATGTATTTGTTCATATATGCAGTTGTCATCTCTGTCAAATCTGTTGAGTTTGAAAAACGAGGCCTACCTCATGGACATATTCTTCTTTTTCTCAACTATATCGATCAAGCGCGCATTATTCATGTCGACACCAAGCAAGGAAATCATTAGAAATAGAATTCTACGTTCACTTTATTTATTTTTCTCCAATTATTCTCCTTTTTATGTAACTTTAAATATTTATTAATGATTATTTATTTTCATTAAATACAGTACATGGGTTATTTCATTTAATGTGCTTTTATTTTTTGTTTTGGTAACATAGATGAGATGAAAGTAGTATGTCTATATCCAGTATTAAGAAACATTTGAAAATGGCTCAAGCAAAAGGTCAACCGTAAATATACTCCATTCATCTTAAGTAGGTTTTGTAAAAAATGAGTTTATATATGTAAGAGTTTGAGGGGAGCCAACTAAATTTTTTTTTAGTTGGGGTTAAAGGGTTAAAGCTAGGGGTGTCAGCGGTTTGGCTCAAACCACGGTTTGAGACCGAACCGAGCCAAGCCATGCAGTTTGGCTCAGTTTCTAAATATAAATGGTTTAGCTCGGTTTGGAAAAGTAACAAACTGAGCGGTTCGGTTTAGCTTGCGGTCTGGGGGTACCAAGCCAAACCGAGTCGACCCGAGCTGAACCGTTGAGACCATTAAACCGAGCTATTAAACCAAACCGTCAAAACGAGCTATGGAACCGAATCATCAAACCGAGCTATGAAAAGGAGAACAAGGATTCCAGTGAGTTTGGTATGAATTTGAGAAGTCAAAACAGGGTTAGAAAGATTAAATCTAGAATTGCCTGCTCAATTATTTCTTCCCCAGTTAACAACCATATTATGGTTAGCACATTTACTTTGCAATGATCTTTTATTTATTTTTGATTTTTGAATTTACTAATGCAATGACCCATTATAATACTCCTACCGAATTCAGTGACACTAACTAGTAATAGGGTAGGATTAGAGGTATTTATTGCAGTGTGTTCAAATTTAAAAATCACGCTATACATTACAAACTTATTTATTCAATTTTTTTCCTTAGAGAATTGATTTTCGGATTAGAGAAACAATAGGGTAGGATTAGAGGTATTTATGGCAGTGTGTTCAAATTCAAAAATCACGCTATACATACTAAAAAAATGCAAACCAAAACAATTTTGGCTAATTTTAAAGAATTGATTTACATATATAATATATAATACGTAACCAGCAAAGGTATAAATTTGATGAATATGAAATCAGTATAAGCGTGGCGCAAGATACGGGGTCCGAGATTTGGTATATATCTTCATTTATTTTGTGTACTCCCTCCGTCCCATTTGAAGCTTCACCAATTACCCAAATGAGTGTCCCGTTAAAAGCTTCACCATTTCTTAAAATGGAAAAAAATGTATGCCCCACTTGTCATGTTCACTCACTTCTTCCTCTCACATACTTAAATTATGGGGCCCACTTGTCATACCCACTAACTTTCTCTTCTCACATATTTAAATTGTATGCCCCACATGTCATACCCACTAACTTATTCCCTCTCACAATCCTTTTTACACTCATTACTTGCCATAATTTGCGTGCCATCACCAAACTGATGAAGCTTCAAATGGGACGGAGGGAGTATATCTTGTAAATATATTTAAATTATTATGTAAATCAATTCTTTAAAATTAGCCAAAATATTTTTCCAACTTACTCTACTTTAGTTATATGCGGAATTTAATCAAGTAAATTGTTTTGAAGCACTACGTAGTATCTTTTTCACACAGCCTCTACTTCAGCTTCTTTTCCAAGTGACTATTTCAAGGTAATTACTGAGTCATATACTCCCTCTGTCTCTTTTTAATGTATAAAGTCAAATAAAAAATTGTTAAGTTGGTTAAGTTACATTTTAATTCAAACATCTATATGATTTTTCAAAGTTCTTCCCCATTAGTCCCAAAAACAGTGTCTTAGTTTTCACTTCTGTCTGCCACAATCTTAAAAATAAAGTGTATTATGGTCAGCATGTTTGCATTGTAATTCTTAACTCATCTGATAGTATACTCCGTCCATCCCAAAATTATAGTCTCATTTCCATTTTTTATTGTTCCAAAAACTTAAGCCATCTACAAGGTAATTTGATCTAAGCTCTTCTTCTATTTATCTTATTCTTAACAGGTTTTTAGTATAATTTCATTAACATTGTTTTCCTTTATATCCGGTGTATATGATACTGTTATATAACAGGTAATGGCAACAAGTAAGTTAATTGTTGTTAAAGCTATTGATAAGAGGAGCAGAGGTAGTACCATAAATGTTCAGATATTACGCCTATGGAAGCGCGAAGATACTAAATACAAAAAAATTACTGTTGAGATGTTACTTATGGATGATGAGGTTAGTCAACCAATACTCTCTTTATATACTTCTTTATCATTCAATATAATTTCGCAATTAAATCATTTTAGTTCTCAATTTCTTTTTATTAATATTTTATAATGAATTTATTAGGGATCTAAAATCCAGGCAGCTATTCCACCTAGCATGTCATCCAAGTTCAAAGATATGTTTAAAGAGGGAGAGATGAAAAAAATATCTAATTTTGGACTTGAACCGAATGCCATTACAATTGTCCAAAAAGAAATTGTAAACCATGAATGGAAATTATCATTCGGTTTAGCTACCATTGTATCTGAGGTGGATACATCGGTAAACATTTCTGATAACGGCTTTGATTTCACTCCCTTTAGCCTTTTTGGGAGTGATCCACATAAAAGTGTCAATGCTGATTATGTGTTCGGTGAGTATTCTAACACACAAATTTTTTTCGTTAATTAATTAGGGTAATATCTAACATTATTATTTTTTCTTTATTGTAGATGTAATCGGTGAGGTGGTATTACCAATAAATGATTTTGAATATGTTAGTGCAGCCAAGGCAAGGAAGCTGGATATTAAACTGGTAGATAATGGGTACGTTATAAACGATGATTTAATTTAGTAATGATTTTTTCATATACATGGTAACTATTTAATCAGTTTTATTAATCCCCTTCTAATATTTGACAGAGGAATGGAACTAGATGCTATCTTATGGGAGTCGTACGGAGATCAACTGAAAAGTTTTATTCAAAACAGGGGACAAGATTCAGAGGAACCAATCGTACTGATTTTGGAGTTCGTGATGTGTTCAAGATATATGGGTAATATGTTTAACTTTTTAAATTGATTACTATCTCTAAATTCTATTTAAAAGTATTTTGTACTTAATGCTAAAATTAAAAATTGTTATATTATACAGGAAAGAGACGTGTTTCTACCATGAAGCACGTAACAAAACTTCTTATAAATCCCGATGTCCCTGAATTAAAAGAATTTGATAAAACGTAAGTACCTTTAAATCTAATGACACTTTAGACACTGGTACATGTTTATGTTGTTTTTTTTTTTTTTGATGATTTTAATATTATTTTCACTATTTATTTAACAGGCGTGGCAATGGAGTTTCATCTATGGGTCACAGTCTCATTACTATAACAGATGATAGCAAGTTCATCGGTGGTGACGAGTGGTTCAAAATCGAAGATGTCAATACTATAGATGAGTTGCTCAAATGTAATGAGGTACAAAGCAAAATGTGAATAAATTTTTATTCATCAATAGTATGTTGGTGATTATGAACTATATATTAATTTTACAGGTCGGCGTATACACTACATTCGCTCAAATAATTGATGTTGACCCGCATGCTAACTGGTTCTACCAAGCTTGCAGTAACAAGAAATGTAACAAAGGAGTTGATAGGAACTCAACTAAATGTCCAAAGTGTAGTACCCCTTATAACAATCTCATTCCAAGGTAGTTGTCATTACAATTTTTTTAATACACAAAATTCATTTATAAATTTATAGTGTTTTCATAGCTGTTAATGATTTGATTTGTAACAGCCTTTCCTTCTAGGTTCAAAATTAAGATTATTGTCATTGACGGAAAGGATGATAATTAATGGAACTGAGTCTTACTTTATGTTGTTTGATGCATGTGCATCTAATATGCTTAATATGTCCGCTTCTTAAGTTGTTGCTGAAATATCAGAGGTAGGTATTCTATTTTACTATTTTTTCCAGCTAATATACTCCCTCCGTCCCACCCGACTTAGTATTGTTGCAAACATGATTCTACTTTGACCAAGCCATTTGAACAGAATATAATGATTTTTTATACATTTTATAAACAATT
The DNA here is from genome assembly GCA_026119855.1 of Campanula takesimana. Lineage (NCBI taxonomy): Eukaryota > Viridiplantae > Streptophyta > Magnoliopsida > Asterales > Campanulaceae > Campanula > Campanula takesimana. Next base: position 73,613 of record JAOWBW010001434.1, read on the forward strand.
ATTACTTCATTATTAATAACACTTTCAAACTACAAATTTATATTTTTATTAGGTCTATTTTTTTTCTTTTTAATTGCTCGATCAAACGACAATCATGTTTATCAAAAACTGTAGCCGGGCAGGACGGAGGGAGTATGTATCGTTTTATTTCATAATGTAAAATATTGTTCCTGATTGAATGGTCAGTCAGATCAATTGCCTGGAACATTTTGCAAAATGTTTGGTTAAAAATGTCTATTTCGGGTTGAGATTGATCAAAGAACAAAAGATGCCGTTGGTGAGAAACGTACTTTCACTGTGAGAAAAGTGACATGGGATGCCATCTTGATTGATAAGTATTTGTCACTCACCAATTCTGATGTAAGTACCATCCACCTTACGTCATTTATTTATAAATTTGTATGCTATAAATATTGAATTTTGTTTCTTCCAAGCTGCAGGAGGTGGCTTCTAGCTGGTTTCAGAAGATAATAAGAATGTGTCCGACTTAGTGACTAAAGATCAGGTAAAGAATCCCTACTTAACTTTTCTAATTTTTACTTTTCCTTTTCATTCTATTACATGATATTAGTTGTTTTATGTAGGATGATGTAGTTGAAATCATTGGAGATAACTGTTCAACATCATGTGAGCAGATCACTCCTATGAAGCGTACATTGGATGATGCTCTTAATAGCCAGGATGAGCAACTTTCTGCTACAAAGATGTTGAAAGAGATCAAGCAAGAGAAGATGGAAATGTAGGAAAAAAGGAGAGATGCAATTGAGGAATATTATTTTGTTTTATGATGTTTAAGGTGATGAATTATAGTTCTTTATGTTTGATGATGCAGTTAAGGATCCATGTTTTGTTTAAATATGTTTAAGGACCAAAATTTTAGTTCTTTATGGTATTCATTGAACCCATATACATTTTAGATACTCTTTACTTTGTGTTTTCCATCAGATTTAAATGTAATCCGTTTAGGATTTATTTATATTTTATTTATTTTTGAATTATTTAAACCTTAGCAATTTAGATTCAGCAAGAATTTTCATTTGTGCAACCATGTGACGGTGCATTCACACGCCAGATCCGCTTCATAATTTTGCTTATTGCATTAATAGTGTGTATTCATGGGTGTTACTTCCTTCGAGAGAAAACCTTATTCATCAATGGGCTCAAGGTAAGAATCAATGGTGTCCAATTATCACTCAATCCTAAAAGACAAGCCTTTCTTCAAGCACTTGGTGGCCAAGAACTCCAACAACCCTAAAAGCAATTCTTTCCAAGATCCAACTACTCACTTTTCTGATTTTCCAAAAAGACACAAAGTCCAACTGATTGACAAAACATACAAAACCTATTTTCTCCTATCTTCCTCTCTCAAGAAAGGATAAGATACTTTTAAATTTGTGAAAATAACCAGTCTTAAAGTTAAAGTTGTAGACATTAGCTTCAATAGATCTTTAACAATCCCCCACTATAACAATCTTTTCAAATCCAAAGCCCAAATATAGAAAGCAAAAGGTATTCACCTAAATTGAGCATTGTTGATTGATCAAATGGCATGTAATTCAAATCCCATTAAAATTGAAATGGATTACCTATTCAGAATCGGAAATTCGACGAGGTCTCAGTGGCTCGCCTTCGAAGTTCGAATTGACTTCTCGCTTCTCTCTTTCACAAATCATTCCTCTCTCAGAACAAGTTAAATGCGAACTAAAGAATGTTGTTTAAGTAGGTTTTGTAAAAAATGAGTTTATATATGTAAGAGTTTGAGGGGGGTCAACAGAAAATTTTTAGTTGGGGTTAAAGGGTTAAAGCTAGGGTGTCAGCGATTTGGCTCAAACCAAGGTTTGAGACCGAACCGAGCCAAGCCATTCAGTTTGGCTCAGTTTCTAAATATAAATGGTTTAGCTCGGTTTGGAAAAGTAACAAACTGAGCGGTTCAGTTTAGCTTGCGGTCTAGGGGTACCTTGACCGAGTCGACCCGAGCTGAATCGTTGAGACTGTTAAACCGAGCTATTAAACCAAACCGTCAAACCGAGCTATGGAACCGAACCATCAAACCAAGCTATGAAAAGCAGAACAAGGATTGCAGTAGGGATGGCCAAAACCGGTTCCGGGCCCGGTTCCGGTTCGGAACCGCCGGTTCCAGTTCGGCAAAAGGGTGACCCTGAACCGGCCCGCGCTTACCCCGGTTCCGGTTTGGCACAATCCGGTTTCGGTTCGGTCCGGTTCCGGTATGGTTCAGGTCTGGTTCCGATCCCCCCCTTTAAAATTATTGAAAAACAAGGGATTTTCGGTCCGGTTACGGTTCCGGTCCGGTTCGGCATATATGTGACCCTGAACCGGCCCGGATGCCTTGCGGTTCCGGCTCGTCCGGTTTCGGTTTCCTCCCCGGTTTTCTCCGGTTCTGGGCTTTTTCGGTCTGGTTCCGGTCCGGTTTTCCGGTTCCGGTCTGGTTTGGCCATCCCTAGATTGCAGTATGTTTGGTATGAATTTGAGAAGTCAAAACAGGGTTAGAAAGATTAAATCTAGAATTGCCTGCTCAATTATTTCTTCCCCTGTTAATAACCAGATTGTGGTTAGCACATTTACTTTCCAATGATCTTTTATTTATTTTTGATTTTCGAATTTACTAATGCAATGATCCATTATAATACTCCAGCCGAATTCAGTGACACTGAATAGCAATATTATCTCTGAATATTCAGAAAAAGGTTTCAGTATCTAAATACGTTTTTCAATTGTACTTCCTATATCCCAAAAAAAATGTCCAAAAAAAATTCAAATTTGGTTTTAGTTACGAGAAAAATTGAAAAGTTTTTGAACATTCATTTTGGGACGGTGAAAGTATTATTTTATTGAATATTTATTGACATTTTATCATTTTACTATTTTAGTTTCAAAGTAATCAAGGTTGTGTTTGTGTTTATTTTAACTATTGATTTATATTCATCAGTCATAAAATGGTTAACAAAGAAGAATTATGCTTTGAAGTGTGTTTGGACCGTGGTCCGAAACGCGGTTTGGACCATTGTCTGAACCACAAATCAAACCGCAGTTTAGACCGAACCCAACCGAACCATGACGGTTTAGCTTAGCTCTGCCTGAATTTTTTTTATGGTTTAGCTCGCCACGGTTTGAGACCGAACCGAGCTAAGTCATGCAGTTTGGCTCAGTTTCTAAATATAAATGGTTTAGCTTGGTTTGGAAAAGTAACAAATTGAGCGGTTCAGTTTAGGTACCAAGCCAAACCGAGTCGACCCGAGCTGAATCGTTGAGACCGTTAAACCGAGCTATTAAACCAAACCGTCAAACCGAGCTATGGAACCAAACCATCAAACCGAGCTATGAAAAGAAGAACAAGGATTGCAGTGAGTTTGGTATGAATTTGAGAAGTCAAAACAGGGTTAGAAAGATTAAATCTAGAATTTCCTGCTCAATTATTTCTTCCCCTGTTAACAACCAGATTGTGGTTAGCACATTTACTTTCCAATGATCTTTTATTTATTTTTGATTTTTGAATTTACTAATGCAATGATCCATTATAATACTCCTGCCGAATTCAGTGACACTAAATAGCAATATTATCTCTGAATATTCAGAAAAAGGTTTCAGTATCTAAATACGTTTTTCAATTGTACTTTCTATATCCCAAAAAAATGTCCCAAAAAAAATTTCAAATTTGGTTTTAGTTACGAGAAAATTTGAAATTTTTTTGAACATTCATTTTGGGACGGTGAAAGTATTATTTTGTTGAATATTTATTGACATTTTATCATTTTACTATTTTAGTTTCAAAGTAATCAATTTGTGCTTGTGTTTATTTTAATTATTGATTTATATTTATCAGTCATAAAATGGTTAACAAAGAACAATTATGCTTTGAAGTGTATTTGGACCGTGGTCCGAAACACGATTTGGACCATTGTCTGAACCGTAAATCAAACCGTGGTTTAGACCGAACCCAACCCAACCATGACGGTTTAGCTTAGCTCGGTCTGAAACCATAATTTGAATGTGGCAGACTGTGGAGTTTTATATTCCTCACCAAATACATAGCATACACCAGCTTTTGAGGAATTGAACACATAGAGTTAACAGAATTCTTTACAAGATATGCACATCAAAGAACTGTTACAGCGAAGGGATTTTGTGAAAGTTTGAGTTTTTTTTAAAAAAAAAATTTTTTTTAATGACATAGGTTACTTTCTGTGGTTTGTTTGTTTTAGAGGTGTAGAATCAGACTGCGGGATATACATTGGGATAGTCCGTTCCAAGTTCATGTGTTGTTGTGAAGCTCTTCAACAAGGGAGTACTAGGCGTAGTAAAAGCAGAGTAATGATTTCTTGCTCTTTTTTGGATTTTTTATTTCAATTTCTATAATGTCTGTCATAGTAAGCACTCATTTCAATATTTTTCGTTCTTTGGTCTCTGAGATACGTTGTTCTCTCAGATTTGTATTTGAAGTTCAGTTTGATTTACGAGTATGAAAAAGTTAGAAGGGAAGTTGTTACCCAACTAGGATTCGAGTTAAATAAGTTTCTTAATAGTAAATGAATATTTTTGATTTTCCGATTCATTTTCTGCAGAAGAGTTTCTTTATTGAACATGTAATTAAACTTGTGTACTAAATAGATGTTGAATTTACTTGGGTCACCCCCAGTTTTAGCAGATTTCTCGAATTTGTCTACTTTTTCATTATTAACATCTTCATTTCTTGAACCTTAGTGTGTGTAATATGATGAATATTATCTACTGATTTGGGAGAAATTTTCTTTATACGAGGCGATTATGATAGGTTACACATTTAAAGTAATCTATTGACTCGAGACAAGCGTTGACCGTTGACCAACGTAATCTGGGCTGTGTTTACCTGCTTTTAAATTTAGCAGTAAATTACTCATATTTGAACTGCTTTTTGAAAATAAGACCTCAGAAAGGGGATGGTCTGTATGTATGTCTGCACTTTAATTATTATATGTTGAGTAGGCAAGTTGTACTCTGGAAGAGCAGAGGTTAAGATATATTTTTTAAGGGTGGATTCGGTGCATGCCGAAGCATATAAGGTACTTGGTCAAATCACTCGAACTGGTGGAGAGGACGAGCAGGGTACTCTCCTTATTATGTTGTGCCTGGTTAATACTAAATCCTTTGAACAATTTATTAGTTTTCCATTTGACTATTGTTGGTCCCACAGGGGAACAAGGGTATAGAACCGCTAGAGGAGGGGGGTGAATAGCGGTCCAAAATTTTTCGAAAATACCCTTGAAAATACAACCGAGTACTTATCAGTTTGGTCAACTGCGGTTCAAGGCACTAGAACCGAACTGATAAAATGCACAGCGGAGTTATGCGATTTGGCCAAAGAGGATATGTAAAGAGTTGGGCGGTTTGACTCGGTATAAAAACACTATGATGCAACCGATAATCTCAACTTGAAGATCAAAGAAATACACAATTCACTTTTCACGTCATTTCATAAATGGATTAAGTTATAAACCACAAACAAGAAAAGTAAATAACAAGATAGAAAGTAAAGATCAAACACACAATTTAAAGAGGTTTGTTCTTGAATGAACTACGTCCTCTACCTAGATGGTTAGTCTAGGATTTTCTAATATCTACTAGACTTGTATTAATTTAGAGGAGGTTTTACAAGATGAATCTAAACTCTAAACAATCAATCTAATCTATAAAGCTATTATAACAACCGGTGTATTCGAAGTATATAATATATGTGATTATATAAATCAGGTGTGTGTATGGAAAGAAATCAGATGCTCTAAAGATCTAAGTGATGGATGAGCAAAAGAAAACTTCCGGTGTAAAGGCTGAGTATGAATGGTTGTTAGGCTTGAAGCTTGATGAAGAATTATGGGTTTGCTAAGGAGATTTTTGAAGGTTTGAATTTCTGGGTATAAATCTTTAAAGCAAACTTGAACACTTAGGGAATAATATCTCTTGAAGCTCAGCAACCTTCATTGTTGAAGAATGAAGGCTATTTATAGGCAATGCACCCTTGTGACCGTTGGGTAAAGATTTGAATTAAAACTAAGGGTACAATTGATGTCGAAATCCCATTGGTTGAGTTGTCATTGTCGTCCTTGGTTTTGTCTTGTAGTCCTAGGTAGTTGTATCACCACTACCTGACATCTGTCCTTTGTTGCAGAAAAGGACAAACGGTAAACAATTCAAATTACTGGACAAGACCGACATTCCTTGTAGTAACTCCAAGTTAACTTGAAGTTATTTTGACAAGTCATAAACATTCCTTTACGGTCATAAAGGGAATGTTTGTCTCAAGGAATAAATGACACTTGAATTCTTCAATAAATACTCTGCGGTTCCACCAGATACTGGAGCGGTTCCAAGGATGAACTTGATGTGCGGTTTCATGAATGCGGTTCCATCAAGTTTGCATCTGAGGTTCCATAACGTCTTGAATAACGGTTTCATCAAACTAACATAATGCGGTTTGATGAAAACTATGCGGCTCCATGCTGGCGGTTCAAAGATAGCACAAGTGTGGTTTGAATAACTAAACCGCTACGATTAAACCGAACTATACTCAGCCTAGACAAATAAAAATTTAGAAATGGACTTATCTAAAAATTGAAGTAAAACTTCATTACATGCGGTCCTAAAGTCCATAAAAAGACAAGTGGCATGGATCAATAAAATCAAGAGGGTGTACTAACAATGAATCCTAAAAACTATGTTCAAGAATGGTTCCAGTAGCCACCAAAGAATTATAAGCTTTAAGCGTTTCATCATCCACTACTGTTTTATTAGGTTTCATAGATCTTTAAGAGCCGATGACTGGTTATTGTTTGTGGTAAGTACCAGAAAGTCTCTTTTTCTTTCTTTATAGTTCCTCGAACATTTGTTCGCCCCTTCTTTATGCTGGAACTACAATTTTTCTTTCAAGTATTCTAACGAAGGGATGTTTTGTTGTTTTATAGATTGTAAGTCCATCTGCTTACAGTGCACGGTGTTTTGTTTTCGGTGAAATCTTTAATAGGAAGGGAGAGGTAAATACATACAAGTTGTCTGATTGTGGCTACTCCGTGTGTGTGTGTTTTCATATTAGTGAGATAGAAATCTGCATAAGTTTGACATGCAAATAGTGGCAGAACTAGAAATTTCTGTGAGGGGGGTAAATATAACCTTTTTTCAAAAATTTAAAAGCTTATATGCTTCATGTATGTATGGTGTTTTACATGAGTTCTTGGGTTACATGAAAAGATAGTGGGCAATGTGTATCGGAATAAGTTGGGTTATAAGATAACAACGTTCATTGTCAAGCTCATCCTCATCTTGATGTTAACATCATCGTTGTACATTATATAGCAATGTAGATCATAGGTGGTTTATTAATGAAAAATGTCAAATTTGAAAATCATTTAGGGACGGATGGATTTTTTTTATTCTTAGCATTACTATGATCCCGTCGAATCTCGACGGGTTACTCACTAGTTATTGTAAATATTAAAAAGTCAAGATTCTTTACACTTCACCTTTGTGAAACTAGTGGAAATTAGCTCTTCATATCATTCGATATTGTAGGATGTAATTAGCTCTTCATCATTGTAGCACCTTTAATATAATTGAGTAATTGACAACCAAATTATAACCCCATATAAAGGATATCTATTAACCACACTTTTCTTTGAGCATTAACAAAAATAATAATTTGTACAAAGATTCTTTGCCATGTTTTTCAAAACAAAACATGATTCATTAATAGAGTTGCCCCCACCAACTACTTTTTGGTTTGACATGACACCATCAAACATTTCAAGATATGGATCGATTGGCTCCAAACAAACACTCTCTCCATCGCTACTTATATTTTATATTTTGGGTGCCCATATTTATTGCTATTTATTCAAAATATTTTTTTTTTCTATCCACTCACAATAACTGTCCACTAACTTATTTTTTCTCTCCTACACACTCACAATACTGACTTTTCCAATATATTTTTTTAATTCTCATGCACTCCTATTTGATAGCAATAAGTATGAGACGGAAGTAGTAAGAAATCTATTTTCAAAATTCTTCTCAAGTACAAATTCGGTAACATAATAATGTGTCTAACTATTATCACTTCTTTCTAAGTATAAACATGTTGTATGTAAAACAAACTTTAAAAATATTCTTCCCGTAGAGAATAAAAATGTTTAGAATTTTGAAACTTCTTGTGCATATGATTAGAGTACACATTATATGTGTGATAATTGCGCACTTGTTGTCGCAAGTGATTTAATTATTTATACTTAAGATGTTATTATAATAGCATCACTCCTATTATAAGTGAGTGGCTGTCTCCTCTGCGGCCGCCGCACAGCGTGCGACGGCGCACGGAGCCGAGCCGAGCCGCCTTCTTCATTTTATTTTATTTTTTTTTTTTTTTTTTGCCACCCCCAACTTTTTTTCCTCCCAACAAAGTAACACTTATTATAACGAAATGTAACACTTTTTTTGCAGCAATAGATTAAAGATAACATAAAGATTGACAACTAAACTAATGTCACACTTTTTATAAAGGAATGTAACACTCTGTTTTCAAATGTAACTTTTTTTTTCAAAATTAACATAAGATTAACAAACTAAACTGATGTTACATTTTATAAAAAATAAATGTAACATTTTTTTTTTATCTCAATTGTAACAGTTTATATTCTTAAATGTAACATTATATCTTAAATGCAACAATTGAAATTGAGAAAGTAACAATTGAAATGCAAACCCATTTTTTTTTTAAAAAACTGCTGTTACATTTAATAATAGAAAGTTTTACTTTTTGAAAATGGAATTGTTACTTTTATCAGAACAGAGTGTTACATCTTTAGCTGATGAGCAGCTCAAACTTTTTGTGTGTAAAAAATATATTTTTTTAAAAAAACAATAAAACCATATCATGACCTATGTAGTTTTATTCGTCTCGTCGAGACGAACACAACGGTATTTTTTTTAAAAACAATCTGAGTTATAAATCTCAAGATATAGCATTTTAAAGTTATTGAGATTTTTTTAAGGAGGACACGTGGCAGCGCACGGCTGTGTGAACCAGCGTGTGGCTCACAGCGCGCCACGTGTCGCGCTGGGAATAGAGGAAAGGCTGGTGGGCGTGTCGGGTCGGGCGGGTTTGGCCCGCCGCACGCCATACACCCGTTGTATTTGAGAAGTTGTCGTCATTATTAGTCTTAATCTCATGTTCAAGCCTAAGTATATTGTATTTCCGTTAAATCACGTATGATATACAATGTGGTATATAAAGTATTACAAATGGTCTCGTATCCTAAAATACTTGTTGATTTAAAGTCTTTTACACATATTAAAGAATGCAATCAGTAAATATCTAATAGACTAAATTATCCTTGAATCTTTCAAATATCTAGGTAATTGAATATTTTTACTATGACAGATAATAATGATAATGATGATATGATTGGTAACCAATGATAAAAAATTATTTATGATAGTAAATACTCCATTGTTCTAAAAATTTATATATGATAGTAAATACTCCACTGTGAGTATAAAAAGTAAAGCTAAAAGAGATAATCTGAGATAAAGAATAATAAGTAGATTGTTGTAGTGAGTGGACAAATGAGTCTCGCTGAATTAAAAGAAAATATTACTCACTCCGATCTAAATAGGCGTCGCTATAATACTTTTCACAAGTTTAGAACAAAAAAAAATCAATTATTAGTGCAGCTTATGAACAATATACCAAATATAATATTATTAATTGTGTATTGTAAGCGACAATTATCTCACGTCTACTAAAGTGATAAATATGCACCTGTACATAGACTTGAGGAGTTATTCTCCTTAGCACCAAATGGTTTTAAGGTAGAACCTCCAATACAGTCTATTACCGACTCAGTCCATCCTGAGCTCACACTTGGGCCTCTCTCTCATTCTGACCCCCATCTCTAATACTAAGATAGTATCAGAGCCACCAATCTATGACGGCCTTATCGCTTTCGCTCTGCTTCTTCTTGGGTCCTATGTCATCTCTTCTATAAAGTTCATTACACGTACAGGCCCAACAGCCCCCAATGTTGCTCCGCGCCACCTGATTGATAAGTCGACGTTGTAAACTTTGGCAAAGCCTGACTACACCTGAGGGGGCATGTAAGAGACAGTTATCTCACATCTACTAAAAAGAGAAACATGGACTGGTATATAGATTTGATGAGTTACTCCCCTTAGCAACAATTGGTTTTAAGGTGGAACCATTGTTCTAAAAGTCGCTCGCCTAGGCATCGCTTAGGCGCTAGGCGTTCATGAAACGCCTTGGTCCTGCCTAAGATATTATAACTATGTCTGAATTCTCGGCCCCGTCTAGGCCTAGCTACGGCGCCTAGTGACCGTCTAGCGCTTTTTAGAATATTGGTGGAACCTCCAATACAGTCTCTTATCGGCCCAGTCCATCCCGTGCTCACACTCGAGCCTCTCTCTTTTTCTGACCCCATCTTTAATTCTAAGATGTATTTCACCTACATTATTTCTCAAAAAAGCAATTAATCAATTGAAATATTTCAGGTGTAAGAGTAGGAGAAATTAAATACATTATCTAAATACAATACTTATTTTAAATGAGAAATCTGGTCTAAAAACGTTAAATACTTTAGGCCGGGCTGAGAATATAGGGTTAGTCTCCTGTAAAACGCGTTTATCCTAATGAGTAGGAAAAACGTGTTTTTAAAAAAGACACGGTTCGTTAATAAAAACTTTAAAGGCCAGTTTGAGGGCCTAAACGACATCTTTTGAGGATTTTAAACACGGAATTAGGGGGCGGAGCCTAATGACTTTTGTTGCTCTTCAAATTTTTTTTCGGAAAAAACCATCTGGCTATCACTTCCAAAGGTTTTGGCTATCCGACTCAAAGGTTCTGGCTATCCATCTCAAAGGTCCTTTTCAGCTTTAAAGGTTCTTTCAGAAATGTTCACTGGCTATCAAAAACACTACAACTGACTATCAAAAACACTAGAACTGACACTAAAATACGCTCTTACTTGCACTAAAAAAACAATTTTATTTATATTTTTTTTTCACACTTGCACTATAAAAAAACTATCCAAAAGACTTAATTATTTATACGTAAAAATGCAAAAAAAAAATACCTCAGTTGGTCACTTTGTGCATGTTCGGTACCTAATGTCATTTTTGTTGCAGGTATAGTACCTCAAATGGTCACTTTGTGCGGCCAAGGTCACTTTGGCTAACACCGTTAGTATTTAGACGTTAAATATCCATGTGCTTGGTCATGTGCCATTTATTGAGGGGTAAAATAGGAAATCTATGTAAAGAAAATATCCCCCAACCTTTCTTCCTTCTCTCTCTACACACACACACATAATTGTTGGGTTTTGAGGCAACATGCGCAGCGGAAGACGGCAATATAAAATAAACAAAACCTTAGGCCCCAAGATCCATTCATGATGATTAAATTAATAGCAAGATGAATTTAGAATATTAACCGTTGTAGAGCGTTTAAATTTTCCGGATCTTCAAATCTTCAAGTCTTCAAGCTTTAGATTTGATCTCCTCGTTCTTCGCATTCATCGGATCACGATCACAAAAACACGAACTTAAGATCCTAAAGCAAGCATCCTCTATGTGTATCCACACGCGAACGAATATCTAGAACCATTCTAGATCTGGATTGCTAGACCCATTAGAAAACACACTTTTTTAATCTTCAAAGGCTATATGAATTTTGGTGTTCTTGAGCTTTTGATTCTCAATCTTGGCTCTAGAATATGTTTCTCAAATATATATATTGCATTAGTTTAATGGCTGGTGAAGGATATATTTATAGTCCTTAGTCATTAACCGTTAATGACCTAGAAGACCTAAATCCTGTCACCTAATTAAACTTACCAAAATTTGGCTCCAGAAACTCTGGCACGGTCGTGCTCACAAAGTGGCACGGGCGTGCCACTTGGTACGAACAAGACATGCCCAAGTTGAATTCTGGCACGGTCATGCTTGTTAACTGGCACGGTCGAGCTTTATAACTGGCACGGCCGTGCCCGCCAGAAACTCTGCCTTACCTTTTTCTTGATTCGTTCTTTTGTGTGTGACCTCATAGGAATATATTAATTTGGTAATGGGTCCGACCAAGGTCAAACCCATAAATCATGAGCGGACTCTAGCAAGCCATCATGACTACCTAATTAATATAACTTAACGAAGTTCGTTATCCTCATAGAACATATCACAATCCTTTTGTCACGCGATATCATATTGGACATAAGTCATGGTCCACGTCAACTTATGTTGTCCAAGGCTTTCTCGATTCCGAGTAGATTGATATGAGCAAATGGCATTGAACACTTCAATTCATTTAGGTACGGCCATACACTATCATCAATCTCACTCATCGAGAGGACAAGCAGATATCTCTCTTGAGAGAGGGATAAATCCCATCTTGACTTATCATTCTTCCCTACATGAATCCGATTATGCCAATTGTAGCCTTTATAACCACCCGGTTAGGGGTAGCATTTGAGTACGTCAAACATAATGTTCATCATGTGGAAGACTATGATAATATCAGGTCTAAGGATAAATTATATAACTATTATGAGATTTAATTATGACATCTGACCATGACATAAATCTCATAGGTGGGTCAAGTCCAGTATTTGTTCTCCAACAAGTACCCATAAGTTTAATTTGTATCACATACACATGATCATCATATGATCATCGATTAAACTTATACTAGTCCTTCATAAGTACTAGGGACGGAGATTATTATAATAAACATGTAAAATATATAATAGTCCAGGGTTATCTCCATAACAAATGAGAACATAATACAACGTAAGGCCTTTCTCAAGGGCCTAGCACATAATTTCCAACAATCTCCCACTTGCACTAGGCCCAATCAATGCGTATCCAATACCATTGAGCTTAGTTTATGACCATCATAATAGCATGTGGAGGATCTTATGTATGAAGATTGTCCTTGTTATCATCATAAGGTATTTTGCATATTTTGACATCTCCCATGTCAACGATTTCTCGTAGAGATGGAAATATCTAAGTGTGTATTTGGATCATAGATGAGCCTTCGGCACCTTAGCTTGTGCAATAACCATTATTTCACAACAGAGGTCCATAGGATTAGTATCACTAGAAACTATTTCTAGTTTTACCAATAACACATATATTCAAACAATTCCCTTAGTTACAACTCTTGTAACTAAATACTCAATTTTATTCGCAGAATTATTTATAGTGTATTTGCTTGGAAGTATTCTAACTCACAGCACTCACTTTAGACATATGTTTATACTGCGATTTAAATTTCCCTTGTCAATGTGGAAGCATGCATCTATGTAACAATTTACTAGATCATCTCCCATGTCAACAACCATCAAGAATGCATCCTTAGTGCTTCTCAAATACATAAGTATATTCTTGACCACTATCTAGTGACTTTTCAAATAGGATATGATTAGTTTGTTCTCATCATACTCCGAGTATATGAGATATCCCGTCTAAGTACATAATATGACATACATGATAGATCCAATTGCCGAAGCATATGGAATCCTAATCATGTATTTTTGCTCATTAGTCTTCTAATAAGACTAATTCTTGCCAAGAACGTATTCTTGCTCATTAGTCTTCCAATAAGACTAAGTCTTTCCAAGAACATTGTCATTTAGACAACTTTGCAAGTTCTTCTCCAAGAGTCTTGCATACTGAGCAGTTCAGTATTTGTCTTTATAAATATTTTGATACAAACCAATCAATTTCTTAGATTTATATCAATAGATATTAATTTCAAGGATATAAGTGGCTTCTTCTTTAGTCCTTCATTAAGAAACCCTTTCCAATGAACTATATATGTCATTCACATATACAAGACTAGGAATTAGACTATGCTCCCAATAATTTTCTAGCAAACACAAGTCTCATCTTTGATGAATTTCAATCGATTTGAACGCTTCATCAAAATGATTGTTTCAACTCCAAGAAGCTTGCTTCAATCCATCCCATGGATTTCCACAACTAACATACTTTATTAGAACTAGCATGTAACCCGTGCTACGCACGGGGTTAGATGGCCTAAGGACCTTGTGGTAATTAAAAGAAGTTTGAGGGACTTGTTATGTTGTTTGTAAATTTTGTTTCCATTGGTAATTAAAAAAATATTGTGGGTTGTATTGAAAAGTATAAAAAGGAAAAAAAAAACTAGAATCGCCGGTATCTTCTTTTTGGAACGATAAGACCTAAATTCCTATCAAAAGTTCAAGATCATATGGATAGCTGATCATTGCCTGTGAAGATTCATTCTGAGGATGGCGTATATTCCAAATTCAAGTGTAAGCAATCAGCTTTGTCGCAGTACTGATGGATTCGATTTGTTTTCCGGCGATTGCCTGATGTTTGTAAGAGATTCGGCAGCTACTGAAGTTAGGGTAATCATCTCTTTTAACCTTATTTGTTGTAATCATTTTTTTTTTTGCAAGTTATCCTAATATTAATCATGAGAATTTAGAAAGGCGCGTATAGATGAACTGAATGGTCACGTTGTTTTGTATTTTCTCGCCGGTTAGGTATTTGACGTATTGAGGCGGTATATATTTATTTGTGTATATAAATGTGTTATTTTGATTAGAAATGTCCATGTCAAACCATTGAATAATATGGAACTTCCTCCTTATTTCTTTCCCCCTAAAGAGCACAGATTGGCCCCAATTCTTAATTTCTATCTTCTGAGAGGAAATTCCGTTTCTTTTAATTCCGATGAATTAAACGGAAATGCTGTTAAGTATGTTGTCGTCAATGGAAGATGTAGGCAGGTCAGTTTTGTGTTGCGTCGTGGGGTAGATGGAATGCTTGATATGTTGGAGTTGTACTGCACTCCTGATAATTTGAGTAGCATGAGTCTTGTATTTGAGGGGCAAAAATGGTGGACTTCAGTGAATGGCTGGATACATTCCAACATTCCTCTCCCTAGGCCTATGTCCTTCATTTTACTTTCTGAAGATCATGTGACTCCTGAAGATGTGACCATTAAATTCAGCACTTATGTCCAACTCTTGAACCCTGATGTCACTATTGTTAGTGAAGGCTTTAGGAGGATCAATCTCCATGTCCTGTTGATGACGCACTATGATGATTTTAAGTTGCTAAAGCTTAGGGAGGGAAGTGAAAACAGTTTGTTGTTCTATTTCAAAAGGGATCAGATTTCTGTTCAAGGTTTGATGCAGTCAAGTAGGAGTTTTGTTGATGTTAAGCTTGTTGGTCCAGTTCCAGTGAATCCACCTCCAGTCTTTCCCCGTCATCCGTTTTTTAATGGGTATAGATAAATGTTTTTTTTTGTTTGGTTGCAGGGGTGTTGTCCCCTTTTGGTGATGGATAATTTAGGCAGATGGCGTTTTTTTTTTTTTTTTTTCAATATTTTTGGATTGTGTTATGTTGTTTTTGTTTTGTTTTGTTTTTTAAATCATGTGAATGGTATTACTATTAAGTAAGTTTCATGTTTATGTATTGTTTTTTTTAGTAAATTTATTGTGTGTTTTGTATTATAAATATTTACTTGAGTCATAGTTGGTTCAATTTATCAGAATTAATATTAGTATACGTGACATGTTAATGAAGTTTGAAAAAACTTAGAGCAATATTTGATTTTTGAAAGAGTAAAAAAATTATTTACATTTTTTGTAATCTATAAATTGACATAGAAGTCTCCATTTCAATCTAAATTTATAACTTCTTTCTTGCTAAATTTTTTATCTGGGAAATTTAGGTGTAAATAATGAAGATGATTTCTGAAAAATCTCTGCAAAACTACTACATATAACTGTATCTGATTGTAAACTGGTAGATGTAGATAGAGTCAAAGTTTGATTTGTGAATTAGTTAAAACATATTTTTACATTTTTTGCTAATCTATCAATTGACATAGAAGGCTCCAATGCAATTTAAATTCGTAACACCTTCCTTTGTCAAGTGTTCTTCAAACAAAATAGATTACTGCAATTTATTAAAATTTTCTTTAAAAACAACATTTTTGGTCCAACCCTTGTATTCGTCAGTGTTTTCTACGCAAAGTATCTTCAGCCCATCTGGGTGTTTCACTCTTGAAACTGCTACATATAACTGACCGTGACTAAAAACTGGTTCAGGTAGATAGAACCAACATTTTCCAAAGTCTGGCCTTGACTCTTGTTTATAGTCATGGCATAGCATACTTTAACTGGAAATTGTCTTCTACGTAGCACAAAAGGGACCTTTCCTTCACTTGCCGTAAGAGTTATTCTAGGAACCATTACTTTATCTCCTATATGAGATCCCGAGATAATAGTTGCCTCAATAATTCTTTTTCCAAGCTGTTCGACTATTAGTCTTGTGCCATTGCACATTCCTTGACTGGGATTGATATTCCGAAGTAACATGATTGGGACTCCTACCTTTAATCTCAGTCGATGATTAGGTATCCCTGCAAACTTTAAACTGTTTAAAAATGCAACTGGATAAAGCATATCAGAATTGTCAGCTCGATCGTTGGACTTGTCTATAACATCGTAGCTCATGTACGCCTTTTCATTATTTGGGATCAAATTCATTATGAATGAATTTATGTCCTCCACAACGTCATTCTTTGGCGTTAAAATTGCTCGGCTGGTCAGAAGACATGGATCAAATTTCTTGCTTGCAAAATCTGGATATGTTGAATGAAATATGGTCTGAATTGGATCATCTGTTTCATGAACGTAAATCTCATCTGGTATCTTTATCCATTGGGCCTCATCAGTATCATCCCTAATTTTTGCAAATTCTTCACCATCACCAACTCGTAGAATCCACTTTGAGAAGTCTGCCAAGTTGACAGAGTTGCCATTTGAATGGTCTTCACATTGTTGCAGCCGCATATTTTGTGTGAGAGTCAACACTTCACATTGAATCCAAAGATAGGAGTTATTCAATGAGGCAGAAACTATATCGCCTCTACTTCCTCCTGGGATTATAGGTAATATCTCCCTGAAATCTCCACCCAACAGTATTTTTTTGCCTCCAAATGGCTTTTCCGAGTCATAGGAACGTTCCCCACGCATAATGTCCTTGAAGGTTTTGTCAACTGCCTTGAATGCATATTTTGAGTCCATAGGTGCCTCATCCCAAATGATTAAAGAGGTCCTTTGAATTAGAGATGCTAGCTGAGTATTTTGTTTGATTGTGCAAGTAGAGTTCTCATCCACGTTGAGTGGAATTCGAAATCTACTATGTGCCGTCTTTCCCCCGGGTAGAAGCAAAGCTGCGATGCCTATTTAACAGTGTTTCAATAATTGGTAAAATGTAAAGATGTTATCATGTTAAAATAGTATTGATGTTTTTATAAAAATATATTAAAGAATTTTCGTAGTAAATATAATAGCATGTTTATTGAATGCAGTACATAATTTAATTAATTACCTGAGGAAGCAACTGTAAGCACAATTTTTGATTCTGATCTAAGCTTTCTTACGATTGCGTTGTAGACGTACGTCTTCCCTGTCCCTTCATATCCATATAAGAAAAAGCAACGGCCCTTTTGTGCGTCAACTGCATTGATAACTTTCTCATATACAATCTTTTGCTCTGTGTTGAGTGACTTCATCAACGCTTCATGTTCATCACGTAGCTTGTCCACATCATAGTTTTGTTCTTCCATTAAAAGTCTATTGTTGAGTTGATCTAGTAACTTCTTGTCTGGCAAAGGCATACCAGTTATATCTTCAAGCGAACGACCATTTTTTACTAAGGCTTTTTGCAATTCTGAAAGAGTGAGATTCTTTATTTCTTGGTCACTGAATTTAAGAGCAGGAAGCCTCAATACCTTTCTTCTCATCATCGCTATATCATCACTTATTTTACGCCAATTGTATTCCCAAAATGTAGATGCATTAGATACATCGCAGAAGAGTAAAATTGTTAAGAACAAATCTCTGAGCTGTCTACCACTGGCAGTATGTGAGGCTTCATCAATCGCTTCATGCCATTCACCATCATCTTCAAGTAGTCCACGGGCATAACATGCGATTTTCATAGTGGGATGAACAACTCCCTCAAATGTTCTGATTTCTTCGTACGAAGTACAGCCTTTGACAATATTCAAAAGAAGCCTTAAATAGTATCGTTCTCCAGAGCTAAGATGAGTGTACGTGAGCCTGCCAATCATACGGCCAGATTTACGTCTACTCCAAACCATATCTGTTCGTCGCCATACATATTTAGTAAGAAATTCGGCGTACGTTAATGTCCTTGCCTCTGAGTCATTTTTGTTTGTTTCCATCCAGGATGTAAACATTGTGTTCCTTGCGTTACTTGTATTGACGACTCTAGGCAGTGGGTCATCATCTCTAAAAATCAGTAAATGCTCATCCTTTAAGTGAAAACATAATCTTTCAACTGCAAGTTTCCGGTAGTGTATTGGAAATTCATAAATGCGCCAAACCGCCTCACACGCTGAAATGTATCTGCAATCAAGGAAGCTCTTGATTTCATCATTTTTGTCGACCGTGGATGTTGAGGCGATAGTAGATTGATTTTCTGAATTTGTAATTATCATAGTGCTTCGATCGGGACCTTTGGTTATGTATTTGAAAAGATATTTAATAGCCTTTGATTGGTTGCATGACTCGATATTTATATGGCATTGATATTTAACCAATAAATATCTGTTGTATGCAACCACAAATCGATTATCAAGCCTGACACCCATTTTTTCCACAGTAATTTTTGAGTCCCTCCTTCTGTAGATGCAGTATCCATTCTCGTCTAGAGATGTGTGCCTTTGGAAAGATTTTGGAAATTTCTTGGATCATACACCTGTCCAATTCAAATTGACGTGATAAGAGAATGTATTGATATTGTAATTGTTATTGAGTTTTTTTTTTATATTAATAATTTTTACATACCATCTACCATGCAGGGGGAATTTGGATTTGCACATCCGCAGGGTCCGTGCATCATGAATTGAGTCACAGCCTCATAGCCAATTGGATCCAATGCTGGGTCAGGTATTTCAGTTGAGATTAAGGAGTCTACTTGTACAGTTGATTTCAGCTTTGATTCCTTGTCTACCCAAAATACAATATGAGCATGTGGCAATCCCCTTTTTTGAAACTCAATTGTGAATAAAACTGTTTGTGCATTAATTAAATGTTAGGTAACTTGAAATAGTAACAGATATTTGTAGGACTAAAATAAGTTAAAAAAAATATAATGACATACCTGCTTCCACCTTACCAAAGATTTCTTTTTTTTTTTTATATCATATATCATCTCGTTAAGCTTCATTCGAAACACCCTGGACTCTATGTCAGGCCTATTTTCTGGCCGCTGCCCACCCAATGAATTGAGAAGATCTGTAATCTCTGGCCAATTAGGATTAGCTGTGAAGGTAATAAAGTAATCGGGGTTACCATGTACACGAAAAATTGCCATGGCATCTTGGTAATTTTGGACCATATACCTTGGGCTACCTGTAAAGGATGATGGAAAAATAGTCCTCATACATACAGACCTTGAATCAGAATCTCCCTGCTGAATTGCATCATAAATGTTTTTGTATAGATATGTTCTAAGAGTAGCTTGATTGTTACGGAACCACCTTAGTCTTTGTTGTTCTATCTGTGTGTACACATCAACAATGTATTGTTGATATAATCTCCCTGCCCTTTGTAAGGTTTGCCCTTGATTATTACGTTGTTGCAAAACATATGCATAATATTCCATTGCAGTCACATTCTTTCTCTTTGTCCTCCTCTGCCCTGAATTCCGTACATATGGGATTTCCAAATGGTATCCATCTTCACCGTACGGGAATAAAATTGGATACTGCAAAGCCATGAACAATGGATGTAGGTCATTTATTCTTCTAAAACCACCATCCATCCCTTGTATAATTAAATCCCTTTCTCCATTTGTGTTGCTGATGTCCCCAACAATTAACATTGCTATTTCCGATGCAGTCGGACGGATATATTGTCTTTGCCCTCGTTGCCTTTGCTGCAAGAGTTTGATTGCCAATTTTCCTTCTGTGTTGCGATCATACCAATCTCTTGCTGACCTGAATACCTTCACTAATTCGTTATGATTGTTTAACATATCGATTAATTGCTTTATTACTTCAGAAGATAAATCCCTGTTTATATCTTGTCGATTTAAAGCATTCAATCGATTCTGAATTTCATTGGCTGTATCATACACGTATAACTGCAAGAAATTAGCGTTCCGGCCTTCTGGTGGGAGTAGTGAACCTATCCTGTGATAATTTTGTCCACTAATTTTATAAGTATAGACTGACCCACCATCATTCACGGAATTATCGACCTTTGCTCCCATTGACGTCATGGAGAACATTGAGTTGTAAGCACGTATGTTCTCCAAAAAATTCTTTGATATTACCCCTTGCTCTCCATTTAGCAACGACTTGAGAGGATCTGGTGGTTCACGAATTGCTGGCAATTCCACTTTACCATTTAAACAGCAAAGAGAGTTAACAGGGTATGTTTTATTAGATTTATTTTTTGCCCGTTCTCTGTTCCAGAAAACAGCATGACAATACTTGCATTTGAACTCTGGTGCGCCATAGATGGAAACCTCATTTGAATGGCGATCTAAGAAATCACATAAGTGGAAGTTAGGATATTTGTGAAGTAAATATAACAGCAAACATTTTTTATTAATTGCATGTTACCTAAAGCACGAATCACACGCCTTTGGTTCAATCGTTCTTGAATAATGTTGGTTTCTCCAGAATTGATGTATGGAATTCATTTTATATGTCTAATTTTCATTCTATCCGGTCTTCTTTGTTTAGCGTAAAGACGCCTAAATTCAGCTATAATCAATGTAATTGAAACCATTAGATAATAAAAAAAATTAATGGTTGTTTACGTTCTGCAGATATGATGAGGATTCCTATGGCTTAACAAATTCATGAAGACAGAGGTGGATACAGAGCAAGAGCATTTTTGTATATCGTCTAAGTAACATGAGGTAGACATTACCTTCCATCTGGAGTAAACTGACATCGTCGATGAGGTTATTCCGTCCTCTCTTTACTGCAAGTATTTTCCTCCTCTTAGCCCTATTTTGCTTAGCAATTAATCTACCAACGTCGCCTATCATACAACAAATTGCAATTACATTTGGAATTTGAAAAACATGAAGACAATAGACAAAATTATAATTTTTAAGCTATTAAAGACCAATGTACCTTGGTTGATGTCACTTGTGTCAATAGGCTGACGTAGACGTTTCCTTGCCATTGTTAGTAACTGAGAATAGTATAAGGGTTTTTTTGGGCTGCCTTAGTTGATCTAGGAAGCAGAAAGTGACTATGAGAAACTGTTGAGTTCAGTATCATTAGTACATGTACAGAGAATAGATAATTCCAAAGTGAGATTCATTAAACCGAACAGACAATATTAATTCATTAAAGTGCCTTGTATATTTCAGGGATACATTTGTTAAACTATATTTGAAATTCTAGAGCATCATTGATAAATTATTGACTACACTACCAGCAACAATGTAAAGGATAAAATCGTTAAATTTTAAACATTTTTTTTAAAAAAGGTACATTGAAACTACCTTTTACAGAAATTCAATGATAATACTTTATTTCAATTTTTTTTTTATAAACCATCTACAGCGAAGGCCATGTATATGTCACTTAATGTAGGAGTAAGAACATATTTGTGGGATATTGATTAATTCAATAGACTTTGTACATGTACATGAAAACAAATTAGGTTACCCTGAAGTTACCCTTTTTCCAATAAATAACGATAGTTACTTTTCTCATAGTAGATTTTGCTTTTTTCAGTATACATACATTCTGACATGCATATAATTTATTTGTCAATTTCACTTATATTACTTTATTTTTTTTTCACTGAAACTCCATAATTTTGAAAAAAATTCTTTCAAAATTAAGGTATGAGCTCAATCACCTCAGTAAATTACTCTATTTACTTTGTTCTAAACAGAACGCAATAAATTAGTATTCTAAAGGAATTAAGTTAAAAATCATAATCATCTACTTCATTTTTTTTAATAAATGCATTCATTTGATATTTTCAGTACTAAATTTAGACATATAAACGTAAACTCATCAGCCATTGGAACTCTTAGTTAATGATTAAGTTGGTACTGCCATTTATAAAACTACGTATTAATGGGACCATATGTAAGAAAATAGCAGCAACGATAACATAACCAATGTAATCCCCCCAAAACAATTATTAACCGTTGTCTCGATAAAGCTAAATAATGTCAACAAACACAAATAACAACCAAAATTAACTACATATTGTTTATATCAAAAACCCATTAAAACTCTAGACGAATTCCCTACTATTGTTATTTTCTTCATTTATCCCTCCCATAAATTGTTCCCTCCAGATTTCTTCAACATGCAGTTGGTGCCTTTAATACTTCAGTCCCTTTTTGGATTTCTTCCTCCCACGGGTATTTGATTCGCCATCGCTATCAGTAGCCTCAAACTCCTCCTCATTTCCATGTGACACTTGACCGTTCCTGTTTAAGAAAGTAGTTGGTTACCACCAGACAAACTTTTTTATGGCTAAAAATGCAAAACATGCTTACCCAATTCGAAGAGAACTTCTCTTCTCATTCAAAGATGGAGTCTTAACAGTAGGTTCTTTGCCATTAGGGCTTGTTTTACTACAGTTGGCCTAAAACAATTACAATAAATATGTCAATGGGTAAGATAGTCTATAATTAGTTGAAATGAGATCAAGGGATTTTGAAATGAGATTAAGGACTATACCTTCTTTGCAGTTGGATCACGAATTTCATCTTCAAATATAATTCTTTTCATTGTGAAGTTCTCATAATTAGTCCCTCGGCTGTAATCGTTTAGCTCAATTTGGAATATATGATATTTGCCAATAATTTGTCTAAGTTGTCTGGGCAGGGGCTCATAGAAACCTTCATGTGTATATGTAAAGCAATAGAATTGTAAGTATGCTTCATGGTTGAATGGTGTTATTGAATTATTTTTTTTAAAAAAAAAACACCTCTTCAACTGTCTGTGCTAAATCAGCAGCAGTAATGTTGATCAGTTTTCCTATCTCCCGATCAAAGAGCGCACATTTCAATGAAGCAGTAGAGTCATCCAATTCAGCCTCGACACGATACCTAACATTTAGAAATTAACCATGCATAAAGAACATAGCACAACTAAAATTTATTTATAATAGAGAATATAGGAAAAGATAAATACTTGATGTAGGTGGATTCAATGTCTTTGTTACATTCATCATAGTGCACAACATGTTGAGTAAGTTTAACTTTCTTGTTGCAAAAAGTACATGAATTATACCGCCATCCATTCACGTCATTAATTTTGGACACACAACCATATACAAACAAAGGATATTTCTGCAAATGGACAAATTGGTTAAAACGTTAGTGTATGGACCAAACAATGTAATGAAATATTTCTTTATATTTTCTTTATGACATATGCAGGGATTTCTTTGTTTTCACTTACGAATGATTCTCATGCTTTGGTCATTTCTGATATTTCACGTATCAATTTTTTTGCCGGTTGTACTCCTCCCTGGTGACTATCGTTGAATGGACGTCAAACTTTCTGAAAACATCCTCATCATACCTACTTCCAAGACTAAAACAAAGTGCAGACAGATCGATGAGATTGTTAATGTAAAACTGTAAAAGAGGTATATATTTTCATGTGTATTTGATATACTTACGTTTCCTTAAAACGGATAATCTCATCTATCGTCCCTTCATTAAAAAATCTTGTAGCGCTGCTGTTCGAGACCCCCACAGTACCTATGTAGTAATAAAATCAGTACATCAGTATATAAAAGGATTAGAAATTGCTTGTAGGTTTTATTTTTTGTTAATGTCTTACCGCTTTTCTCAACATGGACAATTACAGAGCTTATAACCCACACACGTTCACTGCTCTTTTCAATAACATCCGCCTTTGAAATAGGACCTTCACCCCAAACAGTTAGCCTGATCTTATTGCCTCTTTTGAAAGATAAAAGTTAATTTGATTTTGAAATTTATGACATATCCAAAAAGATAAAATTAATAGAGATCAACCTAGTATCTTCAAATTCAAAGAGCTTGATAGCAATCGGCCTTGAATTCTTCATACGTTCCCCAATGTCTGACATAGCGACAAAGTAACCAATGATATCTGGAAAATGATGTAGGTGGAAGAATAGTCATTCATACTTATGTCAATAGTAATATATTTTTTTAAAAAAAAACAATTAATCTGAAAACTCACCACACATATACGTCTTGCTCTGACTTTGGTCAACCAAGTTGTCGTAGGGGACCAGATCAAAGGAATTCATTGGGATTTTGGGTGGATTTCTCACAATCTCTTCTACAAATGTGGATGCATCCAAGAGTACAAATTCTTGCCTGCGCAATACTCAGTACTGTGGTTTGCTAATAGCGACAGTGATGTTTTTGAAGCTATAGATGGAGCCCTCTTGTAATAGACCTTCAAAGTCAGGTATGAACCTACTTCTTATGCAACAATGCATAGCCTCTGACTGTTTATTTTTTGGAAATATTATACACAGAGCCTTATTTCATTATTTTTTGAGTTTTTCTTTTTTCTTACAAATGGGAAATTTGACGCATAAATTATTCAAAAACGTTTAAAAAAAAATGTGATAGAATTTACCTATTCATCAACCGCTATGAAATCCATACTCATAATCTCACCATCTCTCTTTGTGTTGCTGGATTTCCACATGCGCGTACATCGGGCAATAAATCGCTTGTCGCTACGACCCTTCTGAAGTGTTTAAGAAGGACAGTTTGAGGAGGCATTGTTATTGTTAATATGAAACAATATTTTGTACTTTCTGTAGACTTTGTGCCGTAAGCAATGTAAATATTCAGGCGTTTAAAAGTCCCACAGTGATTAGGCTTTTGATTCCCTTCAACTGTTAGCTTTAGAGTTTCCAATTTCTTATAACTGATAACATTAATACATAAATTTTAACTATTGTGTTTACTCTTCAAGGAAACTGACCTAATCTATATGCCAGTATATATATGCATTTAACATGTACAAAATTAATTGTACAAAGTAATATGAAGAGTAAACAATGCAAGATTTTAAGGATATGTTTAGACACTTTGTTAATTGCATTTGAATAGGTTAATTGTATATGCATTTATAATAGGAGTTTGTATGTATTCCATGTACTAAACATAGTATATTGGTAATAACACCATGCAATATTCTGGTAAGGGGAATAGTCATGAATATATAGGAATGTTACATTCCTTCTACCAAATACCTAAATTCAAACTTAATAGTAATGTCCCTTCAATGTGACTAAGTAGGAGAAGATTAAAAGTCAGATTTCAATTAGCCGACTAAATGAAGAGTTCCTACAAATCTTACAATGCCTAAAATTGTATGAGGTGTCAAAACCTTATTAATTTCACCCAACTTTAATATACTACAGGAGTAGATTTTCTAGGCTATCAAAACCTTTATGTTGTATCCAATACATCCTTAAGTGAGTTCCCGTTAAGGAACTCTTTTTTTATATCCATTTGTCAAATTTCATATTCCCAATATGAAAATATGACAATGAGAATTCTAATAGCTTAAAGCATGACCACGAGTGAGAAAGTTTTTTTCGGGTTTCGTAGTAACATGCACAGCGGAATTAAGCATTTAAATTTTCATGAAACCCAAAGCCATAGATCCGTTCATATGATTATATCAAATACATACAATATGAATACTAGAATACTAACCCTTGATGTCTTTGAATTTTATCCTTTGATCTTGGTGGAGAATTTAAAGCATGATCACGAACAAGTAAGAACACGAACTTTGAATATGATGAGCTTCACCCTCTAGCGGTATCCACACCTCAAACGAATATCAAGAGCACTTGATCTTGGTTGCTAGACCAAATCGAGAAACACGTTTTCTCAATTGAATTTTGAATATATGGAATATTATTGTGTTTGTTCTTGTTCTTCAATCTAGGGATTTTTTAGAACAAGAAATAACTCTCAAAAACTCTTTGGAGGCTTGCATAAACACATGTACTGATTATGGATGAATTAGGGTTGTTTAAATACTTGTTAGACCTATTCCAAATAGGTAACAATTGTTTAAACCCGCAAGAAAATGGATTAAGGAAAGTTCTTGCCGAAACCGATTGGTCCGGCCGGGTATAGACCAGGGTCTGACCGGACCATGCAGGTCTGACCGGGTGTGTCCCCTGGTCTGCCCGAACCTCCTTAATTCCACTTTTCTTCCTCTAATTCCTTAAATCCCTCAATAGTCCTTCGACCTAATATTCCAATATAGTCCTTATAGGATTCGTTCTATTTGTGTGTGACCCTCTAGGATTACACTAAGTTGGTAATGGATTCAAACATGAAACCATAAGATATGATTAGGTTCTAGCAAACCGTCATACCTACCCAAATAGTGTAACTAGATACAAGTTCGCATTCCATTTAGAATATGTCATAATCCTTTTGTCCACGATGTCATTGAACACAAGTCATGGTCAACAAGTCAACTTGTCTTTGTTCAATACTTTCTCGATTCCGAATATGTTGATAATCCAAATGACATTGATCCAATCAATTCATTTGAATCTGGCCGAACATTTTCATCAACATCATTCCTACGAGAGGCCCAAGCTTGACATTTCTCCGAAGAGGGACAAATCCATATAAGCTTATTATTCTTCCTTACATGAATCTGATTATGCCAATCATACCCTTTATAACTACCCGGTTAAAGGTAGCGTTTGAATATGTCAAACATAATGTTCATCAAGTGGAAGACCATAATAACTTCATGTCTAAGGATTCAAATGACACAACTAATATGAGATATATGTATGACATTGACCATGACATAAATCTCATAGAGTGGGTCATGTCCAGTACCAAACAAGTACCTATAAATCTAACATGATCATCCATGATCATTTAGCCTTTACACTAGTACCTAACAAGTACTAGGGACGAAGATTATTATAAGTAAACATGAACAACAATAATAATCAAAGCATCTCTTTATTAATATGAATAAATGATAACAATTACAACGTTTATTAAACGTGCCTATGGCACCAACACCAACAATCTCCCACTTGCCTAGGCCCAATCTCCCATGTATCTAATACCCATGGACCTAACATGACCATCATGTTTAGCTTGTGGAAGTCCCTTTGTTAGCGGGTCCGAGACATTGTCATCAGTTGGTACTCTGCATATATTTACGTCTCCCCTATCAATGATTTTTCGAATGATATGAAAACGCCTAAGTATGTGTTTGGATTTCTGATGTGCCCTTGGTTCCTTTGCTTGAGCAATAGCACCATTATTATCACAATAAAGGTCTATTAGATTAGCAATACTAGGAACCACTTCAAGTTCAGTGATGAACTTCTTAATCAAAACAGCTTCCTTTGCAGCATCCGATGCAGCAATATACTCAGCTTCAGTTGTAGAATCAGCGGTTGTACTCTGCTTGAAACTCTTCCAGCTTACAGCTCCACCAGTTAACATAAACACAAAACCTGATTGCGATCGACTATCATCTCTGTCAGTTTGGAAGCTTGCATTCGTGTAAGCTATTGGGTATGCTTATTACTTAACACTCCTACTTATGTTAGAATTGATTGATACCATCACCTAAGTATATTTTAAGGACTTTAGAACTTTATGTAAGAAGTTTTATAACTTCATTTTTTAGCTAAGTCCTCTTTATAGACTAGGCTTAGTGTTTAGGGCTAAAGCTTTGGATTTGAGGTCACATATGCAAATGGCTAAATGTGATGCGTATGTCGTTCATGAGCAGCACCCTCTGCGCACATCTATGTGCATGGATTTCATGCGCAGCTGTAAGGATCCCGCCCCACGCGGGAAACGCGATGGGTATGGGGGCGAAACGCCAAACACGGTTATCACGCAAAAACATAATGGAGTCGCCATATTTGTTAATTATTTAACCCAACAAATGGAAAGGTTAGAGATTCTATTAGTTCAGAGGTCACGTTACGCCTTGGGAAGAGTTTTACATCACCCAAGTCGCCTCGGATAGGACCGAGTCTCCCTAACGTTAGTTAACAAAGTGCATCTGTGTGTGTGTGTTTCAAAAATGGGAGAAACTGACTTTTAGCAAAACTAGTTAATTATTTAACAGAAAAGGGTTATTTTGCAAACATTCTGACCAAAAGGAAGAAAATGAAAAATGCACTCCCCGGCCAAAGTAGCCGTACAGATGGGGAGGGCATTCCAGGGATTTTTGACAGTTTATCAGAAAACTGTCTAGTTTCAGGCAAAACAGAGTGTTCTTGCTGAAACTGGACTGAAATGATCATTTTTAGTTATTTTATTTTAACAAAAATATGGATTTGGTCATCCCTATGTCATTGATCACAAATTAGACACCAAAAACAAAGGTTTTGAGTGTGATCAAGACAATCATTGGGGAAGTTTTGAGAAAGGTGGTGAACATGCCCTTTGGGCCAAAATTGCCATTTGATGAGTAAAGATTGAAACTTTACCATCAAAATGGACTTTTTATGAAAGACTAACCTTGAGGGACAATAAGAACAACATAAAGATCCAATCTTTATGACCCAATCTTAGGGATTTTTTGGCTAGATCAAGGTTGGGATGATAAAGATTGAGCCTTTATCCCCCAACATGATCATCATGGCCTAGTTTGTGGAATACAAACATAAAGACATGAGCTTTCACCTTGATAAAGAGATCTTTAAGCCATTTAGAGCAAAGAAATCAAACCATGATCATCCTTAGGTTTGAACCTCTTTCACACAAAAGTATGAAGGGCACCTTGAATCATGCTCATGGTTTAATTCATATTATATGTATATATATATATATATATATATGCTTGAAATGGACAAGTCTTGTAGTAATATAATATATATATGTTTGAGAGGACAAGTCTTACAAGAATGTAAATAAGAACAAGTAATATTATTAATAAAGCAAAATAGAGTTGAGATGAAGAGAAGATGGGGGAAGGGGACCTCACCTATGATGTTTCTAGTCTATCTTCCTTTCCTTCTCTCAATTATAAGGGTGATCTCTCTCCCAGACACAATTTCTGCAGAGTTTCCCCTATTTAAATAATATTCTCCCCCCTAAAATGATCAGCATGGGGTTCAATTTATAGAGGCTGAGGGTGCCCAACATAGCCGTACGGCTAGGGACCTCATGTGCCCAAACCATCTGTACGACTTGACTTGGCGAGCTTCTGGATTTTTCCAAGTTCAATTCCAGTTCAGTCCTGGAATATCAGGTTTATCCTAGCGAGGTCCTGGCCCATTGGTTTATCCCTAAATGGTACCAAAAATTCCTCTAAAGTAGGTCGAATTCAGATTGGGGTACTTACAGAGCCCCTCGGCAACGTCGCTTTTGAAGAAAGCGGGGTTGTCGACAAAACAAGCATCCCAATCTGATGGGAGGACGGTGTGGCCGATTTGTTCTATGGTTGGACCTAGAGGTATAGGATTCCTACATATACCTATTCGAGGGAATCAAGCCTAACGTAGTTCGGGTGAGAGAGTGTAAGGCTACTCAAACCTATAAGCATCCCAATCCGATGGGAGGACGGCTTGGCCTATTTGTTCTATGGCTGGACCTAGAGGTATAGGATTCCTACGTATCCCTATTCGAGGGAATCAAGCCTAACGTAGTTCGGGTGAGAGAGTATAAGGCTACTCAAACCTATAAGCATCCCAATCCGATGGGAGGACGGCTTGGCCGATTTGTTCTATGCCTGGACCTAGAGGTATAGGATTCCTACGTATCCCTATTCGAGGGAATCAAGCCTAACGTAGTTCGGGTGAGAGAGTGTAAGGCTACTCAAACCTATAAACATCCCAATCCGATGGGAGGACGGCTTGGTCGATTTGTTCTATGGCTGGACCTAGAGGTATAGGATTCCTACGTATCCCTATTCGAGGGAATCAAGCCTAACGTAGTTCGGGTGAGAGAGTGTAAGGCTACTCAAACCTATAAAACTTAATCCTTAATTTTCATCCTGGGCGCGCGATCAGGACTTTCACAATTTTCAAATTTCATCTTGGGTGCACGACCAGGACTTTCACAATTTTCACATTTTATCCTGGGCGCACGACCAGGACTTTCACAATTTTCAAACTCCTAATCTGTACTTACGAAGGACTGCCGACAAGTCCTTACAAATCAAATGGGCTTACGTCACGCCGGATTACCGTCATAATGATAGGTTTTATCTAACCTGACCACTCTCGGGGACAAAGGTTTTCTTAACCTAACATGACTATACTGGTCTTACGTCCTACCAAGGCCTGCCGTCACAATGATAGGTTTTCTCTAACCTGACCACTCTCGGGGACAAGGGTTTTCTTAACCTAACATAACTATACTGGTCTTACGTCCTACCAAGGACTGCCGTCACAATGATAGGTTTTCTCTAACCTGGCCACTCTCGGGGACAAAGGTTTTCTTAACCTAACATGACTATACTGGTCTTACGTCCTACCAAGGACTGCCGTTACAAACATTGTTTCGCAAAACACTCCCTTAAATTCCCAATGCAATTTGAAAAGGAAAAACATATCTCTTCACAAACACTCCCTCAAATGCCCGATGCAATTTTAAAGGGGAAAAACATACCAAAACACAAAACACTCCCTCAAATGCCCGATGCAATTTGAAAGGGAAAAACAAATCTTAACACAAAACACTCCCTCAAATGCCCGATGCAACTTGAAAGGGGAAAAACACATATTTTCACAAAACACACCCTCAAGTGCCCGACGCGACTTGAAAAGGGGGGACAAAACATTCATTTTTCAAAAGTATAAAAGGGAAAATTTTAAAAGTGCTCCCTCCTCAAGGAAAATCTTTTAACGAAGCATGCTAGTCAAATTTTTATTTTAACTTAACCGCGAGGTTTGTTACGCATAAAGTCCTTTGGAGCTTTCTCCATTTCTTAGGAGCGATCGGGAGTGGAGAACCCTTTTGTCATCGGTGTTGGGGTAGCCCCATGTCCTTGTAATCATCAATGTTGGGGTAGCCCCATGTCCTCGTTGGCGTCGGTGGCGGCATAGACTCATGTTTTCGGCCGGCGTAGCCCTAATGTCATCGTTTGACGGTTAGGAACCCATCCCTTTTTCATGATGGGCCCTTTCTTTTGCCTAGGCCGCCCTTACGGGTTTTCAACCTAGCAGGCTACTTTTTGCGTCTTTCATGGTACACCCTGTTTTTTGCCTAGGCCGCCCTTGCGGGTTTTCAACCTAGCGGGCTACTTTTTTGGTGTCTTTCTTTCTATTTTTCTCTTTCTTTTATGAGTGATCCAACCGACTCGACGGGACGGGGACTTAATATATCCTTTTGGGGGAAACATGCAAGGTCCTTTATTTAGGCGGGAGAGAGTCTCTTTATATTGGTGAACAATGTATCACGAAACGGGAGGAAGCCCTTGCTTGACAGAATACAAGTGTTTAGCTCTTTCCTAAGATGTAGAGAAGAAGACTTGTCGAGACATTTGAAATCAGCCTTAGTCAATATCATCAAAATGGTTGCTTGAACGGACCATGTTCATTATTAAGTTAGGGTTATAACAAGCAATTAGCCTTGACATGTATAAATGCTGTGATCAATTGAGATTAAGATTCCACCAATGGTAAGATCGAAATGTGTTTAGGAGAGATTGGCCATTATCTGGGAAATTGGTCATTGATGGGACCAAGGGAAGAGAACCGGGTCATTTTAGGAGGACCGAGGTTTGATGGATTCATTTCATGCTATGAGCGGACCCGAAGGTTGCCTACGTTCCCCTCAATGTGAGGAGCTCATGTCGCCGTAGTTCGGCCATGAGGCCATCTTTTGCTGAAATTGGCTTTCTTTTGTTGTTGTCTCGGAGGACGTTGTTGCTCACTTTACTTTGGGTGAACTCCTTGAGATGGACCTCTTGGGGTGAACCCTCTTTGGTGTGAACTCCTTTTGAGGCAAACTTTTTTTTCACCATTTCCTTCCCTTTTTTCCATACATTCATTTCCTTTCCCTCTTCTCATTTTTTCTTTTTTTTTTTTTTTTTTTTTTTTGTGAGGGAGGAGGTAAACATTAGCCCCAGCTTGCTATCTTGGGCATTGGCTTTCCTGCAGCCCTTTATCGATTCTAGCTTTGATTTGATGATCCGGGAAGCCCTTTGCTTGGTTGCGCACGTGCGATCACGGTTGAATCTTGGTGGTTGAGCAACAACGTCCTCACCTTTTTACTGTCTCGGGATGCCTTTGATGTGCATCAGGAATTTGTCTCAGAAAGGTGTATCAGGGAAGTGTATGAGGGAAGACTTGCCATTAATGGTTTCTTCATGCCAATTGATCACAACATTTATTCACATCAAGATTAATTGTTTGCATTTAGCATTTTTCATTCGTGTTAGGTCCATTCGTCCTTAATGAGTCGTCATTGACTAGTATGCTTAGAAGTCAATTCATCATTTTAGGGACGTAGCAATCAATTAATCATAACAAGCAAGGCAATTTCAAGAGTAAATGTATATTGTAAATAATGTCTTAAGTCTAGAGAGAAGAGAATGAAAACGACTCTTTTATTGAGATAACTTTGTACATATATGTCCAAGTGCGGACCTTTGCAAAAATAAAAAGACACATTCCGGGACGGACTTTGATGAAAGTCTAGATCCTACGAGGCTGGAAGACTCATCATTCTCTTTCTTTCTGTTTTCCTTTTTTTTTTTTGGGAATGGGTTCCTATAAAGTGCGATGGTCCATTTTCTTCCTCAATTGTTGGAGGGGTTATCGGCGGCACATTCCATGTCTTCCACGGGGAACTCGGGCTCCGTGTCATCGGGAAAGATGTCGCGAGGCTTCCATTTGGCTTGGCATTGCAATTACCGAGTTTGTCTTTGGCCATTTCCTTTTGGCGACTTCCTTTCGAGGTGCGTAACCTCATGCATGGCATTCGGCGAGGGTACGGTTCTCCATTTGATGTACCCACCCTTGGGCATTCGAAGCATGGGCCTCTCCTTGTGGGCGGTGTCCCAACTTGTTTTGATCTTCTTGTTCATGTGGGCGCCAATTCGGATGTGGGCTCCTTGGTCTATGTTTCCGGTGGAC
Organism: Campanula takesimana; assembly: GCA_026119855.1. Taxonomy (NCBI): domain Eukaryota; kingdom Viridiplantae; phylum Streptophyta; class Magnoliopsida; order Asterales; family Campanulaceae; genus Campanula; species Campanula takesimana. The sequence continues at coordinate 106,807 of JAOWBW010001434.1, forward strand.
AAGACCACAAAGGACTTTAGCATTTTAAACCTCAAGGTGAAATTATAACCACGATTTGAGAGGAACGCCTCATTAGCAGATTAGCCTTTTAGAAAAGAGTTAACCTTTTATTTTAAGAAAACTCAATCTCCATTTTTTTTTTTTTTGAATGAGGATTGACACACACATTTTTTATTTGAGCAAAAGACTCACACATTTTTTTTTCTTTTTATAAGGATTGACACACACACATTTTTTTATTTGAGTAAAAGACTCACACACATTTTTTTTATGTAAACTTTTGACAATGTAGTAATGATAATAATAATTTCATTAATAAAATTGATAATGGATTCAAAAGGGTCACCACATAGCACTAACCGGGGAGTCAAGATTCTAAATAGACCTAACAGACATCTTAACTGACTTTCCCTAAAGGCTTATTACACATTCTAACAGTGGACTTTGACCTTTCCTGAGGGGGGTCGGTGGAAGGGTTTTTGAGATTTTGCTCTCTGTTACGGTGACCGCAACACCATCAATTTCCCAACCCGGGGCATTTAGCCTTGCAGACATTTTCCGTGTTGTTGACCCTTTGGCTTTGCTGAATTTGTCAACCTTCCCGAAACTGGCTCTCCTACTTTGGGGTTGGTGACTCCGTCAACCACTGTCTCCTTTCTCTTGGGGCGGATACCACTCCATTCATTGATCCTTGGAGAAGTCACAGGATTAGATCTTTCGATCCCAAGCACATTGACACTCGGGCTGTTGGATGTGGCGGAGGCATGAGGGGGTTCAAGCTTTCCTTCCCCAATCAAACCCAGAATGATACGTTTCACAGCAGGGCACTCGTCGGTATTGTGTCCATGGTAACTTTGGAAGGCACACTTCTTGTTAACATCGAGATACTTCTCAGGGTTTTTGGGTTGGAAGTTGACAAGAGGCTTTGTGAGGCCTTGCTTAACCAATCTCTCAAATACCTTGCTTATAGGAATTCCGAAATCCTCAAGCCTTATGAAATGGGGTCTGGATTGGCGTTTGGCTCTTCTTCCGTTATTGGTCGGAGCGCGGCGGGGATGAGAATCATTACTATTCAATGAAAAGGGGTGCTCATTGAGTGTCCTTTCATACTGAACTTCCATTTGCTTTCTCCCTCCCAATAGATGATTGAGAGGATCCTGCGGGGGTGGAGGGGTGTAGGCATATCCATAACCCTGGTTGTTTGCAGGAATGTACCTCGGAGGTGCGTAATGAACTTGTGGTCCAAAAGGTCTCAGACCGTAGAAATGATACGGGTCACCTCGAAATCCAGTGGTTGGCCAATTATCCACATATGGTGTCTGAGTTCTTGGGATTTGATTGGCAACCTCAAACTGAGAGGGAGTATAATTAGGAAGACCTCGTGGGAGTGATGGTCGAGGCATGATCGGTGTGAATGGTGAGACATGGGTGTTTATGGGAGGCAACCCAAAGGGAATGTTAGATCCGGGGTAAAGCAGAGTGTATGGAGCTTGAGTTGGAGGCAAGCTTTGAGTGGTGACGTGTTGAAACGGAGAGTGAGGGGATTTGGCGTTTTCGCAAGGTTGAGGGGGTGGAGTTTTGTTGTGACTTGGAGGTTGGGTGGTTTCGACCCCTTCCTCATGGTCAGAAACCTCAACGAAGGACCCATCCGTCTGAAACAAAACCTTAACGCCTTTTTGTCTCATTGACCCGACAAACCGGTCCCGTGCTTCCTCGTAGTGTTTCCTGGTAATCTCTTCCCGAGCCCTGGAGGCTCCCAAAGCTTGGAGCAACTCTTTTTTGGTTGGGCTGGTCTGACCATTTGCGGCATTGCTTTCCCAACTATTTTCCTCTGAGCCGGTCATTCTAAGGTTCCGGCATGGAGGGATTGTAGCGGCTGAGGAACCCTCGGACTCAACGCGGAACATGCGGTGACACGGTGCTCTTTTCCACTTCATTCTTGCTGCAGCAGAGACAGAATGCAACTTAGGCTCAGGTAATCATTGGGTGGATGCTCATGCTACAAGTGGGACACGACCGCTAGGCTTAAACCTATGGGTGAAAGGTGAACGGGATCAAATGCGATCTCGAATCCGTGGTTGTAGTCGACTTCTTGGAGGGCAACGGGGGATTCATTCAAAGACTTGACCGGCTCCTTAGAAGATAACGGGGATCCTCCCAAGGACTTGACTTCCTAGGGGACTACTCCTAGGGATTTGATGAGAATCTCAAAAAGGGGACCTAGGGGATGATGCCCAGGGGTTTAACGGAGATCTCAAAAGGGACCTAGGGGACAATGCCTAAGGTTTTAACGAACATCTTGGAGGATAACGGGGATCTATCCAAATATTTCACCGGCTTCTTGGAGGATAACTGGGATCCGTCCAAGGACTTAACGGAATGCCTTAACGTGGGTCTTGGAGGATAACGGGGATCCGTCCAAAGACTTAACAAAATGCCTTAACGGAGGTCTTGTAGGATAACGGGGATCCGTCCAAAGACTTAACGAAGTGCTGTTTGCTAACGCAAGAATGCGACGCGTCAAAGACAAGAAGCAAGAAAGGAGCAAACACATGTAATGTGTGATTATTCATTCATTCAAGTTTACTTAAAAAGCATTTTTATTCCTACATGGTTGGAAAATATTTCTCTTCTTTTTTGCAACTAATCTAAATCCTGGATCAGTGGAGGCCATCACTACGCCTATAGACCCCTCGTTTTTCACCTGTCTTGCACACTCCCAAGGATGGACTGTCCCGGGCAAGGGTCCTATGGGGCAAGCGGCTTCCACCGACCGAAAGAAACGAATCTAAGGTCTAGTGCATCGCAAGGTTCCCAATACGTGGGCCATTCCAATCATGATTAAGCCCCGGTTAAGATCGAGATTCGTCTTAGGGACTTAAGGGACTTCCGGTATAACCTCATCTTTGATAAGGGCTCTCGAATCTTATCCTTGGGCTTAAGGATGATTAGTATGAACCATTCATTAGGGCTTGACAACACGGTGTCACCATATCCTTAATAAATGACTTAGGTTAATTATGGCTATCATTAACGCACAAGTCAAGGACCGAGTCGAGGACGACCTTGGTCACACTTGCTTTCACAAGGAGTCGTGACTCGGGCATCAACTTGGCCACGATTAACCTTAGACACGCATTAGGTACGTGGTAACGTGAGCTAGACCAAAAACCAACCGGAGTCACGGTATTTGTGTATCACGGACAAGTGTGGTTGACTCGGCTCGGAAGGGGAGGTGGAATGGACCCGTGCGTGCTACAAGGGCACAAGAGCACCAATCAAGCTACATCTGGCATCCATCTCGGGTTTAAAGGGTATTTGGAACGTGCAAGGTCGAGTGCGCGTTGTGTGAAGCCATTCTATGTTCCCTTTTGAGTCAAAATAAAGATTTTCAATCCGTTTTAACATCATGAGCAATGTATGATCAACATATGAACATAATCAACGAATATGAGCAAGCATGAATAAGCTATTTACACAAGCAATCAAGCAAGAACATATGAACAAACAAAGCCAAAACTTGTACTTGCAACAAATTGTGCACAACCAAAGAATCCTTTGAAATCAAGATTTTTCAAGAAAAACAATTCTTTTGAAAACCATTTGCAAAACAAGTTGTGTACAGCAAAGGATTCAAAAAAATTTACAAAAAGGGTTATGCACAAGGAGGCTTTAAAAACCCAATTTTATGTCCAAAAGACTTGTGCATAACCAAGCTTCAAAAAACCGAGTTTTGGCTAAAAGAGAAGAAGGCAATGTGCACAAACAAATATGTAAATGTGGAACCTGGATAAGCAGAAGCAAAAGGGACACAGAATGTTTCTGCCCTGCACAAAATGGTTAAATTTTGAAACATTTTGTTCCCTGCCCAACATAGCCGTACGGTTATAGCATGCTGGCAATTATTTTTTACAGTTTTTCAACTTCTGATCATCAAGCCCCAGTTTATTGTATTTCCAGAACAGTTTCCACTCCAGAAGATTCAATCAGAAACACAAAACACACAAAACAAACACAAAAGTTAACGAAAACGGGGGAACAGGAGTTTGACCCACACAAAAGCGTCCCCAAAGATTCTAAAAAGAAGTTTGCGAACACTTTACTCCCCAGCGGAGTCGCCACTGTAAGGATCCCGCCCCGCGTGGGAAACGCGATGAGTATGGGGGCGAAACGCCAAACACGGTTATCACGTAAAAACATAACTGAGTCGCCATATTTGTTAATTATTTAACCTAGCAAATGGAAATGTTAGAGATTCTATTAGTTTAGAGGTCAGGTTACGCCTTGGGAAGAGTTTTACGTCACCCAATTCGCCTCGGATAGAACCGAGTCTCCCTAACGTTAGTTAACAAAGTGCATGTGTGTGTGTGTGTTTCAAAAATGGGAGAAACTGACTTTTAGCAAAACTGGTTAATTATTTAACAGAAAAGGGTTATTTTGCAAACATTTTGACCAAAAAAGGAAGCAACTGAAAAATGCACTCCCCGGCCAAAGTAGCCGTACGGATGGGGAGGGCATTCTAGGGATTTTTGACAGTTTATCAGAAAACTGTCCAGTTTCAGGCAAAACAGAGTGTTCTTGCTGAAACTGGACTGAAATGATCATTTTCAGTTATTTTCTTTTAACAAAAACATGGATTTGTTCATCCCTATGTCATTGATCACAAATTAGACACCAAAAACAAAGGTTTTGGGTGTGATCAAGACAATCGTTGGGGAAGTTTTGAGAAAGGTGGTGAACATGCCCTTTGGGCCAAAATTGCCATTTGATGAGTAAAGATTGAAACTTAACCATCAAAATGGACTTTTTATGAAAGATTAACCTTGAGGGACAACAAGAACAACATAAAGATCCAATTTTTATGACCCAATCTTAGGGATTTTTTTGATAGATCAAGGTTGGGATGATAAAGATTGAGCCTTTATCCCCCAAGATGATCATCATGGCCTAGTTTGTGGAATACTAACATAAATACATGAGCTTTCACCTTGATAAAGAGATCTTTAAGCCATTTAGAGCAAAGAAATCAAACAATGATCATCCTTAGGTTTAAACCTCTTTCACACAAAAGTATGAAGGGCACCTTGAATCATGCTCATGGTTTAATTCATATTATATGTATATATATATACATATGCTTGAAATGGACAAGTCTTGTAGTAATATAATATATATATGCTTGAGAGGAAAAGTCTTACAAGAATGTAAATAAGAACAAGTAATATTATTAACAAAGAAAAATAGAGTTGAGATGAAGAGAAGATGGGGGAAGGGGACCTCACCTATGATGGTTCTAGTCCATCTTCTTTTCCTTCACTCAATTATAAGGGTGATCTCTCTCCCAGGCACAATTTCTACAGAGTTTCCCCTATTTAAACAATATTCTTCCCCCCATGAAATGATGAGCATGGGGTTCAATTTATAGAGGCTGAGGGTGCCCAACATAGCCGTACGGCTAGGGACCTCATGTGCCCAAACCATCCGTACGACTTGACTTGGCGAGATTCTGGATTTTTCCAAGTTCAATTCCAGTTCAGTCTTGGAATATTAGGTTTATCCTAGTGAGGTCCTGGCCCATTGGTTTATCCCTAAATGGTACCAAGAATTCCTCTAAAGTAGGTCGAATTCAGATTGGGGTACTTACAGCAGCGCAAATTTGCCTTTATTCAATTCTCTTGTTTCTGACCTCACCTTTTATTAGCTTGGAAAGCGTCATGACAAGCTACGCTTTTTGGAATGAGTCAAAGTGCTGATATGGACAAACGACAAAATGTGCACACTCAGCATACACGTAGATGGAGACGCGCCTCTTATTTGAAATTCAAATTGAAGACAACTATCACCCTTCTAGAAGATTTTTGATATCTGTCAACTTGCTCTGTCTCCAATGGCTATAAAGGACAGCTGCGCACCAATCACATTGCGACAGCACATTATCCTTGCTCTGCTCCCTAACGGCTAGTTCTTGGAGCTCAGCTATAAATAGCATGCTCATCCTCATTTTCCAAGTTGCTTGAGTTTTTGCTTCAAAATAGAAACTTTAAAGATTTGAAGATTGCTTGCTCATTTCCAGATTTCCCAATAACAACCTTCATACCTTCATACTCAATCCAAGCCCAGATCCTAAAAGCCTTTGTAACACCAGAATTTCTTGTGCTCTCCATCTTACAGATTTATAGAGCCCAGAATTCTGACACACACACACACCTCTTGAAGTTTCGCTCTCATCGATCATACTTCTAGAGAAACACCGGTTATTGTCTAGGATTTTGTTCTTTCATAGATTATAGATCTTTGAGTTAGTTTGTTCTACATTGTTGTAACTTGTAACTCTCTCATATAATAAGATCTCCTTTAGAAATCCAAGAGTAACCATCTTGGTAGAGGACGTATATCTTTTCCCGATCGAACCTCTCCAAATAGCTTGTCTTTATATTCTGCTTTACTTTCTACATTTAAGCTTTTGTGATATATTGTTTTGTTTGATCTTTGTAGATTGTATTGCATTATTCGAATTGTGTTTGTGTGCTTTCTGCCTTAGAATCATTTTGCGCCACTCTTTAAGCCTAAACCTTAGCGCGTGCGTTTTACACTTTCGCGCATCTACCTGCGCATAAGTGATTTCTTTAAACTTCCGCTATGCATTTTGTTGGGTTTCGGAGACACATGAGCAGCGGAAAATAGCATTCAAAATTTTGAAACCCAAAGCCCATAGATCCGTTCATATGATTAAATCAAATACAACAATATGAATAGATGAAAAACTAACCCTTGATGACTTTGAATTCTAGCTTTGATCTTGGTGGAGATTTAAAGCTTGATCACAATGAAAGTAAGAACACGAACTTTGAAGATGATGAGCTTCACCCTCTAGCGGTATCCACACCACGAACGAATATCAAGGAGCTTCTTGATCTTGGTTGCTAGACCAAAATTATGAAACACACTTTCACAATTTAATATGACTATATGGAATTTTTCTTGTGTATTATTTTGTTCTTCAATCAAAAGATATCTTGGAACAAAATAAACTCTCTCAAACTCTTTTGAGACTCACAAAATCATTGGTGAAGAGTGCTAGCCGAATTTGGTCTTTTATACACAAGTAGGACCTATTCTAAATAGGAAACTTGTGTCAAAATCCGTCCAAAATTCGTTTCCTAATCAAATTAGGAATCTGCCCCCCGACGGTACTGTGCGGCCACCCAGAATCCACTGTGCGGTCGCACAACTATCTGAAACAAACTGGTACAAATCTGAGCTAAGTGTGCGGCCGCCCAGTCCATACTGTGCGGTCGCCCACTTCCCCAGATTCCCAGAATTTCCAAAATTCCAATATAGTCCTTTTAAAGATTCGTTCTCTTGTGTGTGACCCTCTAGGATTATACTAAGTTGGCAATGGGTTCAAACATGAAACCATAAGATATGATTAGGTTCTAGCAAACCGTCATACCTACCCAAATAGTATAACTAGATACAAGTTCGCATTCCTTTTAGAACATGTCATAATCCTTTTGTCCACGATGTCATTGAACACAAGTCATGGTCAGCAAGTCAACTTGTTTTGTTCAATACTTTCTCGATTCCGAATATGTTGATAATATAAATGACATTGATCTAATCAATTCATTTGAGTCCGGCCGAACATTTCATCAACATCATTCCTACGAGAGGCCCAAGCTTGACATCTCTCCGAAGAGGGACAAATCCATTTAGCTTATTATTCTTCCCTACGTGAATCCGATTATGCCAATCATACCCTTTATAACTACCCGGTTAAAGGCAGCGTTTGAATATGTCAAACATAATGTTCATCAAGTGGAAAACTATAATAACTTCATGTCTAAGGATTCGAATGACATAACTAATATGAGATATATGTTTGACATAGACCATGACATAAATCTCATACAGCGGGTCATGTCCAGTACCTTGTTCCAAACAAGTACCCATAAATCTAACATGATCATCCCATGATCATTTAGCCTTTATACTAGCGCTTAACAAGTACTAGGGACGGAGATTATTATAAGTAAACATGAACAATAATAATAATCAAAACATCTCTTTATTGATATGAAATAAATGATAACAATTACAACGTTTAGTAAACGTGCCTAGGGCACCACTACCAACACATTTCACACTCTTGCTACGAGCTATACTTAGCCAAATTAAGAGTCGTACGCATTTGCCATTGATTTTCAAAAGGGTTTGAAAAGAATTTTAAAAACGCTATTCACCCCCCCCCCCCTCTAGCATTTTTCATACCCTTGTTGCCCTTCTGGGACCAACAAGTGGTATCAGAGCTAACACCTTTATAAAACATTTATGTTTTTCAAGCTTAACAGCTTGGGTGCCTATTCGATATGGCAAACACAAAATCTATGGCAACTGCTAACTATACACATGTTCCAGTCTTTGATGAAGATCATTTCGACGTGTGGAAATTCAGCATCCTGACCCATCTCAACTCTATCGATGAAAGGCTCCATGACACCGTAGTTTATGGACCTTATATTCCAATGAAGGCGAATCCTAATCCAAGCACCAATGCTGCTCAACCATCTATTCTGAAACCAAAGGAAGAATGGAATGAAGAAGAAACTAGAAGAGTTGCAAATGATGGGAAAGCTAGAAACATTCTACTCAGCACTCTAAGCACGGCTATGAAACAGCAAGTCATGCATTGTGCTACTGCAAATGAATTATGGGATGCTATCGAAGAGCATATCGAAGGAGACACTATTTGCAAAGAAAACAAGAGATACGAAGAACAAAAGAGATTCAATAATTTCTCTCAACTCCCCAGTGAAACCCTACGACAGACTTATGAACGTTACTGTGAAATCATAAACCTCTGTATTTCACTCGGAAAGAAGTTCTCCAATAAGGAATTAAATACAAATTTCCTTGCTGCTTTTGGATCGAGATACCTATATAAATCTAGCTCCCTTGAAGACGCTGGAACTTTGGATGTTTGGACACTTAGAAATCTTTACGCAAATATCAAAGTTTATGAACTCAAACTTCAGTGTATCAGTGAATCTGAAGAAAAATCTAAGTCCATTGCAATGGTGGTGCACAGAGAAGAAGCGCCTGCGCAAGTTCAAGTTCAAGTTAAGAAAAGTTCCGACCCCAAAATTTCTACCTCTGAGCTATTAGATATGGATGACAAAGACTTCGCTTTATTTGTGAAGAAATTTCAGAAGTTCAGAAAGTTCTCAAAACCCAACTCCTCCAGCAAATTTCAAGGATCTACAAGCAGAGCTCCTCCAAATTCACAAGGAGCAGCGACTCAAAAAGGAAAGAAGACCTTGTATGTTTTAATTGCAAGAAACCAGGACACTTTGCCTCAAGATGCCCAATTCCCAAGTTTGAATATATGCAGAAGAAGAGCAGCAATACTTCTAAATTCTCTCCCAGGCCCAATCGTCACAAGGGAATGATTGCTGAAGAAGAATCACCAGCAAATGAGCATAACACTTGGATCGAAACAGACTCTGAAGAGAGCGGTGAAGATTCTGATAATGGGCTCGTGTGCTTGATGGAAAATGATGATGAAGTCGATACTTATGATTCCGATGATGACTGCTCAAAGGATATCCCTGATATGAATGTTTTGAATAAACCTATCAAGAAATCTGTAGGTTTTCAAGATATGAAAAAGAAGAAAGGACCAACCATCAGTGAGCTTGTTGAACAAGGATTTATTACCCCAACTCAAAGCGATGGTGGATTGTTATTCTCCAGATGTGATCTGAGCGTAAGAAGCAAGCTCAGAAAAGGCAACTACATCAGACCTCAAGTTGAACCAATCTCTGTAATCTCTCATGATGACGATATTGCCAAGGAAGAGAAATTGTTCTCAGAAGCTGAAAAGGTAATAAGTAAATTTGGCAAAATGAAGTAATCTTTAGCACTATCATGTGATGAAATTTCCCAGCTTAAGACCGAGAAAACTGTTCTAAAATCTGAACTCACCCTCCTTAAGGAGCTGATAAAGAGCATGACTCCTCTTACTGTTAAAAACACTTTTCTAACGGAACAGAACTCAAAATGATGAATTGGTTTCTCAAATTACTGATCTTCAAAAGATTACAAATAAGTGCTCCAATTCTCGTGTCACTATAGAAAGTATCTTTGAGTCCCAAAAATCCTGTGGTGATAAAAGTGGCTTGGGATTCTCATCAACTAGTGACAACTTTAAGTTTGAGGTCTGCGCTGAAAGAGACAGTGAATTTATACCTCAGCAAACTCATGAAATTCCCAAAGAAAAACATTATATTTCAATGGGTAAAGGATAGGAAAAAGTTAAGAGACAAACATTCCATTATGTCTACCCAACGAAACAATTTGGGAAAGCTAATGAGAAGGAAGTAGCTACAGATGAACCATCTCCTAGCAAAATCATTCTTGAAACAAAGCGCGCTCCTTCTACTAGTGCGCATTATGCGCCTAGGAGCCATGCGCCTCCTAGTCCTATGCGCCCTACTAGAAAAAGCGCACCAAAATTTCAAAAGAAAGATTTTGTTAAGGCTGGCTCATCTGACCCAAACAAGAATGCTATCCCAAAGAAAAGTAAAGAGTCTGTAAAAAGTCATGTGATTGGTGGATTTCATCATTGTTCAATTTGTAATTGCTTTGGACACAAGGCCGTGGAATGCCTTTTGAGATTCACTCCCAATGCCAAAGGACTTAAAAATCCTAAGGTCAAGCAAGAGTGGGTCGTCAAAAGTTGCTAACTCTAGGACCCAAAAAGGAATAAAGGGGACCTGCTTAAATGTCTATATTTCAAGTTCTTTGCTTCATGGATGGATCTTCTAAAGCTAGAACGTATGAATGGATTCTCAACAGTGGGTGCTCACGACACATGACTGGAGATGAATCCTTACTTGAAGATGTTCATGAAGAAAAAGGTCCCTCACTAACATTTGGTGATAATAACAAAGGTCAAGTTGTCGCATATGGAAAGCTCAAGAAAGACAAAGTGTGCATTGAAAGAGTCTCTCTCGTTGAAGGACTCAAGCACAACCTATTATCCATATCTCAATTCTGTGACAAAGGATTAGAATGCCATTTCACTTCAACGCAATGTCTTATCAAGAATGGCAAAACTGGAGCTATACTACTCACTGGATATCGTAAGACAAATATTTATATTATTGATTTCCATAGTATGAACTCTAGTGCTAATCTTTGTTTTGTAGCGAAAAGTGTGAGCGAAAATAGTTGGCTATGGCACAAGCGCATGAGTCACTTGAACTTCAAATGTCTATCAAAACTCAGCAGGGATAATCTTGTCAAAGGACTTCCCAAGGTTGCTGATCATCATGACAACAAATGCGCAGCTTGTCAACTAGGCAAACAATCAAAGCAGTCTTTCTCCAGCAAGACAAATCCTCAATTTCAAAATGTTTGCAACTGCTGAACATTGATCTATTTGGACCAGTTACCACCGCGAGCATTAAAAAGAACAAGTATACTCTAGTGGTGGTGGATGATTTCTTAAGATATACATGGGTGGAAATGATGATCTCTAAAGACAATTGTTGTGACATTTTCACCACTCTATTCAGACTGCTCCAAACCCAAAAAGAAGATGACGTCGTTAGTGTTCGATCCGACAATGGAACAGAATTCAAGAACAACGGTGTTGCTCGATATTGCGACGACCATGGGATAGATCACAACTTCTCAACCGCTGGAGTTCCTCAACAAAATGGTGTTGTGGAAAGAAAGAATAGGACGTTGATTGAAGCGGGAAAGACGATGATAGCAGAAGCTAAAATGCCTAAGTACTTTTGGGAAGAAGCTATCAACACTGCATGCTTTACTCAAAATCGTTCCCTCATCAACAAGCGCCATAACAAGACCCCTTATGAACTTTGGCGTGGTAGAACTCCCAACATTACTTTCTTCAAGATATTTGGCTGCAAATGATATATCCTCTACAACGGAAACGAACATAGAGGTAAATTCAATGCCAAAGCGGACGAAGGTATTTTTGTTGGGTATGCTAAACATTTTAAAGCTTTTCGTGTTTTTAATAGATCTAAGTATGAAGTCTAGTTCATGCGCTGCGCATATCGCTCATGCGCATGCGCTTCTGTCCATGCGCATGTCCAGAACTAATTCATAACTTTTTTTTGCGCATAATCTTAATTATTTTATCCCTGGATGGGAACTTGACGCGGAAGACATGCGCCATTATACCCTTGGTCGATATGTGTTGGAGATTATGGACACCTATGGAATCTTGCCTCTATTCACCAAAAGGCAGTCTTTCATCCTTCCCTCCTACATAGACGAATTCTTCAGCAACACAGAAGAAGTGGATAGGGTCTATGACGACATCACAGTTCCCTGCCTCAAAAGTTCTATACGTGGGGTTTCTGTAACGATCAATTATGCGCACATCAGACAGACCATGGGACTTCCTGTGTGCAACAAGAAGAAGTTATCATAGGATGTGCAAGATAAGGTTGCGCAGAAGCTGATTAAAATCCCTACGTTGGTTGGTCAATACAACAACCACGATAGGAAGGAGTTTGGAGAACTCATGTACCACCTCTGCACATTGATTAGAGACACCATCAATTGCAAGAACAGGAACAAGTCAACAATCATTAGCAAGCAATGAATGTGATGCGCTGCTATCTATAAGAAGAAGCAACTGAGCTGGGCAGAAATCATCTATGATGAACTTGTGCATTGGTTGCGCGTATACAAGAAGAAGGCTGCTGACACCAAGAAGCCACCCAAGTACAAGACCCACTACAGAATCCTCACTGCCATCTTCATGCACTTTCTCAAAGTGCGCAAGTTGGTGGATGAGGACCCTTCTTTGAAAGTTGATGTGACTTTTATGCGCACATATTCTCGTGTATTCCTTCAGAATTTCCACCGCGAAGTCAACAACTACGATTATTGTATGTACTGGGCTGCAGATCCAGTTGAAGTATTTGAAGACATTCACCCCGACAACCAAGACTCTCCTCCAGTCTCTGATAGTGAGCTCAAAGAAGCTTCTGAATCTGAGTCAGAATCTGAAGATCAGTCTGCCTATGAGCCCGAGTTGAGTAAAGTGGGTGACAAGGACAAGGGTAAGGGCATTGCTACAGATGATTCGCGCAAGAAGAAGAAGGCCAGCAAATCTACTGTTACGCCTGGAATATCTATCAAAGAGCCTAGTGCGCCTGCTCCCAAGCGCAAGGCTTCTACTGACCCTGAGCCTCCTAACAAATCTAAGAAGGCCAAGGCTTCTGCGCCTGAAGAAAAAAGGAAAGCTAAGGCTGCTGCGCCTGTTGAGAAGAAGGACAAAAAAAGAAGAAAAAGGCAAAGGACTCAAGAACCCTACTGGATGAGTTTGATGAAGACATCCAAGTAGAAGATGATGCTCCCGCACCCCCTCCTCCTGCGCCTAAGTCCAAGCGCACATCTACTCCTCCTCCTGCGCCTCAAGAGGAAGATATATTTGAAGGTGCTGCAACTGATCCTCTAATCAGCCCTTCTAAATCTACTGGAACTTCCAAGGCTGCACAATCTCAGGGGGGAGACGCAGAAGGAATCTGCCAAGGAAACACGCAAGGATACTTCAAGTGAGGATGAAATCCCACTTTCTGCTAAAAAGTCAACTCCCAAGCGCAGGGTGAAGCAGGTAGCAACAAAGAAGCGCGCCACAAAGCACCCTATGGAAGACTTATCTGACGTTGATTCTGATCAACCAAGGCATTCCCCTCCGCGCACTAAAAAATCTGTGCGTGATATTGGTAAGGAAGCCAGGTTAGCTGCGGTTGCGCAAAGGAATGTTGCGCAACAAGCCCCACCAGTTTTATTGATGGTGAAGGCTTTGCTCATAATGTGCCTGACCCTACTATGGACCCTGATGCGCCAATTATCGAAAATGCAGCTGATTCAAGTTCAGAGGACATGGCTGCGCATCAATCTCCTATTCTTGCGCACAGTACTCCTCCTGCTACAACTCCAGCTGCTGCTGCTATTCCTGCGCATACTACTGGGGCATCTCAAACTTCCCCTCAAGTTATTCCCATTGTTCCTCCAGTAACTGCTCCCTCATATCCTACCAATTCTTCAATTGACTTGCTCCAAATCATGGCCATGCTCCAGACAATCCAGGCTAATCAGTTTGCCGCGCAAACCCAGCACTTTCAAGTGGTCACTGCGCAAACTAAGATTCAAGAGCAACTGGATGCGCAGTATTCTAGGCTAGATGCGTAAGCCAGTCTCCTTCAGGAAATTTATTGTGCCATTAAGGGGGAGAGTTCAACAACAAAGGCTACCAGTTCTGAAGCTGCGCCTCCAAATACTCAATTTTTTTATGAACTACGCCAAGATCTTGAGCATGACTTCAGTGTTCTATCTGCTACTCTTTCAAAGATCTCCTCTGCTAATGGATTGCACGAAGCTCTGTGCACCTTGGCTGGCGCTATAAATGATGTAATTAAAGTTAAAACCGCCAAGATTCTGAATGCACTTGAGAACTTCGCGCCAGGTGATTCCAGATCTTCCTCCTCCCTTGAAGCGCTCAGAACTCATGTTACCAACTGCTTAGTCTAGTTTGGTGATACATTCAATGGGAAGATGAACCAGGCCATGTTGGATATGCAAGCCAGTTAAAACATGGTTCAGGTAGAGCTCACCAAAAGTTTGGTGGATGCGCAGAAGGAAATTCAAGATATGATCGAGTCTTCTCAGCAATCTATTGAAAATCAGCTTGGTGCGCTTGAAAATGGATTTAACAGAGTATCTGAAGACCTTCAGAAAGACAACCAGCTGATGCGCAGTGGAATGAAGACCTACGTTCAACAGGCTGTGGAATACGCTGCAAAGTTTCAGGAGTTGAAAATAGAACTCATGAACAAATTCACTAGCCTGCAGAACGAGATCAGGGAAGCTATCTCTAGAATTAACATAGACTAGGTTAGATTTGTAATCTTGTTTTCTTGTACATATTTTGTATGTTTTTGTTGCACATTAGAGTTTTGCTTTTGATTTTTCTTCCATGTAAAACTTGTACCTGTAACTCAAATCTTTCAAGTTTTAATGAGAAGAATGCATCATTACTTTTCACAAAACTTTGTTCAATCAAACTTTTCGTTTGTGGAACAATGAATGCTTTATCTAAACCCTACATCATGCGCATATTCATATCTGCTCATATTTCATTACATGATGTTTAAACATTCAGTTTAAACGTATACTCAACTTAAACTCATAATATTTTGTATGCGCTGAATGATATTTCTGTCTTTCCCATAATGTAAGTTATTCTTTTAGATAGACTAGAAATCTACACACTGGCTAGTGTGTGCATTGACTTGAGACGTGATTTACCATTTTCATTTCTATGGACATGTTATTATCAAGTACAATGAATTGCCTTTGTTGTAGTAGGTAATGGCATCAATCATTTAAGGGGAGATTGTTGGGTATGCTTATTACTTAACACTCCTACTTATGTTAGAATTGATTGATACCATCACCAAAGTATATTTTAAAGACTTTAGGACCCTACGTAAGAAGTTTTATAACTTCAATTTTTATCTAAGTCCTCTTTATAGACTAGGCTTAGTATTTAGGGTTGAAGCTTTGGATTTGAGGTCACATATGCAAATGGCTAAATGTGATGCGTATGTCCTTCATGCGCAGCACCCTCTACGCACATCTATGCGCATGGATTTCATGCGCAGCGCAAATTTTCCTTTAGTCAATTCTCTTGTTTCTGACCTCACCTTTTATTAGCTTAGAAAACGTCATGACAAGCTACGCTTTTTGGAATGAGTCAAAGTGCTGATCTATACAAACGACAAAATGTGCACACTCAGCATACACGTAGATGGAGACGCGCCTCTTATTTGAAATTCAAATTGAAGACAACTGTCACCCTTCTAGAAGATTTTTTATATCTGTCAACTTGTCTGTCTCCAACGGCTATAAAGGACAGCTGCGCACCAATCACATTGCGACAGCACATTGTCCTTGCTCTACTCCCCAACGGCTAGTTTTTGGAGCTCAGCTATAAATAGCATGCTCATCCTCATTTTCCAAGTTGCTTGAGTTTTTCCTTCCAAAGAGAAACTTTGAAGATTTGAAGATTGCTTGCTCATTTCCAGATTTCCCAAGAACAACCTTCATACCTTCATACTTAATCCAAGCCCAGATCCTAAAAGCCTTTGTAACACCAGAATTTCTTGTGGTCTCCATCTTACAGATTTATAGAGCCCAGAATTCTGACACACACACACCTCTTGAAGTTTCGATCTCATCGATCATACTTCTAGAGAAATACCAGTTATTGTCTAGGATTTTGTTCTTTCATATAGATTATAGATCTTTGAGTTCGTTTGTTCTACATTTTTGTAACTTGTAACTCTCTCATATAATAAGATCTCCTTTAGAAATCCAAGACTAACCATCTTGGTAGAGGACGTAGATCTTTTCCCGATCGAACCTCTCCAAATAGCTTGTCTTTATATTCTGCTTTACTTTCAACATTTAAGCTTTTCTGATATATTGCTTTGTTTGATCTTTGTAGATTGTATTTCATTGTTCGAATTGTGTTTGTGTGCTTTCTGCCTTAGAATCATTTTGCGCCCCTCTTTAAGCCTAAACCTTAGCGCGTGCGTTTTACACTTTTGCGCATCTACCTGCGCAAAAGTGATTGATTTAAACTTCCGCTGTGCATTTCACACTCTTGCTGCGCGCTATACTTAGCCAAATTAAGAGTCGTGCGCATTTTCCATTGATTTGTAAATGGGTTTGAAAAGAATTTTAAAAACGCTATTCACCCCCCCCCCCCTCTAGCATTTTTCATACCCTTGTTCCCTTTTGGGACCAACATAAGCATTTACCACGAGATCATCTTCCATTCCTCCATAGACCAAAAACGAATCCTTAGTCCTTCTCAAGTACTTAAGGATTGCTTTTACAGCCATCCAGTGATTTTCACCAGGGTCGGATTGGTATCTATTTGTCATGCTCAAAGCATAAGATACATCCGGCCTAGTACATATCATGGCATACATGATGGACCCAATTGCCGAAGCATATGGAACATCATTCATTTTCTCACGCTCATCTTTTGTCTTAGGACATTGAGTCTTGCTTAGAGAAACTCCATGTAGCACTGGCAAGGTAACTCTCTTAGAATTTTCCATGCGGAATCTTCTAATGACCTTGTCAATGTATGTACTTTGGATTAAACCAATTAGCTTCTTTGATCTATCTCTGTAGATCTTAATGCCAAGGATATATGCGGCTTCACCCATATCTTTCATTGCGAAGCACTTTTCTAACCAAGTCTTTACAGACTGAAGTGTAGGAATGTCGTTTCCAATGAGCAATATGTCATCCACATATAAAATAAGGAATAGCACTATGATCCCACTAATATTCTTGTATACACAAGTTTCATCTTCGTTCTTGATGAAGCCAAACTCTTTGACCGATTCATCAAAACGGAGATTCCAACTCCTAGAAGCTTGCTTCAATCCGTAGATGGATTTCTGCAATTTGCATACTTTAGAACTTTGTTCAAAACCCTCGGGTTGTGTCATATAGACATCCTCTTGTAAATTCCCGTTAAGGAAAGCAGTTTTGACATCCATTTGCCATATTTCATAGTCATGATATGCGGCAATGGCAAGCTAAATTCTTATAGACTTGATCATTGCTACGGGCGAAAAGGTTTCATCATAGTCAATACCATGAACTTCCCTATAGCCTTTCGCTACAATTCTAGCTTTGTAAGTATGCACCTTCCCATCCATGTCAGTCTTCTTCTTGAAGACCCATTTGCATCCTATGGTTTTTACACCTTCGGGCGCATCAATCAAGTTCCAAACTTGATTATCTTGCATGGATTGTAATTCGGATTCCATAGATCCAAGCCATTTCTTCGAATCAGGAGAAGACATCGCCTCTTGGTAAGTGGTCGGTTCATCATTATCAATGATTTCTACCTCATAACTATCCGTTACGAGAAACCCATATCTTTCGGGCTCGAATCGTGACCTACCAGATCTGCGATTTACTTGTGTGTTCTGAACAGGTTCTACAATTTCTTGTGGTACTTGTTCTTGTTCCACTATCGGTTCAATGTCATTTTCTGGGTCTTGAACCTCTTCGAAATTTATTTTACTCCCACTGATTTCTTTGGAGAGAAACTCTTTCTTTAGAAAGATACCATTTCGGGCAACAAAGATTTTGTTGTCCGTTTGATTGTAAAAGTATTATCCTTTAGTTTCCTTAGGATATCCCACGAAAATACATTTACCAGATTTGTGTGCAAGTTTGTCTGAGACGATTCTTTTGACAAAAGCTTCACAACCCCAAATCTTCATGAAAGACAAACAAGGTTTCTTTCCGCTCCACATTTCATATGGAGTCTTTTGAACCGATTTAGTTGGAACACGATTTAGTGTGAAAGCAACGCTTTCTAGAGCATAACCCCAAAAGGATAAAGGAAGATCAACTTGAATCATCATTGATCGAACCATGTCCAACAAGGTCCGATTCCTCCTCTCGGACACACCATTGCATTGTGGTGTTCCGGGTGGAGTCAATTGTGAAATTATTCCACAATTCTTTAGATGTTCATCAAATTCATGGCTTAAGTATTCTCCACCTCGATCCGACCGAAGTGCCTTGATACTTTTGCCAAGTTGTTTTTCTACTTCATTCTGAAATATTCTAAATATCTCAAATGCTTCACTTTTATGTTTCATTAGGTAAACATACCCAAATCTACTATAATCATCAGTGAAGGTTATGAAGTATTGAAACCCTCCCCTAGCATTGCTACTTAATGGTCCGCATACATCGGAATGTATCAACCCCAATAAGTCGCATGCCCTTTCACCCAGCTTGGTAAAAGGTGTCTTAGTCATTTTTTCAAGAAGACACGACTCGCAAGTATCATATGACTCAAGGTCACATGAACCCAAAAGCCCGTCCCCATGGAGTTTTGAGATACGCTTCTCATTAATATGACCAAGACAGCAATGCCACAAATAAGTGTGATTTACATCATTAGGTTTAGATTTCTTATTTATATGATAGACATTTTCATTATTATCATTCTTGACATCCAAGACATAAAGGCCATTAAATGAATTTGCAATACCATAAAGCACATCATTTAAATAAATAGAAAATCTCTTATTTTCAATAAGAAACTTAAAACCTTCATTATCCAAACAAGAAATTGAAATAATATTTCTACTTAAATTCGGTACATAATAGCAATTGTTCAAAACAAGTATTAAACCGGAAGGTAAAGTGACTTCATAAGTCCCTACGGCTAATGCAACAATTCTTGCTCCATTCCCCACTCGTAGGTCCACTTCACCCTCTTTAAGCAGTCTCCTATTCTTTAGTCCTTGTACATTTAAACAAATGTGAGAACCACATCCGGTATCCAATACCCAAGAATCAGTGGTAGAAAGGAGAATATCTATCATATAGATACCTGAAGTCGACGCAGTCCCATTTCTCTTCTTCTTCTTTTTCTCTTCCTTAAAAGCCTTGCAAATTACGTTTCCAATGACCAATTTCTTGACAATGGAAACAAATTGCATCTTTTTGTGAATCGGGTTTTGCCTCTGGAGCCTTGGCAGCCTTTGCCTTGCTTATCTTGGGTTTGACAACTTTCTTACCCTTTCCTTTGGCACTAGCCTTCTTCCCATCTTGAACCATGAGCACAGGAGAACCTTTCTCCACAATCTTCATCTCCGCAGTTTTAAGCATACCATGCAACTCGGAGAGATTCTTATTCATTCCATGCATGTTATAATTCATCACAAACTGATTATAACATTTAGGCAATGAATTAAGAATGAGATCCGTGGCTACCTCATATGGGATTGGATAGCCAAGTTTCTCAATATGCTCTACATAACCTTTCATTTTAAGCATGTGAGGACTCACTTGTAGCCATTCACTTATTTTGCAAGAAGTGAATGCAACAATGGTTTTGTACCTCTCTTGCCTAGCTTACTCTTGAAACATGGCTCTTAACTCCATGCCTATCTCATAGGCTTCCAAATGTACCAAACTTTGTTGGAGTTTTGAGCACATAGTAGCAAGCATGAGACAACTTACATCTCAAGAATCATTACGAAGTTTCTTGTAATTTTCTCTTTCTGCCCTAGGGGCATTGGCTTCTGGTTCAATAGGAAGAGGCCCATCGAGAATGTACAACTTATCTTCTTTCCTAACAACTATTCTTAGGCTACGGATCCAATCCATAAAGTTAGTACCATTCTCTTGGAGCTTATTATTTTCAAGGATCGATCGCAATGAAATTGATTGAGTGTTGGTAGTCATTATCTACAATTATGCAAAAAAAAAAAAAAAAATCAAAATTCAATAAGTACAAATTTCATTAAAAAAATAAATAATGTATTTTTCCAAAAAATACTTTCACTAAATTATACAACATTCTTATACATCGAATGTATAATATAATTTAAATGGGCTAAGATCCAACTTTAATTTAATTTCAAGTACGCTTTGGCGCACCGCTCAAAATCAAATTAATTAGGTAGACAAACATGTCAATCATATCCCATATGATTCTTAGATCCTTTTCTGAGATTCCTTTTAGAAATCCAATTTTCAAAAGCATGTTAAATCTCATCTTTGCCTTAAGCCCAAAACTGTTTTGACGCTTAATTAAGTCCAACCATTTTAAACGTATAGGAAACTCTTATTCACTCATCTTGCTCATACATGAATAAAATTAACACACTTCGCTTTGGCGAACCCATATTAAAATTATCCATGTACTTACAAGTGTTTTAATCATGGCATGGCAAAAGGACTTAAAACTTTCTTGAAGGTTTATCACATATAGCATTCAACACATTTATGAGCACATAATATAAACATGTTACGCATCAAGTTTAGCCACTAAATTAATCATCATTAATTTAAGCATAATATTTATGTGTCATTAGTTTCTCTATAATTATGAGGATGAAACTCTTTGAACTTTGGTTATCATCTCCAAATCAAGACAACAAGAAGTGCGGTCGAACTAAGCCATAGGCAACCACAATCCCGCACTAATTCAAGAAACCAAGAAAGTAGTCCATGTGGCCGAAACTAAGCAATAGATAGTCTCGATGAACGTAGGCCAATTGTATCTACAATTCCATATGGATCTCCAATCTTTAAATCAAGAACTTTGTTTCTCAATTTTAGCAATTATGAACTCTTCATAATTCTAACTTCATTTTATCTTTGAATTCGATCAAGTTTGGGAAACACAATCTCGATGAACGTAGATTATCTATCCAAACTCTGATCCAATCTCAGAATCACAAGATCAAAACAAATAGGAAAATTAAGCCCCGAGATCCACACCCAAACCAACTGCCCAATCCCCGCTCCAGACCAGAAGGTCCGGCCGGGTACTGTCACTGGTCCGGTCTGACCTACCTCTGAAAAACACAGAATTTTTCAAGTCCAAAACCAAACGCCTGACCCCCGCTCCAGACCAGATGGTCCGGACGGGTGCCTGCTCTAGTCCGGTCGGACCTATACCAAAAAATCCAGAAGTTTTAAAGTTCCAAATTTTGTCTCAAAATTGTTTTTCCCGATTCAATTAGGATTTGGTGTTCTTGATGATCCAATCACCATGAACATCAGAACCTTGAATGAGCAATTCATGAATCCCTTGATTATCAAAACTTTGATCCAATCAAAAATTGATAATCCAAACAATTTTAAATCCAACATAATTTTTATTGCGATTGAATAGTGCGATTAAAGTTTATAAAACAGTAAACCACATAAACGCATATAACACATAAACATGATAATCCAATATTTATATCATGCCAGGCACATAAACAAACAATTTACATACACACAACATGATCTAGTATTGAAATAATCACCATGAACGGGGCTCTGATACCACTATCGGGTTTCGTAGTAACATGCACAGCGGAATTAAGCATTTAAATTTTTATGAAACCCAAAGCCGTAGATCCGTTCATATGATTATATCAAATACATACAATATGAATACTAGAATACTAACCCTTGATGAATTTGAATTTTAGCCTTTGATCTTGGTGGAGAATTTAAAGCTTGATCACGAACAAGTAAGAACACGAACTTTGAAGATGATGAGCTTCACCCTCTAGCGGTATCCACACCTCGAACGAATATCAAGAGCACTTGATCTTGGTTGCTAGACCAAATCGAGAAACACGTTTTCTCAATTGAATTTTGACTATATGGAATATTATTGTGTTTGTTCTTGTTCTTCAATCTAGGGATTTCTTAGAACAAGAAATAACTCTCAAAAACTCTTTGGAGACTTACAAAAACACATGTACTGATTATGGACGAATTAGGGTTGTTTAAATACTTGTTAGACCTATTCCAAATAGGTAACAATTGTCTAAACCCACAAGAAAATGGATTAAGGAAAGTTCCTGCCGAAACCGACTGGTCCGGCCGGGTATAGACCAGGGTCCGACCGGACCATGCAGGTCCGACCGGGTGTGTCCCCTGGTCCACCCGGACCTCCCTTAATTCCACTTTTCTTCCTTTAATTCCTTAAATCCCTCAATAGTCCTTCGACCCAATATTCCAATATAGTCCTTATAGGATTCGTTCTATTTGTGTGTGACCCTCTAGGATTACACTAAGTTGGTAATGGATTCAAACATGAAACCATAAGATATGATTAGGTTCTAGAAAACCGTCATACCTACCCAAATAGTGTAACTAGATACAAGTTCGCATTCCATTTAGAATATGTCATAATTCTTTTGTCCACGATGTCATTGAACACAAGTCATGGTCAAAAAGTCAACTTGTCGTTGTTCAATACTTTCTCGATTCTGAATATGTTGATAATCTAAATGACATTGATCCAATCAATTCATTTGAGTCCGGCCGAACATTTTCATCAACATCATTCCTACGAGAGGCACAAGCTTGACATCTCTCCGAAGAGGAACAAATCCATATAAGCTTATTATTCTTCCCTACATGAATCCGATTATGCCAATCATACCTTTTATAACTACCCGGTTAAAGGTAGCGTTTGAATATGTCAAACATAATGTTCATCAAGTGGAAGACCATAATAACTTCATATCTAAGGACTCAAATGACACAACTAATATGAGATATATGTGTCGCGCCCCAGACCCGTGGTCCTACTTGGCCCCACGCTTGGGACACGATTGGAAGACGTCATAAATGTCGCGACCCCGAACCCCGGCGGCCCGAGATCGCGAGCTGGACGTCGACTTAGAACCAAAACTAAGAAATACCGAAGTAAAAAAAAAATTATTTTAATACCAAAAGGTGATAACACAAGGTTTTACAAATCCAAGTTTAAATCAACAAAGTACATCTAACATAAGCTCCACAGCTTATACTCAAAAGAATAAAATATACAATTCTTAATGACGTCAATAATGGTAAAACTATCCCCAAAAGGTTATACATTTAAATAATGTAAACCGATCCATAACAACCTGCCCCAAAATCTCAAACCTCTCGACGTCCTCCTCGATCCGCAAATCCTAATCCTTTTCCTCTTGGGGGGGGGTTAAGGAAAAACAAAGATGGAAATAAACGGGGTGAGATAAAATCTCAGTAAGTTACTAATGCAACTACATGCCATGCTATTATGCAATAACCAATAGCAATTAACATATGACAGATAGCAGCGGAATAATAAGTGACATGCTGTCATACAGTAACATCCAATAATCAATCATATAAATAAACATATAACAACAAATGAGAGGCTCCCTATCGCCAACCGTCCCATACCGGTTGGAAATAACGACCAGCTCATCAGGCAACACATAAAGCTGAAATAAACACTCATAAGTGGATACATAGCCAAGGTTTTCCAAACCGGAACATCCAAATAAAGGATCGCTGCGCAGCTTCAATAATCAACAATCAACATCTTCATAGCAGCATGAAAGCTCGAAGAGAAAACCCCGGTACCGGAACAATAACCAAATGAAGTGTCACAAGGGACAAGGACCATGACACAAAGTCATGCCCGTTAGCCAGATACATTCACAAAGGAACGCTGACTTATCCTTTCCAAGGCCAATCTGGAGAGGGGGTATAGTAAGGGCAAAACAATGGTCAACATTATAATGGACTTGGCTTTGCCATTATAATCCTTCCCATCGCCCGATGCAACAAATATGCCAGCTGGGCTTCTAATTAAATGCTAAGTAATAATATTTTAGCATGAATAACAACTTAAGGTTCCAAAGTAGGGAACCACACCAATTAATCACCATAAAGATGCAAACGATTACTCATGAAGAGTTCAACAACAACGAACACAAGAAGTTTCTCATAAAAGAGCACAACAACGATAAACGGAATTTCTCATAAAGAGCACAACAACAATGATTATTAGAATACCGTAATTTCATAAAGAGAAACCATACCAGATACATTCCAAAGATGATACCCACGAGTTAATCATGAAGAACACAACCCAAACGGTCGCTCACAAATAGTACAACGACTATAACCCAAGATTATCCTAAACGTTTACTCATAAAGATGTACTAGGACTATGAACTCAACCATCTCATCATACCTGAAATTCCAAAGTAGGAATCAGAATGAATACACTTTAAGGTTAATCAAACCGTAAGTACCCAATTGCAAATACACGCTTTACCTTCGTCCTTAACGAACCAATCCCAAACCCCCAAACGAATCAAAAAGGTTAATCTTTAGAACATGATCACGACCGGACTAAACCCTACACTTTGGTGTTCAACCACAACCCTCTAGGTACTATGGGACATCGCCTAAAACCTAGACCAAGTCTTACTCGAAAATCAATTCGATTGGAACAACCACGAACACATCATAAGATGCCCAAACACCCAATAAAATCCCGAAGTATAAAACTTATAACTTAACTGAACAACCTATACCATATTGTAGTAATCGAAGAGAGCTTCGAAACGATAGTTTACACGCCTAAAACGGAGTCCGGATGAGAAAGTTATGGCCTCCGGAAGATCGAACGAAAAACCGGACAAACTGGAAAAAGAGGGATGCGCGCGCCTCCATAAAAAGTGATGCGCGCGCCTCCTAAGGTCAGAAGGCTGCGATTTCGAAGCAGAAAAGGGTGCGCGCGCCTCCCAAAACATGGTGCGCGCGCCTCCTTGCTCGGAGGGACGAAATCCGGCCAAAATCTGGGTTTCTACCAATTTTCTTACCCATTTCATATTACAACCAAAATCAAACATAATCAACCTTCCACCAAGCATAAAGATGAACCCAAAATAACTTATAACTAGAATGGGGACTCAAATAATACCATTCATCAACCAAGATCAAGATTCAAACCCAACATTCCTAAAATCACCATTTTTTACCAAAACTCAAAATAAATTCCAAATAAATTCCAAATTCAACCAAACTTCAAATATAACACATCAAGCATAATATAAACATGATATGAACACTTTAGCATAAAAATAGGGGAAAAGCAACTTACCCGGATTTTCTCAAAGGTGACGGAACTCGAAATTTCTTGGCTTCCTACGATCCTATCGACGATCTCTTTCACCCATGGAAGAGAGAGAAGTGGCTGGGAAAGAAATGAGGGAGAGGTGAGGGAGAAGAGAGGGAGATGATAAATTCAAAACTTACACTTAGACCCCCTCCCCCACTAACTACACAACTCTACTACTTCCTTCTACAACCAAGACCAAATAATACTACACTAGCACTAAGGACCCAAATAAAATGCTAGGCATAATTATTATGACACATAAAGTGCACACATAAATATTTAAATAAATAATAATTTAAATAAATAAATAAATAAGCAATTAAATAAATAATAATTATTTATTACTAATAAAATAGAGCCTAGTTTTCGGGTCGTGACAATAAAACACTTTTTAGAAAGAAAAAAAACGAAATATACTTTCATAATTTAACAAAATCCACACTCGAAGTTAAAAGGCTTCCATATAACTTTCAAACAACTTTCACAAACGAAATCACTTAGCCCGAAGGCTTACAAACTCTTATACAAATGTACAATTACCACACTTTAACAAAACAGGTGATACACGGATACAGTCTCGGGTACACTACCCCAAAGGTTATACATTTATATAATGTAACATTTTAATCATACTTACTTTCCAAAATGGATTATCAACCCGACGTCCTCCCTTGTGAAGTGACCTATCCCCTGGACTCGCCTTTATCTAAAACAGTAAACAAATAAGGGGTGAGAATGAATCTCAGTAAGCTACTAAAATGCAACTACGTTACATGCTGAAATGATAATCATAATTGAACAATGTCAATAAACATTCATTTAGCACATAACATGAGAGGCAGAGTCAGCTCATCATACCACACATAAGGCGGAAATAAACACTCATAAGTGGATACTGAGCCAAGGTTCTCGAATCAAACATATAACCATCTGAGAGGTATCAACTGAGCAGCATCAAAGAGGTGAAGCTGAGATCCCGAAAACCAAACCATAACCATAAGAACCAAAGTAACAACGGGGGGAAATATGACACAAGGTCATAACCCAAGGCTTACGCAAGAGAACGATTCATCCCATCCAAGGCCAATCTGGACTGGGAAAAACAGAAAAGGCAACAGTGGAAAACCTTATAGTGAACTTGGCTCGTGTGCCACTATAATCTCCCACTACCTGACTCAAGGTACCAATGGAAAACCTTATAGTGAACTTAACTTGTGCCACTATAATTCTCCCACTGCCTGACTCAACAACAAGTACCAGTTCGACTTTAAACACGAGCATAGTAATGAATACTTGCTTAAACAACAACCGGGGGTAATGATTCCAAAGTAGGGAACAAAGCCAAACACATCACAAAGATGAACCAATCCAACCGCATCGAGAGATGTTCAACAATATCCAATTAATGTTTAGTTCAATTCCACAACACATATGTTCACAAAGGAACCGTTTCCAATACTCGAATGTTCCACAACAACTCTCTAGGTACTCTAGGATATCACCTAAGACCTAGACCAATATTGAACTCTAAATCACTTGGATTGAAACAACTCAAACTTTTCAGCAGCCCTGGGTGGTCGCCCACACCAGACTGTGCGGCCGCCCAAAATGCCCTGTTCCAAGACAAAAATCTTCCAGATAAGTGTGCGGCCGCACGCCCGATTTGGGCGGCCGCCCAACATACCTCGCAGGCCAAAACCAAAATAACTTATACTCCTTTCGTTTCACCGTCCCAAAAGTACAACACTTACCACACTTAACGTTTATAACTTCATTAAAGCTACAAATTCAGTCTCAAAACAACTCTAACACCTCTTTGAACCCAACCAAACCAAACATACCAAATACTAACTTTATCCCAAAATTACAAGTATCACAAATAAATTCTTTTCACAATAATTTCACCACATATAACATATACAACATATATATGACCATTTTAACATTTAAGGGGAATTAGTAACTTACTTATTTCGGGAAAAAGTATCGCAGAAATAATATTTGATCGGGTAGAAATGACCTACTCAACGCCCTGATCATTTTTATATAATTAGTTCTAAAATGGAGTAGTAAATAAAATGATAAAAATTATCAAAGTTAAGAACCCTACCTTTTCTTCTTAAACCAGAGAGAGTAATGAAAATAGAAAAGTTGAAATGTGTAGTGTGTGTGTGTGTGAAATGACGCAGAGAAGGAGAGAGATGGGAGGATTAGCATGAATTGATTTTTATAATTTTCACTTAGGCCCCTCCTAGTTTCATTTTAAACAACTAAACCCTTCTACTTTAAATTCCACTAAGGACCCTATATTTTCAACTACTTCAATTAACTCCCTTAACCATTATTACTACTAACTAAGTAAATAACACAATTAATCAAACAATATGTGCAAGTCATAAAATATGATGCAACACATAAAATGCACACATAAATTCAAATTAAAATCCCCCAAAATATAAAATAAATAGGGACGGGTTTTGGGGTCGTTACAATATGTATGACATTGATCATGACATAAATCTCATAGAGCGAGTCATGTCCAGTACCAAACAAGTACCTATAAATCTAACATGATCATCCATGATCATTTAGCCTTTACACTAATACCTAACAAGTACTAGGGACGAAGATTATTATAAGTAAACATGAAAAACAATAATAATCAAAGCATCTCTTTATTAATATGAATAAATGATAACAATTACAACGTTTATTAAACGTGCCTAGGGCACCAACACCAACAGTTTTATCATAGTCGAAATATGAGTCAACCTTTTCACATTTAGTCTTGCTTAATTAGTATGTTCCTTGCTACCCATGTAAGTTTTCTCCAAGAAAACTCAATTCCATCCTTTGGTTTTACACCTTAGGTTAGAATGATCAAGTTCCAAACTTGATTATTATACATGGATTGCATTTTAGATTCAATGACTCCTAGTCATTAATCTAAATATGGAGCGAACATTGCATTTTGATAGGTGGTAAATATATCATTCTCAATAAACTTTACCTCAATACTTTCTATTATGAGAAATCCAATATTTCTTATTATAGATTGTATCCTATCATACATGCAAGTAACTTGTGTAACTTGAACGGTTTTCACAACTCCTTGTGAAAGTTTGTTCAACTTCCATCTTAGGTTCAATGTAATTTTTTAGGTCTCGAACCATTGAGATATATTTTACTCCCACTGATTTTTTTAGAGATAAACAATTTATCTAGAAAAGTATCATTGCCAACAAACAATTTGTTTCTTAGAAATAAAATAATATCTTGATGTTTCTTTAGGATACCCCATGAAAATACATTTATTAGATTTAAATGTGAGCTTGTTCCAAACAAGTCCTTCCAAAAAGGTCTCACCATTTTAAATCTTCACGAAAGACAAACTCAGTTTTTCTTTCATTCCATATCACATATGGTACCATTGAACATATTGTGATGGAACTCAAATTAGTGTAATTATAGCGGTTTCCAATTCATAACCCCAAAATAAATAATGGAAGATCAATTTGACTTGTATCATCTAATGAACCATATCCAATAAGGTTCAATTCCTCCATTTAAACACATCATTCAAAATGGTGTTCTTGGTGGAGTCAATTGTGAAACAATTTCGCAATCTTAAAGATGATTGTCAAATTCTTGGTTCAATTATTCATCATCTCGATCGAATCGGAATCTTTGAATAGTTTTACCAAGTAGTACCAAAATACTCTTTTAGCATTGCTACTTAATGAACCATATACATCAACATGTATTAGGTCTAATAAGATATCAGCCTTTTACTACTCCTAGTAAAAGATGTCTTGGTCCAAGTAAATAAGATTTGCATAAATCACATGATTCAAAATCATATGACTTTAAAATTCCGTCCCATGGAATTTTAGATATCCGTCTCTTATTTATTTGATCAAAACAATAATACCTTAAGAATTTAATTATTTATGTTATAGTCTTATATATTATCTTGTTCTTTAAGATTTAGGATATTAGATTTATTTATATGATTTAACAATACGATAAAGCAAATTATAATAAATAAAGCACTTTCTTATTCTCAATAAGAAATAAATATCATTCATTATCTTATGACAAAATAATACTTTTAATAAATAAAGTCACTTCATAAGTGTTCTACGAACAATATTGCAACTCTTGCACATTTATCATTCGTAGATTAACTTTACTTTAAGTAGTCTTTCAATTTACTAATTCTTGCACATTTTACAAATGTGGAATCAAATCCGGTATCCAATACCCAATAATTAAAAATAGAAAGATTAATCTTATAACATAAATGTCTGAAGTGGTAGTCTCACTACCATTCACTTTCTTTGATCATCCAGAATTTCGATTGCAATTTTAAATGGTCAATCCAATTGCCATATTACAAAATTGCATTATTTAAAGTTATAACTTTAGCCACAATTATTTCCTGTAGGTTTGACAATATTTGTCTTACCTTTATCTTTTAATCCTTCTTTTCTTTTAGAAATTCATTAAGTCAAAAATCAAATTTTCGACTTAGATCATCATCTTTCCGCACTTTAGTTCAGATATTGAGAGCACAAACTGTACGGTCGAAACTAAGCCAAAAGGCATCCACAATTCCGTACATCATTCAGAAATTAAGAGAACAGTCCATACGGCCAAAACTAAGGCAAAAAGCATCCACATTTCCGTATGAATTTGTAGTCTTGTTTCTAAATTCTATATCTCATCAATTTAATTGATTTTAGCAATCAAGAACAATTCATGATTCTGATTTCAGTTTATCTGAATTCTGAATTGACATCACTTTTTCAGTAGACACGGTTACGCAAACCAGCCATCTGAAACTAGATTCAACCCAAGAAAGATTTGAACTTGATATTTAATTTTTGGAAACATAGTTTCAAAAACTAGTCATCTGACAATTAAATTCAACTCAAAATATATGTCATAAAGCGGTAGATTTTAAATTTCCAAAATTTACCTTAAAATTGCTTTCCTTGATTCAATTAGGATTTGGTGTTCATGGTGATCGAATCATCATGATCATCAAAACCCAGAATAAACAATTTATTCATGAATCTAAAATCATCAACAAGTTAATCAAATTAAATTTTGATGATCCTATGGAACATATTAATCAAATTAATATTGCAATTTAGGTTACTTAGGATTATTAAGAATGTATAATTTCCGTTCTTGCTTTAGAACAATTCTTAAGCTCATGATCCAATCAAAGAAATTAATTTCATTCTCTTTTAGCATTGTCTTTTTTAGAACAGATCGCAGTAACAAACATAATTAAAGTATAATATAACATTCTACATAAATATGCAAATAAATATACACCTATATTTCATACCAATCATTTAAGAGATAAGTTATTTGTATTTTATAAATACTCCAACTAAATTATATAATCTTCATATACAATAATTGTATAATATAATTTATGTGGGCTAAGATCCATATTTCACCCAATTTTGAGTCGGCTAGGGCACGACTGCTCAAAACCAAGTTATTTAGGTAGACTACTCTTGTCAATCATATCATACATTATTTCTCAAAAAAGCAATTAATCAATTGCAATATTTCAGGTGTAAGAGTAGGAGAAATTAAATACTTTATCTAAATACAATACTTATTTTAAATGAGAATTTTGGTCTAAAAACGTTAAATACTTTAGGCCGGGCTGAGAATATAGGCTTAGTCTCCTGTAAAACGCGTTTATCCTAATGAGTAGGAAAAACATGTTTTTAAAAAAGACACGGTTCGTTAATAAAAACTTCAAAGGCCAGTTTGAGGGCCTAAACGATATCTTTTGAGGATTTTAAACACGGAATTAGGGGGCGGAGCCTAATGACTTTTGTTGCTCTTCAAATTTCTTTTCGGAAAAAACCATCTGGCTATCACTTCCAAAGGTTTTGGCTATCCGACTCAAAGGTTCTGGCTATCCATCTCAAAGGTTCTTTTCAGCTTTAAATGTTCTTTCAGAAATGTTCACTGGCTATCAAAAACACTACAACTGACTATCAAAAACACTAGAACTGACACTAAAATACGCTCTCACTTGCACTAAAAAACACAATTTTATTTATATTTTTTTTTCACACTTGCACTATAAAAAAACTATCCAGAAGACTTAATTATTTATAGGTAAAAATGCAAAAAAAATACCTCAGTTGGTCACTTTGTGCAGGTTCGGTACCTAATGTCATTTTTGTTGCAGGTATAGTACCTCAAATGGTCACTTTGTGCGGCCAAGGTCACTTTGGCTAACACCGTTAGTATTTAGACGTTAAATATCCATGTGCTTGGTCATGTACCATTTATTGAGGGGTAAAATAGGAAATCTATGTAAAAAAAATATCCCCAAACTTTCTTCCTTCTCTCTCTATACACACACATAATTATTGGGTTTTGAGGCAACATGCGCAGCGGAAGACGGCAATATAAAATAAACAAAACTCTAAACCCCAAGATCCATTCATGATGATTAAATTAATATCAAGATGAATTTAGAATACTAACCGTTGTAGAGCGTTTAAATTTTCCGGATCTTCAAATCTTCAAGCTTTAGATTTGATCTCCTCGTTCTTCGCATTCATCGGATCACGATCACAGGAACACGAACTTAAGATGCTAAAGCAAGCATCCTCTATGTGTATCCACACGCGAACGAAACTGGATTGCTAGACCCATTAGAAAAGACACTTTTCTAATCTTCAAAGACTATATGAATTTTGGTGTTCTTGAGCTTTTGATTCTCAATCTTGGCTCAAGAATATGTTTCTCAAATATATGTATTGCATTAGTTTAATGGCTGGTGAAGGATATATTTATAGTCCCTAATCATTAACTCTTAATGACCTAGAAGACCTAAATCTCGTCACCTAATTAAACTTACCAAAATCTGGCTCTAGAAACTCTGGCACGGTCGTGATCACAAAATGGCACGGGCGTGCCACTTGGTGCGAACAAGACATGCCCAAGTTGAATTCTGGCACGGTCGTGCTTGTTAACTGGCACGGTCGAGCTTTATAACTGGCACGGCCGTGCCTGCCAGAAACTCAGCCTTACCTTTTTCTTGATTCGTTCTTTTGTGTGTGACGCCATAGGAATATATTAAGTTGGTAATGGGTCCGATCCAGGTCAAACCCATAAATCATGAGCGGACTCTAGCAAGCCATCATGACTACCCAATTAATTTAACTTAACGAAGTTCGTTATCCTCATAGAACATATCACAATCCTTTTGTCACGCGATATCATATTGGACATAAATCATGGTCCACGTCAACTTATGTTCTCCAATGCTTTCTCGATCCCGAGTAGATTGATATGAGCAAATAACATTGAACACTTCAATTCATTTTGGTACGGCCATACACTATCATCAATCCCACTCATCGAGAGGCCAAGTAGATATCTCTCTTGAGAGAGGGACAAATCCCATCTTGACTTATCATTCTTCCCTACATGAATCCGATTATGCCAATCGTAGCCTTTATAACCACCCGGTTAGGGGTAGCGTTTGAGTACGTCAAACATAATGTTCATCATGTGGAAGACTATGATAATCTCAGGTCTAAGGATAAATTATATAACTATTATGAGATTTAATTATGACATCTGACCATGACATAAATCTCATAGGTGGGTCAAGTCCAGTATTTGTTCTCCAACAAGTACCCATAATTTTAATTTGTATCACATACACATAATCATCATATGATCATCGATTAAACTTATACTAGTCCTTCATAAGTACTAGGGACGAGGATTATTATAATAAACATGTAAAACATATAATAGTCCAGGGTTGTTATCTCCATAACAAATGAGAACATGATGCAACGTAAGGCCTTTCTCAATGGCCTAAGGCATAATTTCCAACAATAATCTCCGGCCAGATTTGGCCAATCTCCGGCCAACCGCAGTTGCCTCCACCAGCCTCTTACCTCATTCGTTAACATCAATCTCTCCCCACATATAATGCTTCATCTTCTTCCCCTCCTCATCTATAGCCCTCCTTTGTCGTCTTCAATGTCCGCTCCCTCTGCTCACTTTTTATTCATTCTTTCTGTCAAGAAAACCAATTGTTTTCACACCCCCACCACCAACCTCCTCGACTCACCCTTCGTCTCCCTTTTTCCGCCTACCCTTAAATCATTCCGCCAACCACAACTAAGACCCACCTCTTTCACCACCAATCTGATTTAACCAGATCAGCTTTTCCAATTCGGTCTAAAATCAGAAATTTTTAATTTGGGTGGTTTGATTGGACAAAAAAGGGGACTGGAGTGGAGAAAATCAGTCGAGAATGAGGGACTGAAATTGTGGGCTTTAGAAGCCATGGATGTTCCCCAACTTTGACCGACCCACCACCGTCACTACCAGCAGTTTCACCCTTCAAGACAGTGAGCCCCCCTCGTGAATTAACATCAAGCAATTCCCTTGATTTCCCTTCAACTTAACCCGACCCACCTCAATTCGACACAATATCAAACACCCACAAACAACCATCTATGTCCCAAAAACCAAATTAATGACCTTGGCATGCTAATGGAGCTGCTGGTTTATCAGATTTTGGCCACCAACAACCTGGATGAAAGAAGAAGGAAGAAGAAGGGTGTATAGAAATTGAAAGGGGGTTTTATTTTGACCATTTTGCCCCTCTAAAAAAGTCATGTGCATTGGCACATGACTATTTAACGTAAAAAAATGGATGGAGATAGCGTTAGTGACCTCTGTTGCACAAAGTGTCCAGTTGAGGTATTTTTTTTTTCAACAAAAATGACATTAGGTATCAAAGTCGCACAAAGTGACCAGCTGAGGTACTTTTCTTGCATTTTCTCCTTATTTATATATAAAACCTATTAAGCTTGATATATATCCAGAATGTTTGTTGGCCATGACTTTGTTCAAATGTGTTTGAAATCATATCCAGAAGACTTTATTAGTGATGTCTATAACCTTTAGAGGTGATATCTAGAAGGTTTCTTGACCATGACCTTCTTAAAATGTGCTTGAAAATCATATACACGTGACTTTATATTAATATAAGGGTTAATTGCAATTTGATTCCTGACTTTTTCTGAAATTTGCAATGTTGATGCTGTCTTTTCAATTTCGCCAATTGGTATACTCACTTTGTCATTTCGTTGCAATCTGACTACAAAAGTAACTAGGTGTTAGTTTTCTAACAGATTTTATGTCATGTGACTAGCGTAAGACATAAAATAGGATGGTGGACATATACTCTGAGACGAAGTGAGTATTACTTTATAAGTAACACACTTGTGACATTTAGTTATACTAAATATTACTTTTGACAAACGAAAAAAACAGTAACAAAAAAACGAAAAAAAAAAAAAAAAAGAATTTTGTTTTCTAGGATTTTTTTTTTTTTTTCCAATGGGTCGCTGCCACGTGGCAGATTTTGATTGGAGCATGGGTTGGGATCCTACGCATCGCAAAGAATGTTGTACACGTGTCATGGATCGACCCGTCTTTTCTATGAGATGGATCTAAATGTTCTAGAGATCTCGATAATATATTATGGGACGATTAACGGGATGGCGGGAGTAAGAAAAAGAACAGCTGTAAGGATGGTTAGAAAGGGAACAATGTAAAAAAAAAAAAGAGAAGCAATGAGTGAGTGAGAGAGTTTGGTGTAATCATCACCATTTTGATTAACTTTTCACTCCCTTTTCCCATCGACACTTTTTACACACCCTCCCCTCCCCTCCCCTCCCCTCCCCTGCCTTTATTTAAACACAAAAATAATGCTGATAAGGATTGGGATTCGGATTATACTTTGTATCTCCTCCTATGGGCTCCATCCTACTCTACTCTTTAACTAGCATTAAGTAGTCAATGAGTGCCTTTATTTAGTTTCGGAATTTGGCAATGCAATGGTTGGATGTGTACATATAAAAGGCTTTGTTAATATGCTCTCCCAAGCATGAGATTATGTGGTTTCAAGGGAATTTTTGAAAAAATCTTTCTACTCCCTCCGTCTCTGTTTAAATTTTTTAGTTTGATTTTACACAATTATTAAAGAACTAAGG
Organism: Campanula takesimana; assembly: GCA_026119855.1. Lineage (NCBI taxonomy): Eukaryota > Viridiplantae > Streptophyta > Magnoliopsida > Asterales > Campanulaceae > Campanula > Campanula takesimana. The sequence continues at coordinate 142,438 of JAOWBW010001434.1, forward strand.
CAAACTTGGGTCAACATAGTAGTGTAGGAAGGATATAATTGTTTATTCATAAAGCAAGTGGGTTAAAAGTAGATAGATAAGTGATGATTTTTTTATAATATATGAACTTTATGAGAGCAAGATTGTCCAAAACACTGTTCATATTTTTCCATTTAAGGAATAAAACTACTAAAAACCTTAAACTGGGACATACCAAAAAGGAAAGTAATAACCTTAAACTGAGACTGGGGGAGTATAAATTACTCCCTCCGTCCCAAAGTATATGCCCACCCCATCATTTGCACGAAGATTAAGAAATGGTGAAAGTGATGTAATGTTATGAGTATAAAAGTAAAGTATGAGAGAGAATGCATTTGAGTGAATAGTAAGTTGATTGGTGTTGTTAGTATAAAAGTAAAGTATGAGAGAGAATGAGCGAGAGGAAAAGTAAAGTATGAGAGAGAATGAGCGAGAGGAAAAGTAAAGATTCTTTGCCATTTTAAGAATTGATATATACATTGGAACAAACTAAAAAGAAAAGGTGAACTTATACTCTGAGACGGAGGGAGTAATATTTTTAAGAAGTGGACATATAAATATTTCATTGTTTTATAATATTACAAGTAACATTATCAATAATATTTTTTTTAATATTTTAAGAGAATAAATAAATTTAATAAAACAAAATTTCAATTAAATTGATCAGTAAAATCAAAATGAAATATTTATGTATGGAGTATTAATCAAAAGACAGCTTATAGGTTTTGCTATGGATGATCAAACACGGTTTGGGTTACGGTTCTGGTTTCGAAAAAACTTGAACCTTAACCGAACCGTTTCTTTTTTTTTTCTTTTAAATTTTATTACTGTTCTTTTTAGAAAAAATGTTTAATAGAAAAAACAATTTTAATAATATTTTATTACTGATCTTTTTAAAGGTATAGAAAAAATGTTTAAAGAATTAAAGAGTTTCGTCCTTCTCTTTTATATACTCAAAAAAAAAATTATAATTTATATTCAATGAATTTGGCTAAAAATTCGGTCAAAACCCAATTTTTCTTGTCAACTTTTCAAATTATGATGAAACCATTAAAATCTAATGATTTTAACGGTTTTGCTTACGGTTCTGACGGTTCACGGTTTGGTTTGGGCGGTTTAGAACCGCCGGTTCACGGTTTTTGGAGGGGTTAAACCTTAACCGGCCCTTATCCAAAACGGTTCCGGTTTTTGTTCTTGGCGGTTAAAGTTCTTCCGGTTCCATTTCTGGTTTGGCCATCCCTAGTTTTTGCTTCGTCCTTTCAGAAAGAAAAAAAAAAGGGTGGTGTTTTTGCTTCGTGAATAAGTATGCCATTTAGGTCCGGCTTCCAGTGGGAGACCATAAGGCATCTTTTTAACCAATCTATCTATAGTTTGTTACATGGAGTACTTCCGCCGTCCCACACCAATTTCCTTTTCAGACTTCTTATTTATTTCAGACTTCTTATTGATAAATTCTAATTTTTTTCAAAATGTCGATATTTTTATCATTTTATTCACATTACTCCAACTGATATACTCACACATTTAAATTCTGAATTTCACTAATTATCATACTCACAATTTTTCTTTCACTTACAATACTTTTGAATCATTTTTTTAATCTGTAGTAAGGTGAATCATGGTGTTAGTTGTTAGCCAAAATCTTGCGTAAAACGCGTTTTACGTAAATCCAAAAAAAAAACGTGTTTCGGTGGCATTTTTGAAAATATGTGGAACTTCTTTAAAAAAACGCACGGTGACATTTTTTTTGTAAATAATCAAAACTTCTCAAACGATCTGTATATCAATATAAAGTCTTCTGGATATGATTTTCAAACACATAAACCTTCTGAATATAAGCTCAAGAGGTTCTGGATATAAATAACAAGGTCTTCTCGATATAATTTAACAAGCGGATATAATTTAACAAACATCAAATGTGAGGAAAAAAAAACATTTTTAAAGCTGAAAAGAACCTTTGAAAATGATAGTCAGCACCTTTGAAAGTGATAGCCAGAATGTTTTTTCTAAAAGGAAATATGAAAAGTAGTTGATGTGTTAATAGATAGCCAGAAACAATGCTTAGGATGACCAGTGGTTGTGTTACGAAGGTCCAGCGAGTGTGTTGAGGAGCGCCAAATGATTATAAAAAACACGTTTTTCCGACTCATTAGGAAAAACGCGTTTTACAAGAGACTAACCCTAGTTGTTATGATACTGAGTTTGCTTTATTTCACCTGCATGGGGAGATTTCTTTTTGCCCAACGCCTCAGTAGCAGTGTTCTAAAAGACGCCCGTCTAGGCCCCGCCTAAGTTCCGTTTAGACCTCGCCTAGGCGCTAGGCCCTGCTGCGACGCCTAGCGACCGCCTAACACTTTTTAGAAGCTTGCTCAGTAGTACTTCACTATCGGTTGCTCACAAATACTCCATCTGTCCCAAAATGATCTTCTCATTTGGCATTTTTCATTCTCCCAAAAAATTCTTCACATTTCTACAACCTAGGTTTAGAAGCGCCCAAATAAAACATAACTAGTGAATAAAGTGTTAATATCCTTAAAAAGTTTGAATAGTCAAATGTGAAGATCATTTTGGGACAGAGGGAGTAAATAAACACTTTCTCCGTTTCATAACAATAACAATGTGCACAAAATAGAGCTTGCACATTAAGGAGTGAATAGTAGTGGGTAGTTGCCAGTGTGAAAAGTAAAATAAGAGAGAAAAAGTGTAGGAAATAGTAGTGAGTATTTGTTGTGAGTATGACAAGTGAGTCATATTGAATAAAGAAATATATAAAATTTCCATTTAAGGAGGAAAGTATGACTTATCAAAAAGAATAATACTAGGGGCACAAAAAAGTCACAAAAACTTGTTCACAAAATCCTATATGTAATGATGTTATTGGTGTTTTTATTTAGAGTGTGGCGGATCCATTATCGATGCAACCAATAAAATATTGCTACCTCATCTTGTAAGAAATATTTTGTGACCTTATTTTGTGCCCCTAACATTGCTATATCAAAAAAAAAAAATGAAATTTGTGCCCAATGGGACAGAGGGAGTATATTTGACCACACAACATCTTCCTTCGTCCCTCCCTCTGCTATTTCTCATTAGATTATCCAGCATCATAACATGAATTCTTTTCGCTATTTATTTGTGTTTGAAACTTTGAACCCACCTTTTTTTTTCGTGCCATCCTTGTTTTCCACTGTACAACAACAACAACAAAGCCTTAGTCCCAAAATAATTTGGGGTCGACTAACATGAATCCTCATATGTCATCGTGATAAAAGGAAGAGAGAGAGAAAGAGAGAGAGAGAGAGAGAGAAAGAGAGAGAGAGCGAGAGAGAGAGAGGAAAAGGATGGAGAAAATAAAATAAAATAAATAAATAAATAATAATAATAAAAGTACGATCAACCCCATCATTCACATGAATTTTCGCCCTCCACTCCGGCCTCTTCAACGCCACATCTTCATCCACTCCGAGTAAACTCATATCATTTTCAATCACCTTAATCCAAGTTTGCTTGGGTCTTCCCCTACCCCTCGCCATTTTATCACTTCTCCACTCTTCAGGCCTCCTAATCGGTGCATCACTCGGTCTCCGTCTCACATGACCAAACCACCTTAGACGATGCTCCCTCATTTTATCCTCAATGGGCGCAACTCCTACTTTACCCCTGATCACCTCATTTCTCAATCGATCTTTTCTTGTATGCCCACACATCCATCGTAGCATATGCATCTCCGCTACATTCATCTTATGAATATGCCACTGTTTCACGGCCCAACATTCAGTGCCATAAAGCAGTGCAGGCCTAATTGCCGTACGATAGAATTTTTCCTTTAATCTATTTGGCATGCCACGATCACAAAGAAACCCTGTAGCACTCTTCCACTTCAACCAACCTGCTTTAATCCTATGAGCCACATCTCCATCCAATTCTCCATCTTTTTGGATAATAGATCCAAGATAGCGAAAGAACTCGGAAGCTTGGACAATCTTTCCATCGAATGTGATCACTCCTGCCTCTCTGCTTCCAACTTTGCTAAATTTACACTCCATATATTCAGTCTTGCTTCTGCTTAACCTAAAACCTCGAGATTCCAAAGTGTGTCTCCACAACTCCAATTTACTTTCAACACCTTCTTTTGTCTCATCAATCAGCACAATATCATCTGCGAACAACATACACCATGGAATATCATCTTGGATTGACCTCGTCACTTCGTCCATTATCAGGGCAAAGAGAAAGGGACTAAGTGCAGAGCCTTGATGCACTCCAATCGTGATAGGGAACTCTTCTGTCTTCCCAACGCTTGTCCGTACACTAGTACTAACTCCATTATACATGTCCTTGATAATATCAATATATTTCTTTGAAACGCCTTTCTTTACTAAAGCCCACCAAAGTACCTCTCTTGGCACTTTATCATACGCCTTCTCCAAATCAATGAAAACCATATGCAAATCTTTCCACTGTAATTACCTTTTTTTTTTCCCTCAACATTATTACATGGAATTCGAACCGCTCCACCGAGCAGTTAGCTCCACCCGGCCCACCCAATGGTGGAGATTAGTAACCTCATTTTTTTTGTTCGACGGATGAGATGTGTCCGAACTCGGTAGGACCCACAAAAATTGAAATCATTTTAGCCTCACAGATGATGAGCTCGCCTATGTGGCCTTGATCGGAGCCGTTGGGTGGAGGGGTGGAGCTAATTTGGGTGAAGCGGTTCCGGGTCCGTGTGCGATATAAACTCTTCCCAGCCATCATCTAATCACATTATCCAGAAGAACCAGAATGGATTGTTACAAGACCTGTTTTTGGTTCAATTTGTTGAGTGCGTAAAAGCACATGCACATGACGAGTAAAAAGACCTGAACATTTAGGCAGTGCCGCCACTGCTAAAGTTCCAAATACAGTTTCATTCTTCCCTCCGTCCCAAAATCGTCCCAAAATGAATGTCTACTTTTGTTCTTGATTATTGATCAAGACCAGATATCATTCTCGCTATGATAACATGTGCGTAGACATTTTAACATGCTGATATAACTAAACAAGTGGAGTATGATAAAAGATGTCAATAACAACAAGCATACAAAAACTAGCTTTGTATCACAAATGTGAATACAAACTCACTGGAACATGAAAACTACCTCAATAATCAGCGGCGTGTCCTGAAAATCTCACTCCGCATTTCGTCTATTCTCTGGACCCAAATACAAGCCTGTCTTTTCCAGAATAGCAACTCCTTCTACCCTACCATATCTTGACGTATTGTCAAACAGCAGCAAGACAAATATTAAAAGCATGAAACGATACTAATATCGTCAACTTACATGACAGTAAATGATCAGTTGTAACAACAGTAACATATAGAAAGGAAGGAAAATTATTCTAGAGTTTGCTCTATTGAAAATAGAATGAAAAAGTCGTGCCCGTTTTACAATTTTCAAGTATAAATATCAAGATAAGCAACTCAAACGAAACATGTGTGCAACAGTTTTAACCAGGAAACTGTTGATATTACCACACACAGCAGTTGTAGATGAAAATTTCCAAATGTTTGGCTCAATGAAACTAATGAAGGGCTCATACAATCTCCCCATAATGATTCTTAAATCTTGTACGGATATACAAACATGTAGGGTTAACAACCGTTTAAGGTAGCATACTGTTCCAAAATTTACAAATAGACTAGCGTGCTTCAAATCTGGCAAATATAGTAGTGCACTTCCGTTTTTGTTTTCAATTATATAAACCACATGGATCAGTTACTGATTTATGAATCAATAAGGTCCATATAAGCAGCATACTTTAATTTTTTAACATGTTATTTTCTATATTTCAAAACAAAAAAACGGAAGTAAGCTGCTGTATTTGTCAAATTAGAAGTACAGTGCTGTACTTGTCAAATTAGAAGTAGACTAGTCTATCCGTAAAGTTAAGAATAGAGTTTTTCCTTCTCAGAACTACTCCGGCCGTCCCAAAATGATCATCACACATTTTTCGACGTTAATATGAAGGACCTTTATGCAATATTTTAGGTTGATTTAATTATCCTAATGAAAATCTAAAACTTGTTATTGACACACCATCAACAATACCAATAATAAGTTTTAGATTTTCATTAGGATAATTAAATCAACCTAAAATCATTGCTCAAAGTTCCTTCATAGTAACGCCGGAAAAAGCGTGAAGATCATTTTGGGACGGAGGGAGTATGTTGCAAGTAAGAAAACAGCGTCTTATGAAGATTGTTGGCCAAATAAAGACAAGAGATCAGAGACTTATTCAAGTAGGAGAAAGAGTACCTGCAAGACGCTTAAAAGGCGCTCCAGCCTAAGTGAAGCAGCTGGTTGATGTGAAGATGAAAACACCTCACCAGGGTAAAACAAGAATTCGCCATCAAGAGGAAGCCCACGCTTGAATCTAACCTGCTCATTATTGATGTATTTTATTTTTAAACTAAGAACAATAATTTAAGCAAGGAAAAGTGAAAATAACCTGAGGAAGCTTATTGGGCATATATAACGGGAAAGCAAGTACCTCCGCATTGGCAGTTGCAGCCAACAACACCTTCATGCAAAAGTTATCATTGAAATGTTGAAGTTCAACATTCAACGATCACTACGATTTAAAGCTGGGATGACCTATGATACAGATAGCAAGTGCAGAGAATCAACAAAATCGCCTCTAAGACCGCAAACAACATTTTGGGCTTTTCAAATTGAAGACCAATTGCTCTTAATTGACAAGCCCATCTAAAGAGAGTAGTATTAACATATTCATCCTTCGTTATGGCCAAAACAGATGATCCAGAGTTTAAAGTCTTCAAGGTAAAAGGAAAATAAAATTTAACCAATAAAAGGAATAATTATAAATAAATTTGTAAATGCAGACTTTCTACAATACTACAGTAATACAAAGTCAAGTTCCAGCCTAAGTTTAGATCATTGCAACAAGCACTAGATAAGTGGTGTTCATATCAAGAATGAACGTGTCGCCTCATGCTCAAGCCTCAAAGCAAAGTTATACCTCAGCTTCACTGATATACCTGAAGAAACACAAATGCAGAGTTTGAGACGAGAGGACAAAAACACGACGGAAAACAAATTAAAGTTACCGTGCAAAAGAAATAGAAAATTCTCTGATTAACAAATCATCTGTAAGATTATCCCATGAAGGTTTACTATGTGCATCCCATATAAACATGAGAAAAAAACTGGCGATTTAATCTTATTTTATGATTAACTAGGCAAAGTTAAGAAGCTCTTCACGTAAAAACTATGTATTGCCAAAGGGAAACACCTTTTGAGCCAAGGAAAAATGAACTCTTTTCAAAAATATGACAAATGATTGTTGTAATAATCTGTTACACAAGTATTGTGGACTGTCTGACATTCAAGTCAAAATACTTTTCCATTGCCAAGGACTGTGTTTGAGGTATATGCTTCCCCCCCCCCTCCCCCCCGGGTCCCATATAGATAATCCCATTTTTTTTTTTTGAGATAATTGTGAAGAACTTTGACCAATATTTTTTTGTTAATTTATTTGTCCAAATAAAATTCTAAAACTTGTTATGAATACAACATTAAAAATACTAGCAATAACATTTTTCAGATTTTCTTTAGGATAAATAAATTAACATAAACTTATTGGTTAAAGTTCAATCAAAGTTATCTAAGAAAGAAAAGTGGGCCTATATTTAGGGACGGAGGGAGTATTAGATAGAGCTAAATAAGAATACGCATATATCCACATTCAAACATCTTCCAATGTTAAGGATCCAATCTGTGAGAGGAGGCTATTGCAATTAAAATGGTTTAGATAAGATGAAGCCTAATCAACGAGATCAAAACAGATTAACGGACCAAATCAAAACTAAGAGTATTTAAACACAAGACTGAAAGTTCAAGGGCTGGAACCTCCCTGAACGGAATGCAGCACTGACATTGATAATCTAATGATTATCTTGTTCCATAAAAAATGAAACATTAAGTCTTCTGTTTTTTCAAAAGAATTGTGCCTAGAGCATAGTCATACGTACCGGATTCCATAAAAAATGAAATCCAGGCAGATCCTAAGAAAAATTAAACCATTATTTAGGACTTCTGAATTTTCATCAGCAGAATTGTGCCGAGAGTATAGTCATAAGTACAAAGTCATATGATCAGTAATTATCAACAAGAAAGGGGTTCAGTCTTCGATGAGGTTTTTGATTATGCAAGAAGACAGTTGCCAAATCAGGTCGTTGGTCCATTTTTATAGAATTTGTGTTTTACATTGATATTTTGCAGTTCTCATCAAATTCATGTCTGCGAGTTAGTGAAAGATTTTGGTCAAGCGAAGAAGGAAATTACCTAATAGAGCTAAGAAGTTCATGCAGATGCTTTCTCATCAAGAGGTATGTGTGGCTAAAGTGCCTCAAATCTGCCATGACCTCAATATTTAGTAGTAGCAATGCTATGTCAATGGACTGGAAGCCATACATAGTCAATCTACAGCTAGTCAAATGCTGGTACAATCAAGTTTGGCTTGGATAACACTGATGTACCTAGTCCTTGGATTTGAGAATGGACTTGAATATAGAGCCTCAGCAGTACTTAAGTCAAAATAAGGCACACAGACTGCCTAAACCCAACCATGAACCCTTGATCTGAATTGTTTTGAGGAACTCACCTCGAAGGAATTGACACAAACAAGTGAAACAAGAATTTGGGACAAACCAGAAATGGAAGTCCCATTTGAAAGTGAAAGTTTTTATGGATAATGCTTTACTTGCTACCTTCTCAAAATTGCACTATATTTGTTGTTGTTTTTTAGAAACGAGACTTATTTTTTTAACAAACCAAAAGGGAAAATGGGAATTTTTTATGACATTGGGTACATTAGAAGGGCGAAGCGAGTACAATAGAGCATAATCGATAGTGTTGAGATATTGACGGATTCTCCAATATCTCTTGTATATCTCGTTAGCTTTAGACTTATTGACTTTTCTTATTTGTAGGAGATTAAGTTAGGGAATATATAGTTAGCTAGAAAGTAGGGATTGTAATTGATTCAAATCCTAGTCCTTGTATATATGGCCGGCTCTTGTACAGAGAAAGACGAGAAATACAATTTATTTTCCTCCGTGAGTTTCTCTCCTTCAATATTCTGATTTCTAACTTGGTATCAGAGCCTCCAAGATCCGACCAAACACCATGACCGGCAATACTCAATTTTGCCGACCAATGACAATCCAAAATTGATTCTCACCTCTATCCGAACTTAATGGTGATAATTATAAAGAGTAGGCGAAGCCTTGCTTTGTTGATACCACATTTGATAACCAGAGAAGGCTGAAGACAGCAACTTCAGTGGGAAAACGCTTGAAGAATGGCATGAACTACGCCTGCCCTGCACCTGTGCGGCCAGTTGCACGGACACTTATGAGTCCAGTTGTGCAAACACACGGTTCAGGGGGGATACGAAGGGGAGAAGTGGAGGTCAAACCACAAACCAGTCTTATGCATCGAGTGCACAAGTCAGCAAGATGCATGTCAAGAAGAAGGAACTGCTGGAATGACGGATGCAGATCGGGCTCGTATGATGGGATTCACACCTGAACAATGGAGTTTTCTTAAGAAGTATGTGCAGATACAAGTGCGGACAGTTTCTCGCACAGGACGCAATCTCACAACTGACCACATACGTGGTAAGACAGATAATGAGCCTTGGCTCAGTGATAGCGGAGCGAACAAACACGTGACATGCAACGTCAAGGAGCATGGTAGTTATCAGTTGTGGCACCAACGACTTGGACATCCATCAAGCAAAGTGGTTAGTATGTTGCATTTTGTTAGTCGGAGTAGTATTAATAAGGATGTGTGTGGGATTTGTTGTCAAGCTAAACAGAGTAGAGACAAATTTTTGTCGAGTGGGAATAACTCTGTTGAGACTTTTGATTTAATTCACTGTGACGTTTGGGAAAATTATCGAAAGCCTGCCATGTGTGGTGCTACTTATTTTTTTACCATTGTGGATGATTGCTCTTGTGTCGTGTGGGTTTATCTTGTTCATCCCAAATGTGATGTTCCTCAAATTTTGAAAATTTTCTCGTAATGATAGAAAGACAGTTTAATAAAAGTGTTCAGAAAAATTCGGACGGATAATGGCACGGAGTTTATGTGTCTAACAAAGTATTTTGTTGAGAATGACATTGAACATCACACCACTTGTACTCGTACGTCCTAACAAAACGGTCGGGTTGAACGTCAACACCGACATCTTTTAAATGTATCTCGTGCTTTGATTTCAAGCCAAACTACCTGTCATGTTTTGGTGGGGGGGGGGGGGAGTGTGTCTTAGCTGCGGACCATTTAATAAATCGTACACCTTCGAAATTGTTACATGGGAAAACTCCTTACGAAAATATTTTTGGGAAACCACCTTCTTACCAACACATAAGAGTTTTGGGGGTTTTGTGTTATGTGCATTACTCTAGGAGAGACAATGACAAGTTTGCTACTCGTAGTAGGAGATGTGTTTTCTTTGGGTATTCGTATGGGAAGAAAGGTTGGTTGGTATATGATCATTATAAACACAAGATACTTGTTTCACGGGACGTTCTTTTTGTAGAAAAGGAGTTTCCTTTTGCTAGCGTACAGACTGATCCAGCCCAAACTTAGATGGATTCCGACATATTTCTTTGTCCCACAATAGACACTTATGAAGACGACAATATTGTGTATCTACTCATATGCCTGACCACGTCTGCACCAGTAGCTAAACAACAGGCTGCTCAAATGGCAGACAGTGGTAAGAATGGTGTGGTTGCTTGTGAAGAAGACATTATTGGTGTGACTAAACCAGTGAATGAACACCACGCTGATCGGATGGCAGACAGAGCTGGGAATGGTGTGACTGCTCCTTTGACTGAACAATTGCCTGGACAATTGCGTGCACATGTGCCTGCACAACCAGAACAGGTACTGGAAGATGTTAATCAGCCTACAGAAATTGGAAATCTGGGTCGGGAACAGCGTGCTAGGGTGCCTTTTACAAGGTATTCATCATCAGATTGTGTGTTAACTACTAAAGTAAGCCCTTCGTCACGTTCATCCTCCCAACACAAATCTTCAGGTACTCGTTATCCTTTATCACACTTTGTCAACTGCACTAAATTTTCTGATGCACATCGTTGTTTTTTTTCTGCCATTGATTCAGGAGTTGAGCCAAAGCATTATGGTGAGGCGTGAATAAAGAACTTGCGGCTCTTGCTCAGAATGGTACATGGTAGTTGGTGGATCCTCCCATTGACAAGAAGGTCATTGGCAACAAATGAGTGTACAAGATAAAACATAATGCGGATGGGTCCGTAGAGAGTTACAAAGCTCGTTTAGTGATCTTGGGAAACCGTCAAGTTGAAGGCGTAGATTTCAAAAAAACTTTTGCACCGACAATCAAGATGGTAACAGTTCAAGTTTTTCTATCTATTGATGCAGTTTGTGGATGGCAACTTCATCAAATGGACGTACACAACACCTTTCTTCACGGATACCTAAGTGAAGATGTTTATATGAAAGTACCCTTGGGCCATCATACTTCTTCTTCTAGTAAGGTGTGCAAACTCAAAAAATCCTTGTACGGACTCCGTCAAGCACCTCGATCTTGGTTTGCGAAGTTCAACGGCTTTAAAGAAATATGACTTTATTCAGTCTTGTTCGGACTATTCTCTCTTTTCCTACACGACTTCTACTGCTGAAATACATGTTCTTGTTCTTGTGTACGTGGATGATTTGGTCATTGGTGGTAATGATACTAAGGTCATTCAGGGATTCAAAGAACATCTTAGTACATGCTTTCACATGAAAGACTTGAGTCGACTTAAATACATTTTGGGGCTCGAAGTTGCTACGCATTCGGATGTCATTTTTCTTTCTCAACGAAAATATGCCCTAGATATTCTTTCTGAGACGGGACTTCTTGGTGCTCACTCCGCACTTACGCCCATTGAACAGAATCATCGATTGGCTTTATCTGAGGATGAGGATTTGCGTGACCTGAGGCCTATCGGCGTCTCGTAGGACGTCTTATTTATCTCATAATCACACGGTCAGAACTTTCGTAGAGAGTGCACACTCTTGCACAGTTTATGACCGGCCCAAAGGTGGCTCATTGGAGCGCTGCGTTGCGCGTTGTTCGTTATCTTAAAGGTCACCCCGACCAAGGCATTCTTCTACGTGCAATGTCTAGCCTTCGGTTACAAGCCTATTGTGACTCTGATTGGGCAAGCTACCCGATTACTCGTCGTTCACTTACTGCTTATTTTATTCTCTTAGGTGATTCTCTGATCTCTCGGAATACGAAGAAACAAACTATTATCTCTCGTTCCTCGGCCGAGGTCGAATACCGTTCTATGGCTAGTGCTACTTGTGAACTTCTATGTCTTTGTGGTTTACTCCATTCATTTGGAATTCAACATTAGAATCCAAAGCTTCTGCTGTGTGACAGCCAATCAGCATTGCATATGGCTCGGAATCCTGTCCACCATGAGCAAACAAAACATTTGAAGTTGACTGTCATCTTGTTCGTGATGGTGTTCAGTCATGTGTCATCACAACTGGCTATGTTCACACGACTGCACAACTGGCAGACATTCTTACAAAGGCATTGGCAGTCATCAGCTTCTTCATCTGTTATGCAAGTTGGGTGTGTGTGATCTACACTCTCCAACTTGAGGGGGGTGTTGAGATATTGACGGATTCTCCAATATCTCTTGTATATGTTCTTAGCTTTACACTTATTGACTTTCCTTGTTTGTAGGAGATTAAGTTAAGGAATATATTGTTAGCTAGTAAGTAGGGATTGTAATTGATTCAAAATCTAGGACTCTTTGTATATATGGCCAGCTCTTGTACAGAGACAGACGAGAAATACAATTTATTTTCCTCCATGAGTTTCTCTCTCTCCTTCAATATTCTGATTTCTAACTGATAGGTGTTGTAAAGAAAAAAAATCATGCATCAGGCATATTGAATTCGAGGAGTTCAGTTACACCTTTCCGTATGCACTTTATGCATATTGGACTTCAGTAATCTTATTTGATAAGAAGTATTGTAAATAGAAATTGAAGATTTATTAAGCTGAAATTCCCCTTTACTTTTATCATCTAAAATGGAAGTATTGTGAATTTGTGATTGTGAGATAGGTTCATCGTCATGACTACTGATTTACCGTGCAAACTGGACTTTCCCAAACTAGAAGGAATAGCACAAACAATAGAACAAGAACGAATATCAACTACTTGGAATGGGCACCAACCTGCTGCCCTAACCAAATTGGAATTGAACCAGACTAGATAACCTAGAGGCATTAAAGGATGACAATGAACTACAAGTTGCAAGCTCATCAATAGCAAATTGAGAATTTTGAGAATTGACTTAAGTCCACCTAAATCCAAAAAATTTGATCACACTCCAATTCTGGCACCAAACAAAATACCAAACTAAAAGTCTCCATCAAAACAAACCCGGACTAGAAGTCTCTAACAAAATCAAGAAAATGGACACTTAAAATAACGCAACAATCTCAAGCCTATACTTAAGGTCCCCATTTGTTACATGAAACGTATATGTTACTACAAAATAAGATTTTTAAAACAAAATGGTACCGTGGTTAAATTGCCAATAAACACACACACACCAAACAGGAAAAAGAATAGTAATAGCTTGAGGAACACAGGAAGTTGTCAAAACCAATGAATGTATGCCACGGTCTAGTAAAAGTATGCTGAAGAAAACAAGAAAATGTATAGCAATGCTACCTCTTGTAGAGTAGAGTTAGGTTCCGCGATCCATTGTAGAAGATGAACCACATCAAAACAAGAACCAGAGTATCTAATAAAGTTAAGGATATCAAAAGTAAAATACATTAAATATTTGGAAATACATCATATGAACCAGTGGCGGACCAACGTTATAGCGAAGGGGGTCACTCGACCCTCTTCAATTTTGAAACGTGTCAATTTTACCACCTTGAAGATTTTAAAAAATGTGTTTTAGTACTAAAAAAGATGCACTGATGCATTTTGACCCCCTTATTTTGGGTATTTTTTGCACTATATTATAATTTTAACCCCTTGTATGATAAACTTGGATACCTCAACTATTATATTCATCCATAAAACAATCTTGACCCCCTTTCTTAATATTTCTGGCTTTGCCACTGATATGAACCCTAACAACTGCTAATATGTACCCTCTTCTTATAACTCATTGACAGCAGATCAACTACCCATGAATCTGATTCTATAAATGCCTACTTCCTTTTGTTGTGATTACATAAATTGTAATCAACTATGACCGCATTTTATGCAAATGTTCATTGTCACAAATTCTAACTCACTATAATCCAGTGCTTTAGGCTTTGAAAATCAAACTTTTGTCATTTTTGTATCCAGGCAAATTTTGACAAAATCTGAACTCCAGGAAACCCAATTCCAATTACACAGTTGCATGCTCACAAATGAAATGGATTGCGGAAAAAGAAGAAATTAATCACTCCACTTATCATGATATGGCGAAACATATAGACATACTCCCTCCGTCCCAAAACAGCTTTCACCCTTTTTGAAAAGCATGGGAATTAATAAAATGTGTAAGAAAAGTGGGTGGTGTGAGAGGGAAGGAGAGAGAAAGTGGGGTAGAGAATATTAAATTGATAGTTGTTGTGAGTGGAGAGGAGAGAGAAGTAGTGGGAATCTTTTCCATTTTGGGAAAGTGGGACTTACCAATGGGACACCAAAAAGGGAAATATGTGCAGGGTGTTTTGGGACGGGGAGTACTCATTTTGATGATTTAAATAAAACCCAGATTCAAAGAAAGATCAAATCGGTAAGAGAAAAGGATACTGAATAAGAAACGCTCCCACCAATCCAACATGTAGAGCCCAAAAGTGACGTTGTAGAGATAGATCTTGCGTTGAACCCAATTCATGTCGTTAAAACTGAGAATAAATGATGCAACATCATCATCGTATACCTACGAAATTGATACGCCAATTCGAGGACGAAATCAAGGATTTTCTAGCAGGAAAAAAAAATGAATTTTCTAACCTGATGATTTGGGGCCTCTCGCCGGCAATAATGAGCGTAGTCAAGCTGGAACTGGTTCAGAGGTCAGATGAATGCGTTCGTTTCGAAATACTGTATGCGGCACGTTTTATATACTAGGATCCGTTTGATTACTGACATAACAATCCGAACCCGACCGGCCATTTATATTTTTCCCACTCTCAGTTTTTTTTTTTCCAAGCAATTGATAACAAATGTAAAAATTGCATCAATGGTCACCTAACTATACGCAATGAGTGGTTTTGATCACTCAACTCATTTTTTTGCATTCAATAGCCTAAACTATTTTTTTTTCCATTTATTAGCCTAAACTAATTTTTTGTAGCGCCAAGAATCACTAGGCCTAACGATATTCGTTTTTCCCTGTTAAGTTGTCATGTGCATCATCACACATGACAAATCTTTGAAGGGAACATGTCGAGCTCGAGCTTTTATCGAGCTCGAGTTGGAGCCCACTTGCTTGTTCGAGCTCGAGTCGAATCGAGCTCGCGAGCTGCTCACGAACAACTCGAGTTGATATCGAACTCGAGTTTTAACGAGCCGAGCTCGAGCTTAGACATTTTTTAAGAAAAATATGGACTTAACGAGCTTATCGAGCAGAATTCGAGTTTATCGAGCTGAGTTCGAGCCGTTCGAAAACATAAATTCAATTTTAATGAGCTTATCGAGCCGAACTCGAGTTTTTAACGAGCTAAACGAGTCGAACACGGTCGGCTCGATAACAAAAAAGAGCTTGACAATCGGTTCGAGCTCGACTCGAGCTACACCTCGAGCTCACTCGAGCTCGAGCTTTCACGAGCCGAGCCCAAGCTCGAGCCATCTCGGTTCGTATAACAGCCTTAGGTATGAGGGTTAAATTGTTAAAACTAAATCTATTAGCCTAAAAATACAACTTCATTTATAACTCCTATAAATTACCCCCACCCTCCTTCATTTATGTAACAGAGTCGGACCAAAGCTGGAGAAAGATGGCTGACCGGCGACAAGAGTGCAAAGGGGAGACTGGATTTGGGCTGGGAATAACCATAAGTCAAGAAAATGAGGTGTTAACCGGATTTTATGTATTGCTAGATTTTCTCAGATCTGCTAAGATGCAAATCTTGGCTAGAGAAGGTGATGTGTTGTGGGGATTGATGCCGGATTCTGGGATGGATTGTACATGGACAAGAGAGGGGTCGAACTGAGGAGCTGGAACTAGAGGGGATAAGCGCCGAAGACGAGACCTAGCGAGACAAATTGTTAGGTCTTAGGCATTCTCGGTGACTATGAGGGAGAGGAGTGGAAGGGACTGTTGGTCCCAAAGGGGAAACAAGGGTATAAAAATAGCTAGATGGAGTGAATAGTTGTTTTGAAAATCTTTTCGTACCCTTGAAAAACTCAATTGCAAATGCACAATTTATCAAATAAGCGTTATGAAATGCGCCTAAGTGAGTGAGTGAAATGCACAGCGGAATTTAGTAATGAACTAGGCGCAAAGTATGATAAAGGGGGCGCACACACACTCTAAGTATTTTGGCTCAAAGTGAGTGAAAGATGAAACTAAGGAAAATGAGAAACAAACACAACACAATTCAATACAATCAATCTACAATGATTAAACAAGCAACTAGTGAGATAAGATATAAACTTGAAAGTAAATGACAATAAGTAAGTACGCGCTATTTGGAGAGGTTCGATCGGGAAATGATCTACGTCCTCTACCAAGATGGTTAGTCTTGGATTTCTAATGGAGATCTTATAATATGAGTGAGTATTACAAATTACAACTTTTAAGCTCAATACTAACTCAAGATCTATTATCTATGAAAGAACAAATCCTAGACAAAAACCGGTGTATCTCTTAAAAAAAGATCTAAGTGATCAAACTTAAAGAGATGCGTGTGTGTTCTTAGTATCAAGGCTCTTTAGATCTATGAGATTGAGAGCACAAGAAAACTAAAGTATTTTTGCTTGAGGATCTAGGCTAAGTATGAAGGTATGAAGGTGTTCTTGAGAAATCTGGGAATTCAATGAGCAATCTTCAAATCTTCAACAAATGCTTGAGAGAGAAATTCTGAATAGCTTAGTAACTTCAAACGTTTGAAGTTATGGGGTATTTATAGGTGAGCCCCAAAAACTAGCCGTTAGAAATCCCTTGTGGATAAGATAAAGGACGGATGTGCTGGAGCTCGTTGAGTGGAGCACGTGTCCTTTTATAGCCGTTAGACACATAACAACAATATGACCGTTGTGGACAGGTGTCCTCAAATCTGAGTGCATACGTGTTATTTATCCACCGTTAGATCTTTGGCGTAGTTTGAATCTCTTCAAGTCTTCATGTCTTCAATAAATCACTAAGTGTTTGAAACACTCATTGAGGCGCGTAAGCCATTTGGGGCGCATTACTATGCGCGCGCCAACAAGGCGCATGGGCGCAATTGCTAGGGCGCATAGGCGCGGCTCAAAATGATCTTTGTGATTTTCTTGAATCTTGATGTCCAAGCCCTATTCCTAAGCCTATTTTATTCAAATGGACTACCTAAAAAATGAAGTATAAATACTTCTTACATATGGGTCTAAAGTCCATGAAATCAAACTTAGGTGATGGATCAATCAAATCTAATTAATCATATACATTAAATATTGAGATATAAGTGGGCATACCCAACAATCTCCCCCTATTTGATTGATTCCATTACCTACTATATCAGGGACAAACATTATACTTGATAACAACATGTCCAAATAAATGAAATTGTAAATCATGTCTCAAGTTAATGCACACACTAGTCCAAGATATAGATTTCTATTCTATTCCAAAAAAGATAAATCGTTACAAATGGAAAGATAGAAACAACAGTTTAACATATTCAAAAGTATGAGTTTTAGTTTTGAAAAGTGTTTAAACAGAGTTTAAACTCAATGCATGGAAATATGAAACAGTTCAAATGTAATGCATATGATTTTAAACAAAACATTCATTGTTCTACAAACAAGAAGTTTGAATGAACAAGGTTTGATATAAGCATGATGCATTGTTCTTATTAATACTTGAAATATATGAGTTGACAATTACAAGTATTCAACATAACAAAATCAAAAGGTGCTAAAACATTTAAGCACAAAAGTTTCTAACATCAAAAATTCCTAACAACTTACAATCAAAAAATAGAAACTAAGGGTTAGGAGGTGTTGGAGAGTCTTCTTTCAATCCTTCTTCAATATTGCTCACATAGCGATGAATTTGCTTTGTAAGCTGATAGGATCGATTAACGTTTGAGAACGTCTCTGAAACACCATCCCTAATATAGCGTAGGTACCCATCATTAATAGTCTGATACTCATCAATGGAGCGCTGAGTTATCGCCTGCTGTTGAGAGAAGTTTTCAGCTAACACTTGTAAGTTCGCTTCAACTGCAGTTTGCGCTGTAAGAATGTCAGTAGAAACCCTTTCCGTGCGCCTATCTGAGCTAGAATGCGCTGCACTGAAGTGAGTGACAATCAGCTCCTTCAAAACATCTATCTTTGAAAGTAAGGAACTAAAGTCAATAGGCGCGCCAGAGTCTGCGCTCATAGTAGGCGCGGAGGGCTTAGGCGCCTTTGGTGCTGCTGTGCCATAGGTAGTAACTCCTAAAATCTCAAGCTCATCCTTTACTTCCTTGATCTTGTGCCATAGGTAGTAACTCCTAAAATCTCAAGCTCATCCTTTACTTCCTTGATCTTGTCCACCACATCTAACAGTTTCTGGCTATCTCCTGCCACCATCTCAAATAACTTCCTCACATTTGACGCCACACTAGCCTCAACTTCTTTTATAGCATCAATAAAATCTTGGCCATCAGTGAGTTTGATGCATGCATTAATTTTTTCATGGAGAGAAGCAAGGGTAGCCATGTTAAATAATTCATTTGATCAATGGAATCATTCTATTGTTGAAGAGTAAGAAAGCGTTTGTCCTTGATATCATCTCCAATACGCGTTATCTCCCCCTTAATGGCAGCAATCTTATCGGCTTGATTTGCAATCATCGAAGCTTGAAGTTCCAGTTGAGATTCAATACGAACTTGGCCATTCTGGAGCTGCTGAAGGAGTGAAATAACCAAACTCATATGCTGAGTTGGTGGAGGAGGTGCGTGAGTAGACTGGGGCGCTAGAGTAGGGCGCGGAGTTGGTGAAGGAATAAAATTTGTGCTTTATTCACCAAATGTATCCACAAATCTTTCTCTAATCACCGAGTCCATATAAAGTGGTTGGAACTAGGGCAGGAGGCGAGGGAGCAGGGGGCGCAGGGATAGTTCTACGCCTCTTGAGGGCATCTTGCTCCCCTTGAACTGGTTCCTCTTCCAAATCTACAAAAAAGTTCAGAAGATAACCTATGTCAGACTTGCTGTTGTTGAGGAGTGAGTTGAAGCGGTGTTGGAGTAGGGGTTGGTACAGGAGTAGACTTCTGAAATGGAGCGGGTGTAATAGTGTCCTTTGCAGTTGTTGATCAAGTTGGAGGTGGTTGAGTAGAGGGAGGCGCACGAGGGGGAAAGGCGCAGAGGGGGCAGGCGCGTGTACATCAGCGCTCGAACCTGCGCTTTTCTGCCTCTCTTTCTGAGCCAAAGCAGCAGCTTGTTTCATCTGATAATCTTCATCCCTCTTCTTCTGCGCTTCTAGCCTGCTAGCTTCCTTAGCATGTTTGAGATCCTTCTCTGCATCCTTGTCCGTTATAGCAGAGGCGCATAGTAGGGTTGATCCATAGTATATAGAGGCAAAAGACCAGAGGTTCTGATGTAGTCCATAACATCAATTCCCATTGGCTCAGCAGCTAACTCAGCGACATTGAAGGTTTCACTGGGTTTGAAGTTAGTTGGATCCAGGCTCTTTTGGGACCCATTAATGTATAAATATGGAGAAAAATAGAGAAGAAATGAAAAAAATAGAGTGGAGAGAGAAAGAGAGAGCGTGCGACTGAGAGATAGAGAAAGAAGAGAGAAAGATATAGTATATAGGTAATGGTGATGAAGTGATGGGAAGGTGGGAAAGGTGAAAGGACAGTTATGGAGTGATGGGAAGTTGAAAGGACACGAATTTAATGAGGGTGTCATAAAAGTACGGTGAGGTGGCACTAAATGTGCAGAAAATTGCTCCACTTCCCTCATAAGTGTGAACAATTTTGACTAATTTTTGCACAAATACCAAAAACATCTATTTTGGTATAAGATTGGGGTGCAAGAAATAAATCCCCAGAAAATAAAAAATTTGAAAAACGAAAAACGAGGGAAAATTAATTGCATAAGTACCCTTGAACAATCATGGAATGTCTTTGAAAGAGACAAAGATTCTATATGCAATAAATAAGAATTTACATACCTGGTAATTGTGAAAATTGAATACGTTCAATCATTGAAATATTAAATGAGGATCATTGATTGAGCTGTATCTTTGATTTATGCGCCTAGTGAGGCGCGTAGGGAAAATTAATTGCATAAGTACCCTTGAACAATCATGGAATGTCTTTGAGGAAGTGATATTTGATGTCGATGTGCTTTGTCTTGGAGTGCATGACAGGATTTTCAGAAACTGCAATTGTTGATGTATTGTCGCAGTAGATGGGACAATTTTCTTCTATGATGTCGTAATCCACTAATTGCTGCTTCATCCATAATATCTGACAGCAACAACTTCTAGCAGCGATATATTCTGCTTCCGTAGTTGAGACAGATACTGAAGCTTGTTTCTTACTCGCCCATGACACGAGTCGATATCCGAGGAAATGACAAGTGCCACTTATGCTTTTCCTATCAATTGTGCACGCTGCATAATCCGCATCTGAGTAACCTACAAGTTTGAAATTTGAATCTTTGGTGTACCAAAGTCCAATGTTAACAGTGCCGGAGAGATATCTTATAATATGTTTCACAGCAATCAAGTGCGCTTCTCTAGGGTCAGATTGATAACGAGCGCAAACACATACACTAAACATGATATCAGGCCTACTAGTAGTAAGGTAAAGGAGTGAGCCAATCATACCTCAGTAGAGTGTTTGATCAACCTTTTTACCTTTTAAATCTTTGTCAAGTTTGTTGCCGGTGGCCATTGGAGTTTCGTATGCTTTAGCATTTTCAAGTCGAAACTTTTTGATTAGATCCCTTGTCTACTTGGCTTGATTGATAAATATGCCTTCATTCATTTGCTTGATTTGAAGCCCGAGGAAGAATGTAAGTTCTCCCATCATGCTCATTTCAAACTTGCTCTTCATTAGTTTCTCAAAGCGCTTGCACAACAATTCATTAGTAGAACCAAATATAATATCATCAACGTAAATTTGAGCAAGTAATTTATGACCATTATGTTTGGTAATGAAAAGAGTTGTATCGATTTTACCACAAGTGAAACCTTTCTCTATGAGAAACTTGGATAGTGTATCATACCATGCTCTTGGCTCTTGCTTGAGCCCATACAAAGCTTTCTGGAATTTGTAGACATGATTTGGAAATTGTGAATCTTCAAACCCAGGTGGTTGAGCTACATAGACTTGTTCTTGGAGTTCACAATTTAGAAACGCGCTCTTCACATCCATTTGATATAACTTGAAGTTCTTGTGAGTGGCTGTAAGTACCCCAATCTGAAATTGACCAACTTAGAGGAACTCTTAGCGCCATTCAGGGATAAACTGATGGGCTGGGACCTCACTAGGATAAACTGAAAATTCCAGGACTGCTCTGGAATTAAACTTGGAAAAATCCAGAAGCTCGCCAGGCTGAGCCGTACAGATGGTTTGGATGCGGGAAGGGCCTAGCCGTACGGCTGGTTTAGGCACCTTCAGTCCCTATAAATTGAGACCCTTGCTGATCATTTTAGGGGTGGGGGGGGAGAAATATAGTTTTGTAGGTGAAACTCTGCAGAAATACAGTCTGAGTGAAACACCACCAAATACTTGAGTGAAAAGAGAGGAAGATAGGCCATAACCACCACAGGTAAAGCCTCCTTCTCCCCATCTTCTCTCCATCTTAAACTCTTTTGTTCTTGTTTATGTTGTTTATTTACTTGCATTTCAAGCCTTGCCCTTATCAAGCACCTTTATATTGCAAGTCTTGCCTTTGTCAAGCATCTTTATATTGCAAGTCTTGTCATTTCAAGCACCTTATGTTCTTGTTATATACCTTGGAACCAAATCATGAAATGATTCAAGGTGCCCTCACATCCAAGTATGTAAAAAGGTATAAAACCTAAAGAAGATCATGATTTGTTAATTTCTTGTCTTTAAATATCTTGATGATCCATTTTTATGGTGAAAGCATGTATCTTTATGTTGTATTTGGCCATGATGATCATGTTGGGTGATAAAGTTCCAATCTTTATCATCCCAACCTTGATTTAGCCTAAAATCCCACATTTGGGTCATAAAGATTCAATCTTTATGTCATTTTGTTGTCCCTAAAGGTTTAATCTTGTATAAAGATCCCATTTTGATGGTAAAGTTTGAATCTTTACTCATCAAAATGGCCATCTTGGCTCAAAGGCCACTTCCATCACCTTTTCTCAATAATTCCCCAATGATTGTCTCAATCACATCCAAAATTCTTGTTTTGGTGTCTAATCTAGTGATTAATGACATAAGGATGATTTAATTTGTGTTTTGTTACAAAAGAATTGCTGGAAATGATCAAACAGTCCAATTTCAGACAGAATGCTCTGTTTCTGTATGGAACTGGACTGATTCCTGGGAATCTGTTAAAATTCTCAGGAAGACCCCCTTTAGCCGTAGGGCTACTTTGTCTATGGGCATGTTTCAGTCCAGTTCCCCTTTAATCCAGAATGTTTACAAAAGAACCCCTTTCTGTTAAAATCCTAACCGTTTTCTATTAAAGTCAGTTTCTCCCATTTTCTAAACACACACACACTCTTATGCACTTTTCGTTAACAAAAACAAGGGAGACTCGGCTTTGTCTGAGGCGGCTTGGGTGACGTGAAACTCTTCCCAAGCCGTAACCTGACCTCCGAACTCATAAATCTCTAACCATTTTCATTTGTTGGGTTAAAAGTTAACAAATGTGGCGACTCCGTTAAGTTTGTGAAGTTACACGTGTTTGGATTTTCTCCCTCGAAACGAACCTGTTTTGCCCCGAGGGGGGGATCCTCACAGTGGCGACTCCGCTGGGGAGAAGTTGCTTGCAAACTTCTTTTTAGAAGCGTTGAAGGCACTTTTGTGTGGGTCAAGCTCCCGTCCCCGTTTTGTTGACTTTGTGCATATTTTGTGTAATTTACGTTTCTGTTTTGATTTCTGGGAGTGAAACTGTTTTGGAAATGCAATAAACTGGGGCTTGACGATCAGAAGCTGAAAATTTGCAAAAATAATGGATGTCCTGCTCTAGCCGTACGGCTGGTTTTGCCGGGCCCACAGAATGTTTCAAATTAACAATTTTGTGCAGGGCAGAAACATTCTGATGGTCCCCTTGCTTCTTCTTGTCCAGGTTCCAATTTACAGCCTCTACTTGTGCACTTTTGCCTCCCTTTTGCTTAGCCAAAAATGGATTTTCAAAGCTTGGTAATGCACAAATCTTTTGAACATAAAATTGGGTTTTCAAAGCCTCATTGTGCATTACCCCTTTATATAAAAGTTTTGGTTTCTCAAATTCTTTTGTTGTGCACAACCTTTTCCATGTACAAAATTTTGACTCTCGTTTGTTCATATCTTTGCTTGATTACTTGTGCAAATTACTTGTTTAAATTGTTTGTCCATGTCTTGTATATACTCTTGCTCATGCCCATAATATTAAAACGCATTGAAAATTTCTATTTTGACTCAAAAGGGAACATAGAAGGCTTCACACAACGCGCACTCGACCTTGTGCACGTTCCAAAAAACCCTTTAAACTTGGGATGGATGCCACGATACAGCTTGATTGGTGCTCTTGTGCCCTTCTCGCGTGCACGGGTCCATTCCACCTCCCCTTCCGAGCCGAGTCAACCACACTTGTCCGTGACACACAAATACCGTGACCTTGGTTAGTTTTTGGTCTAGCTCACGTCATCACGTCCTTAATACGTGTCCAAACGCTAATTATGGCCAAGTTAACGCCCGAGTCACGACTCCTTGTGAAAGCAAGTGTGATCAAGGTCATCTTTGACCCGGTCCTTGACTTTTGCGTTAATTCCAACCATAATTAACCGAAGTCATGTATTAAGGATAGGATGACACCGCGTTATTAAGCTCTAATGCTTGACCCGTCCTAATCATTTTTAAGCCTAAGGCTAAGGTCCGAGACCCCTCGTTAAACGAGGTCATGTCAGAATTTCGATAAAGCGTTAAGTCAATCTTAACCTTAGCCAGGGCTTAATTGTGATAAGAATGGCCCGTGCATTGGAACTTTGTGACGTACTAGACCTTAGGTTCGTTTCTTTTGGTCGGTGGAAGCTGTGTGCCATATAGGACCCTCGCCCAGGATAGTCCGTCCTTAGGAGTGTGCAGTACAGGTGAAATACGGGGGGTCTATAGGCGTAGTGATGGCCTCCACTGATCCAGGATTTAGAGTAGCTGCGAAAAAGAAGAGAAATCTTTTCTAACCAATTAGGAATAAAATGCGTTTTAAGTAAACAGGAACAAAAAATATATGATAAATAAAGACAGTAAAATTTCATATTGCATGAGCCTAAGCCTCTTCCCAAACATTAGCCCTAATTGGTACCCGAGTCTGAAATGGACCTCCTTCTCCTCCGCAGCTTGTAGGAAGTGGGTCAGGGTTCCGGGTCGTCGTCTGGTTAGTGCCGAGTCTGACAGTTCATCAGCAGCTTCACTCAGACTTCTTCGAATGACTAGTCCGGCAGGAAATAGTAGTGGGGGTGACAACACAGTCTATCCTAATGGGCTCACCAGGGAAGAGTTAGTACAAGATCTAGAGGCCGTCAGGGTCAGGGAAGAAAGTGTCAGAAAACATCAGGAAGATATGCAGAATAGGGTTGTGGAAGCCATGAGACAGAGAGGGATAGCCGTCGTATTTGAGAATGATGGAGGTTTTATGGAAATCACGGAGGAAGAGGAGGTTGAAAATGTACGACCCCAGGGTTATAACCGAGTTCCTCCTCCCCAAACTTACCCCAATGTGGCGGCCTCACGTCCCGCATTCCAAACCACCATCCACCAAAGTGTGCCTACCACCCAGTTTCCTTTCGTCCCGCCGGAAGGATCTCCCATGTGTCCGCCCGGATTCAACCCATATGGTCCGATCCCGACAAGCCGAACACCTTTAGCTCCGACCACCGTCGGGTTAGCACCTCCAGCTTTTCCGATTGTCTCCCGAGGGGTACCATACCCATTCCAATACCCGGTGGCACAAGCTTTCGAAGCCACTCCACCATGCATCCCAGCCAGTAATTCGGGATATAGGTTTGTTTACACCCATGCACCACCTCAAAATCTTCCTTCGGTAATACCATCCACCACCGTGCCTCCGACAGTGATGCCAGTAACAACCCAAACCATGGGATCCATCAACTCTAGCCCGCACATGGACCCTCAAATGGGGTGGTTGGTGGAGAAGTTGAAACAAATAGAAGAAAGGTTTGAGGGGATGAGCGAGAAGAAATCCACCTCAGGAATCACCTATCCCGATAAAATTTTTCCCCTCCCTCACAGATTCAAAATGCCAGAGATTGATAAGTTTGATGGAACTGCTTGCCCCCAGACTCATCTCAATGCTTACACCCTAGCAATGAGGGCGAAAGGTTGTACCGTGCAACAAATGGCCGATCACTTTCAACTATCTTTGAAAGGATATGCACTCAAATGGTTCTTTAACCTAAAAGACGAATCTCGGGTCACATGGGACCAGATCAAAGAAGCATTCCTCACCAAATACCGGTATAACTTGGAGTGGGAAACTAATCGTACTTATTTGCAAGGCACCTTACAAAAGAATGATGAACCGATTGGTGAATTTTACAAGAGATGGAATTACAAGCTTGGGGAAATTTCCAATCCGCCTACTGAGGATGAGCAGCTTGATATCTTTCAGTCATTCCTGAAACCTCAATTGCGAGCTTTGATCAGTCACCACTTTTACCCTAATCTTCGGGCTATAGTAACCGCAGGGTCCAAGTTTGAGAAGGCCCTCAGTGAGCAATCCTCCGCTCAGGGTAGTGGTAGCTCCTACCTGCACCGCCCTCCAACCACCGGCAAAGGGAAAGAAACCTCAGGGGTAGATAACAACATCCAAGGGGAAAACCCGAGACAAGTCCCGCAAAGGGCCGGAAACTCAGAGAGACGTCCGTATGTGAGGTTTGAAGATTTCGGGATGCCTATAAGCAAGGTGTTTGAAGGTTTTGTTAAACAGGGCCTTGTGAAGCCTTTTGTTAACTACCAACCAAGGAATCCCGAGAAACACCTCGACAAAAGTAGGAGATGTGCCTTTCACAATTATCATGGCCACAACACCGATGACTGTTCTGTGGTAAAACGCATCATCCTTGACCTGATTGACAAGGGGAAGCTTGAACACCCTCATGGTCCAAATGTAGTCAACAACCCCTTCCCCAACAACAGCGCCATCAACATGATTAAGTTAGGGCAAAATAGCGTGAACATGATTGAGCTTGGAAAACCAGCACCGGTGACCTTTTTGGAATTTAACACCCCACTGGTGGAAATCGGGGAAAGATGGAAGGACATCCTGTGGGCATGTGTACAAGAGGGAAAGATGAAGTGCCCCCCGGATTGTATGGTGGCCAATATACTGAGTACAAGGATCCCACACCGGAATGCCAGCGATTTGGTCGTGATTAAGCTCACTGAGCACAATCTAACATATGAGGAATGCATGGAAAAATTGGAGAAGGCTGTTAAAGACGAGGTGGAAAGCCAAAGCCATAATCCAAATGGGTGTTGTCCCCCTCATCATGATCATTTCCATGTCACAGAAGCGTGTAGCTCCTCGACCGGCAAAAGATTGGTTAAAAGGGTATGCAACCACGATGAGGAAAATGTGCCCGAAATAATTAGAAGTCCGGGAATGACTAATTATGAAGGGAACCTCACTCAAATGAGAGGGGAAATCCGCTCCATGTCTCGCGAAGAACTTTGGTTTCTCTGTGAAAGTGATGACGACGAGGTGTCCTCCTCCTATGTGCCTCCCCGTGTCCCATCCCCATGAATGGTGGAAGACTTCCCACCTTTAGACGACTTCCTATCCTTGCCACCACTATCACCACCACCTCATTTTGGCAACGATGGGTCGATGTTTCCAGAATACTTTTGTTATATGTTGACTGTGGAAAAACTTCGAGAAAGCGTGGGAGTTTGGGAAGAACAAAACACCCGCCCCCTCAAAGAAATCCGTGAGTCAGTATATGCCTCAAAGGGAATGATCACAGTGAATGAGTTAAGAAAGGTAGCATGGCCTTACTCCACCAAGGATTTGCCAACACCCGTGGAAGAATTGGGGAAAGTTCATGAATCAGCGGAAGTAAGTGTGTTGACCCGCTCTGGGCAGTGCACACGGAGAATCCCAAGAAGCCTCCACTACAGGAGAATCGCTCACCTCCCCCTTTGGCTAAAGAGACAGGGGGTACGGATATTGAAAAGGAAGACCCCGTCCTTACTCAACTAAAAAGGACCCAAGCCAACATATCTCTTTGGTCCCTCCTTATGTCGCCTTACCCGCATAAGCTCAAGTTGGAGGAATGCCTGGCTCAAACCATAGTGCCTACCACGGCTACCCCCGAGGAGGCCGTACAAATGATTGGGAGTGTTCATTATGGAAACATCATCACCTTCACAGATTTGGATCTTCCCAAATTCAGAGCCAACCACAACGAGGCTTTTTACATCACGGTACAGTTGGATGACCGTCGCCTTCCCCGGGTCTTGGTCGACAATGGGTCCACTCTGAATGTCCTCCCTGCCAAGATGATGGGCTTACTTGGTCTTAAGGTTGAAAACCTCAAACCCTCCGTAATCACGGTCAAAGCCTATGACTCAACGGCACGATCAGTCTTAGGGGTGGCTACCTTGGATCTTTGGTTTGGGAAACAAATGGTGCCAATGGAATTCTAAGTGCTTGACATCCCAATCTCATTTACCGCTTCGCTGGGACGCCCGTGGCTTCATAAGGTCAATGGAGTGGCTTCTACCCTCCACCAATGCGTAAAATACGTACAAGGGAACAACCTAACGGTCATCTATGGGGACAGTGTCACCACAGAAGGAGCAAACACCAATGGAATCCCTGTGTTGGAAATTATGCACGAGGAAAATGGTACGATTTTGACCGGCTTCACAAAAATTCCTTCTAAGGCCCACGTTTGTTGTGTGGATCTCACACTCACCAAGGATAGAATTCCCCCCGCAATGAAGATGATGCGTCTGATGCACTACCTCCCAGGACTTGGCCTTGGAAAGGAGCTCCAAGGGACTCACAAAATTGTCAAGATCAAGGAGCAAAAGACGCTCCACGGCTTGGGGTATAAGACAACTCCCGAAGACCTCAAACTAGATAAGGAAATGGCCCGAAAGAAGAGTCAAGCCCGAGCCCAAGGGTCTCTTACAAAACTCCCAACCTTCGCCCATATACCTTTGATATGAGCCGCTACTTTGTAAAAGGAGGAATCCAAGTTGAAGCCCCAACGAAAAGGGAAACAATGATAACCAACTGCGACAAGCTCCAAGAGGACCTTGTAAGATTCTGAGGGATGACCGCCAACCCCGTGAGAAGGGCATTCCTAGACATGCCCACAATGCTCGGTCCTATCAAAACCACGATAACACATGAATACTCTTTCAAAAGGGTGCCTGAGATAGTGAAGCAATTCGAGGATTGGTCCATGGAGGGAAACGAAAAGGAAGAAAAAACCGCCTGGGTTCGGAATGGCAAGTACGAGTTTGGAAAGTGGGCTCCCAAGAAAACCGAAGAGGAAGTCATGGACGACGAATGGAATGGCGTGGTGATGCAAGGGTTATTTGGGGAAGAATTGGTTATGCCAGATCTGATCAATTTAGGGAAAGAAATGGTTGCTGTAATAGAGGATGGATTCCCCGAGGTCATCGACCCCCGCACCTTGGTTGAGCAAAGTGGTATGCCTCTGAAGAATTGGGTGACTTTCTTCGGACCTGTGGCCAGCAAAGAAGAAATGATCGCAGAACTTGGATTGATTCCCCGCCCTCTAGAGTCACATGTCGTAGGGTCTAGTGTAACCGAGTCCCCTCAGTCTCTTGTCTTTGAGTTTGAGTCTGTTTCCTCCGAGGGCCTCACGCCCGAGGATTATGATCTTGTAGCCAACATTGTATTCCCCTTTGCATTAAATGAAATGATGGACCTTTCTGAGTATCCCCTCATTGCCAAGTTATTAGATGATAAATTAACTAATAATCTGAAAACGGTTAATGATAAATCACCTAATAATGCAGACGCACTAAACGAACAATACATTAAAGAACTCTCAAAACAGTTTATTGACCGAGAGGAAAACCGTGCCCAAGATGCCGAAGAGGTTTTGGCCAAGGTGAATTTGGGGACTGCGGATGAACTAAAGGAGACGCAGATTGGTAGCTACTTCAAAGGAACCGAAAGGGAAGACTTGGTTGAGCTGCTCAAAGAGTATGTGGATGTTTTCGTTTGGTCTTACAAGGACATGCCAAGGTTGGATGTCTCGATTGTGGAGCACAAAATCCCCATGGATCCCGAAGTGAAACCGGTTAAGCAAAAGCTTCGACGAATCAAACCGGAATGGTCTCTGCAAGTCAAAGAAGAGATTGAGAAACTACTCCGGGTCGGCTTCATAAGGGTAATAGAATATCCCTCATGGCTCTCCAACATAGTAACAGTGACAAAGGCCAATAGAAAGGTCCGGTGTTGTGTTGACTTTAGGGACCTCAACAATGTAAGCCCTAAGGACGACTTCCCGCTCCCAAACATTGACATGCTCATGGATACAACCTCTAGCTTCGAGGTCAAGTCCTTTGTGGACGGTTTCACTGGATACTATCAAATCAAAATGGCCGAAGAAGACCAAGAAAAGACAGCCTTTACCACCCCATGGGGGACCTTCTGCTATACCGTAATGCCTTTTGGACTAAGGAATACTGGGGCTACTTACCAAAGGGCCGCGACCGCACTCTTCCATGATATGATCCACAAGGAAATAGAGGTGTGTGTAGATGACATGATCATCCATTCCAAAGGAACCGATGGGCAGCACCTAATCGACTTGAGGAAGTTCATTGATAAGTTGAGAAAGCACTCCATGAGGCTCAACCCGGCTAAGTGAACTTTTGGGGTTTCCCGCGGTAAAGTTTTGGGGTACATGGTCACCGAACGCGGTATTGAGATTGACCCCCAAAAGGTTAAGGCAATTGTAGAAATAAGGCCACCTCGTACTCAAACGGAGGTGAAAGCTTTCATGGGACGACTACAATACATTAGTCGTTTCATAAACCAACTCACCCCCATGTGCGTGCCCATTTTCAAATTATTGAGAAAAAATGCCAAAGTTGAATGGAACGAGGAATGTCAAAGGGCCTTCGAGAAAATCAAAGCCTACCTTATCCATTCGCCGATCCTTTGCCCTCCACACAAGGATAAGCCTCTCTTGTTATATTTGACAGTAACAGATGCCTCGGTGGGAGCTATATTGGCCCAATAGAAAAGAGATTCAAAAGTAGAGAATGCCATCTACTTTGTGAGCCGGAAACCGCAAGGGAGTGAACTTAACTACTCCGCCATTGAAAAGACGTGTGCCGGACTGGTATGGGTAGTAAAGAAATTGAAGCACTACATGCATTCCCACTTGATACAGCTCATCTCCAAAATAGATTCCATCAAATGTTTGTTGGAAAAGCCTTCTCTGTCCATGAGACTCGCTAAATGGTCTTTCTTCCTAGCAGAATATGATGTCAGTCATGTGACGCGAAAAGCAGTCAAAGGGAGAGTTATGGCGGAACACTTGGCAGATTTTCCTAGCAATGAAGAAAACGAGACTGACCCCCAATTCCCTGACGAATGGATATTTGCTCTTGAGGGCGAAAATAAATGGCAACTGTTCTTTGATGGCGCTGCGAACAAGAGGGGAAATGGCATTGGAATGCTCTTGGTGGATCCAAAGGACGAGCACACCCCTATCTCCATTAAGTTAAACTTTGAGGTGACCAATAATGCCACCAAATATGAGGCATGCACAGCTGGCCTAGAGTCCGCCCTCGAAAGGAACGTGAAAGAATTAGAAGTATACGGGGATTCGGCCTTGATCATCAACCAAGTGTCAAACAAATGGAAGACGTTGGACCCGGGATGGCAAAAATACCACGCCCACATGGAAGAACTCATGGCACAATTCAAAGAAGTTAGTTTCCACTACCTGCCAAGAGATCGCAACCGTTTTGCGGATGCCCTAGCCACTTTGGCCTCATTAGTGGAAATCCCCGAAGGAAAGTCAATAAAACCCTTCAAAGTGGGGAGAAAGGAAAGTCAGCCATACTGTTGTGAAATCGAAGGAGCCCCGGAGAAAGTGGAAGAGCCCTAGTACAACCAAATTTACCAATTTCTCAAAGAAGGAGAAGTTTCCTTCACAAATGAGAAAGGAGAATACAAGGATGGGATCAAAGCCAAAGGTGTGGCAGCCTTCAAACGGTTAGCATCTCACTACGTGATTTTGGGAGATATCTTGTACAAGAAACGCCATCAGGGCCTTCTCCTAAGATGCATAAACGCAAAGTAAGCGCAGGAACTCATGAAAGAGGTCCATGGTGGAGTGTGTGGCCCCCACATGAATACTCGGGCCTTAATGCAAGTCATCCTACGAATGGGGTATTTTTGGATCTCAATGGAGACCGACTGCATACAATTCGTGAAGAAATGTGATAAGTGCCAACGGTTCACCATTTGTACTGCATGACAACCCCATGGCCTTTCTCAACTTGGGGCATTGACATCATCGGAAAGATTTACCCACCCGGAAGCAATGGTCATGAATTTGTCTTGGTAGCCGTGGACTATTTCATGAAATGGGTCAAAGCCAAATCCTACATCGTCTTGACCTCAAATAAGGTCGCGGAATTTATGAAGGAAAACATCATGTGCCATTATGGAGTCCCGAATGAGGTCATCACTGATAATGGCTCGCACTTTGAGGGCGAATGTGATCGACTGTTAGGAGAATTTCGAGTCACCCGCCACAAGTCCTCCCCTTATAGGCCTTAAACCAATGGAATGGTAGAAGCCGCTAACAAAACACTTGAAAGGATCATCAAGAAGATGGCAACACGGGGTAGGAATTGGCCCCAAAAGCTACATCTAGCATTGTGGGGCTACCGGACTTCAGTCAGGACCGCCACCGGGGAAACTCCTTTTGCTCTAACTTATGGGATGGAGGCCATGCTTCCGGCAGAGTTGGAGGTCCCATCTCTAAGGGTTTTGCTGGAAAATCAAATCCATAAGGTAGATTGGCTCCGAAGTCGACATGACGAACTGGCCTTTCTAGATGAACGTCGTTTGAAAGCCATGGAACACATACGTGCCTACCAAGGGAGAATGGCACAAGCCTTTGACAAGAAAGTTAAGCCCCGTCAATTCGGTTCAGAGACCTAGTTCTCAAGGAAAAACCCCTGGGAAGGTCTAATCCTGAAGGAAAATGGGAACCTGTATGGATCGGTCCCTTTGTAGTGCAAGAGGTTTTTTCGGGAGGAGCAATGAGACTCGCAGACTTGGATGGTAATCCCTTCATGCACCCGGTCAACGGTGATAAGCTCCGTCGATACTTTGTTTTAAAAAAAATGAGTGCTAAAAGAATGTACCCACCTAGATTTAAAACTCGCTTGGGCGGTCTAGGGAAAAAACAGGGTCTCACCATAAGTCATGAAAAATGAACTACGATGACCTGAGCCCCTTAAAGTCCTATTTTTAAAAGGGGAACGTAGGCAGCCAATCATTGGTCCGGTCTAAAAAATAAATAAAATTCAAATTTGGTTCTTAAAGGAAACTTCATAATAAGTAGCCACTGCCACCACGGTTAAAACACTTCTTTGATGAGTTCAAGCACGGTCTACTCTCGACTCAATGACATGCTAAAAATATAAATAAAATACTTAACCAAACTAATGTGTCTGCAATGGCAATGGGTGGATACTTAGACAGTAGGAATCATCATCACTCCTCGTCTCTCTGCCCCTTCTTCTGGCTCCTCCGAGTTTTCTTCTTCTTCACATCAAAAATCTCGATCTCTTTTCTCCCAAGCTCGGTTTCCCTCCCGATCTCCCCAACAAGCCCAGTTGCCCTCAAAGCCATGTCAACTGCCGCCTTAGCCCGGAGATCCTCCATCCGTGCCTCGAGTTTAGGCACCACAGCCATCCTCCTTTCAGCTAGGATTTGATAGTCTTCAACGACATCCCCAGTCCGGTTGTGGCCGCTTGCTACATCCTCGGCCTCCCTCAAAACCCTACTAGCATCACAATCACCTCCGAGAATGGCCTCACGCCTTTCCTCTATGAGCCTCTGAGTCTTCCCCATGGTCTATCCATACCAATCCAAGTAAACTGTGGTCTAAACCGTGCTACCACACACCTGAGAAGTACCCGAGCCGGAAAGAGGGAATACGCCCACGACCGGGTAAAGAATAAGATGGTGGAAGGATCCCACATAGATAGTGACGGAGGTATCAAATGCTTCGGATTGACACCCGACCACTCTAACAAAGAAGTTTGCAACAATACAAACTACCTACGAACCAACAAAGGGGTGTAGAAGGATGATCCCAAGAGTCCCAGCACCTGAACAATAGGAGAATCATCCTGATACTCTCTCACGGAGCCAATACCCCAGTGCAGGACCCACCAACGAATCTGTGAAGTCTGGAGATGAACCATGTGCGCCTCCTAATCACCCTGAGCAAAATCCAAAAGAATGCCTCTCAAAGAGTAGGACCACGGTTTGTGAGAAAGAGGAGCCTCGGGCACGGCCATCAACCTCTCCCTTAACCATATGGTGAGAAGAGTGGGGCTACCACCGCGCATGAAACCATCACCTAAGGCCAAACGGTCCATACCATGAAGGGTTTTACCTAAAATCAAAGGGACAATGTCTTTTCCCACGAGGCATTCCTCAAGAATACTCAACAGAACCCTGTGACAAGTGCCATTAGAACTAGCCATGTAGAAAAAGGCAAGGATACAAAACCCAAAGGCATTCCAAGAAAAATCATCGGTCTGATCCATGAACCTCTCAAGAAGGTTCGAGATGTCAATAAAAGTATGATTAAGGACCATGCATTGGGCTTCTTCTAAAGGAATACCAAGAAGAGTGACCAACCTTTCAACATGTTGGTAGTGCTGCCCTAGGCACGTTTAATAAACGTTGTAACTGTCATCATTTATTTCATATCAATAAAGAAATGTTATGATTATTATTGTTGTTCATGTTTACTTATAATAATCTCCGTCCCTAGTACTTGTTAAGCACTAGTATAAAGGCTAAATGATCATGGGATGATCATGTTAGATTTATGGGTACTTGTTTGGAACAAGGTACTGGACATGACCCGCTGTATGAGATTTATGTCATGGTCTATGTCGTACATATATCTCATATTAGTTATGTCATTCGAATCCTTAGACATGAAGTTATTATAGTCTTCCACTTGATGAACAATATGTTTGACATATTCAAACGCTACCTTTAACCGGGTATTTATAAAGGGTATGATTGGCATAATCGGATTCACGTAGGGAAGAGTAATAAGCTAAATGGATTTGTCCCTCTTCGGAGAGATGTCAAGCTTAGGCCTCTCGTAGGAATGATGTTGATGAAAATGTTCGACCGGACTCAAATGAATTGATTAGATCAATGTCATTTGGATTATCAACATATTCGGAATCGAGAAAGTATTGAACAAAACAAGTTGACTTGTTGACCATGACTTGTGTTCAATGACATCGTGGATAAAGGGATTGTGACATGTTCTAAAGGAATGCGAACTTGTATCTAGTTATACTATTTGGGTATATATGACGGTTTGCTAGAACCTAATCATATCTTATGGTTTCATGTTTGAACCCATTCCTAACTTAGTGTAATCCTAGAGGGTCACACACAATAGAACGAATCTTAAATAAGGACTATATCGGAATATTGAGTCGAATGACTTTGGAGGAATTTGGAAATTAGGGAAATCTGGGGCAGGTGTGCGACCGCACAAAAGGGTTTGGGCAACCGCACAGCTTGGCTTAAAAAGTACCAGAACTTTCCAGATAGATGTGCGGCCGCACACCATGTCGGGACTGGTTTCCTGATTTGATTTGGAAAAGAATTTTGGACGGGTTTAGACACAAGTTTCCTATTTGGAATAGGTCTATCTTGTATATAAACAGCAAAATTCGGCCACAATCAAAGCTAACGCTTTTGTCCAAATCTCAAAGAGTTTGAGAGAGGTTTTATTTTGTTCTAAGACATCCTAGATTGAAGAACAAAATAATACACAAATAAAATTCCATATAGTTCATATTGATTCTGAAAACGTGTTTCACAATTTTGGTCTAGCAACCACGATCAAGTGTTCTTGATATTCGTTCGTAGTGTGGATACCGCTAGAGGGTGAAGCTTATCATCTTCAAAGTTCGTGTTCTTATTTGTTCGTGATTAAAGCTTCAATTTCTCTACCAAGATCAAAGACTAAATTCAAGTCATCAAGGGTTAGTTTTTCTAGTATTCATATTATTGTATTTGATTTAATCATATGAATGGATCTATGGGCTTTGGGTTTCATAAAATTTTAAATGCTATTTTCCGCTGCACATGTTACTACGAAACCCAACAGTGGTATCAGAGCCCCGTTCATGTTGATTATTTCAATACCTAGATCATGTTGTGTGTATATAAATTGTTTATGTGCCTAGCATGATATGAATATTGGATTATATGATGTTTATGTGTTATATGATTTTATGTGGTTTATTGTTTTACAACTTTAATCGCACTATTGAATCGCACTAAAAATTATGTTGGATTCTGAATTGTTTGATTATTAATTTTTGATTGGATCAAGGTTTTAATAATCGGGGAAAACAATTTTGAGACAAATTTTCGAACTTTAAAGATTCTGTCTGATGCTACTGTGCGACCGCACAGAAAATATTGGGCGGCCGCACAAGTTTGGGCGACCGCACAGATTTTCTTGGGCGGCCGCACAGTTGGTCAGAATCAGAATCAGATTCTGAAATTTTGATGGGGTCCAACCGAATCAGTGACAATACCGGCCAGACCTGCTGATCTGGAGCGGGTTTTGGGCAGTTGGTTTTGGTGTGGATCTTGGGGTTTGATTTTCCTATTTGTTTTGATCTTGTGATTCTAAGATTGGTTCAAGGTTTGGATGGCTAATCTACGTTCATCGAGATTGTGTTTCCCAAACTTGATCGCAATCAAAGTTTCAAAGATAAAATGAAGTTAGAATTATGAAGAGTTCATAATTGCTAAAATTGAAAAACAAAGTTCTTGATTCAATGATTGGAGATCCATGTGGAATTGTGGATGCAATTGGCCTACGTTTATCGAGACCATCTATTGCTTAGTTTCGGCCACATGGACTACTTTCTTGGTTTTTTGAATTAGTGCGGAATTGTGGATGCCTGATGTCTTAGTTTCGGCCGCACTTCTTGTTGTCTTGATTTGGAAGATGATAACCAAAGTTCAAAGAGTCTCATCCTCATAATTATAGAGAAACTAATGACACATGAATATTATGCTTAAATTAATGGAGATTAATTTAGTGGCTAAACTTGATGCGTAACATGTTTATATTATGTGCTCATAAATGTGTTGTATGCTATATGTGATGAACCTTCAAAGAAAGTTTTAAGTTCTTTTTGCCATGCCATGATTAAAATACTTGTTTATACATGAGTGATTTTGATGTGGGTTCGCCTCCGTGAGGTGCATTAATTTTATTCATGTATGAGCAAGATGAGGTTCATTAATTTAATGTGGGCTTGCCTCCGTAAGGTGCATTAAATTGAATGGTTCCTATACGTTTAAAATGATTGGACTTAATTAGGCGTCAAAACAGTTTTGGGCCTAGGTAAAAGATGAGATTAAACATGCCTTTTGAAATTGGATTTCTAAAAGAATCTCATAAAAGGATCTAAGAATCATTTATTTGATTTAATCATATGAATGGATCTATGGGCTTTGGGTTTCATAAAATTTTAAATGCTATTTTCCGCTGCGCAAGTTACTACGAAACCCAACACAACACATATCGTGTTATCACTCGAAGGGAGAGCAATGACTTCCGTGTCCACGCCCCCCACCAGAGCTTTGAAATCCTTGTAGGTCGGAGTGATATTGTTGAGAGAAAAGCAATACACATGTCTTCTGATATCCTAGAAAGACACAGCGGCCTTCAAAAGCTCAAGATCCGGGATGAATTCCTTGAGAGACCAAAGGGATCTAAGCCCAAACTTGGCTTGAAAAATATCCTTATTCTCCCTCATATGATGCCGCATCCAAAGCCTAACATTACCTTCAAAGCATTCTTGATCAATCTTGGACAATTTTGGTGGTTTCTCCATAAGAAAAGACTCCATGAAAATAA
Organism: Campanula takesimana; assembly: GCA_026119855.1. Classification (NCBI taxonomy): domain Eukaryota; kingdom Viridiplantae; phylum Streptophyta; class Magnoliopsida; order Asterales; family Campanulaceae; genus Campanula; species Campanula takesimana. The sequence continues at coordinate 180,092 of JAOWBW010001434.1, forward strand.
AAACCTCGAAGGACGAAGGAGATGAATTGCTTCTGGACATCAGGCTAAGGCACTTAAGGAGATGACCAGACCCAGAATAAAATTCGATGCAAAAAAGGCACCCGCTTCCTTAGCCGTACGGCTACTTTGGCCCTGACAAAATTGATGATTTCTTGTTGGTAGATTGGCTTTATGACCCCCTTATTCAAAGCCCCATCCCAACCATATCATAAATACCCCAGATATTTTCCCTCCTTTGGCTCATGCAAACATGATTCTTGGCTTAGAAAATAATTAGGTTCCCTTGTAAGAATATAAGGTAGTCCTTGACATAAGCCCAGTAAAATTTGTGAGGATTATCTCCCGGCAGTCTTTGACGTAAGCCCAGTAAAATTTGTGAAAATTGCTTTGTGTGAGAACACACTTAAGCCCGGTGAGGAAATCACATCTCCCCGCAGTTTGTAAGCCCGTTTTTTGCCTAGGATGAGCATAACCTTAGGAGGCAGTCCTTGACGTAAGCCCAGTAAAAAATTGTGAGAGTTTGCCTAGTGCAAGAATACCCTAGGCGATCCCCATGCGACGTAAGCCCTTTGACTCTTCTCCCGGCCGTTTGTAAGCCCGTTTTACCCAAGAAAACCTGGCCGTTTTGTAAGCCTGACTTTTCCTAGTATGAGAAAGATCCCATCCCCTGGCGATTCTTAGGCCGTCCTTGACTTAAGCCCAGTGAACTCTTAGGTTTAGAAAACCTCATCCAGGCAGTCCTTAGTCGTTCGTAAGACCAGTTTTCCTGTCAAACTCCCCAAAGATGGAGTTGACCAAGCTTTGACTCAGAATAGTCATTATAGGTTGAAGCCTTTGTTCTGGACATACTTAGTGGTATGTAAGACCAGCTTTCCCATCAAACTCTCCAAAGATGGAGTTTACCAAGCCTTGACTTAGAATAGTCATTATAGGTTGAGGTCCTTGTCCTCGGCAGTCCAGAATTACGTAAGACCATCCTTGTGAAAGTCAACTCTCTCCTTAGAGCCAATTTGACCATGTCCCGCCTCTGACCCCGAGAGTCACACTTCCTTATGTAAGTCAACCCTCTCCATAGAGCCAAGTTGACCATGTCCCGCCTCTGACCCCGAGAGTCACGCTTCCTTGTATAAGTCAACCCTCCCCTTAGAGCCAAGTTGACCATGTCCTGCCTCTGACCCCGAGAGTCACGCTTCCTTGTGTAAGTCAACCCTCCCCTTAGAGCCAAGTTGACCATGTCCTGCCTCTGACCCCGAGAGTCACGCTTCCTTGTGTAAGTCAACCCTCTCCTTAGAGCCAAGTTGACCATGTCCCGCCTCTGACCCCGAGAGTCACGCTTCCTTGTGTAAGTCAACCCTCTCCATAGAGCCAAGTTGACCATGTCCCGCCTCTGACCCCGAGAGTCACGCTTCCTTGTGTAAGGCAACCCTCTCCATAGAGCCAAGTTGACCATGTCCTGCCTCTGACCCCGAGAGTCACGCTTCCCAATGTAAGGCAACCCTCTCCATAGAGCCAAGTTGACCATCTTCCGCCTCTGACCCCGAGAGTCACGCTTCCTTATGTAAGTCAACCCTCTCCATAGAGCCAAGTTGACCATGTCCCGCCTCTGACCCCGAGAGTCACGCTTCCTTGTGTAAGTCAACCCTCTCCATAGAGCCAAGTTGACCCCGAGAGTCACGCTTCCTTGTGTAAGTCAACCCTCTCCATAAAGCCAAGTTGACCATGTCCCGCCTCTAAACTCGCCAAGAGTCATGCTTGTCCCCCTAAGAAATGATGACTGATATCCGCCTAGCCCTTAGGTTTGGATAGCCTTAAAACTTCTCTCCTTTTCTGAACTACGTAGGCTTGATTCCCCAAAAATGGGATACGTAGGAATCCTATACCTTTAGGTCCAGCCATGCAAACCAAAATAGGTCAAGCCATCCTCCCATCAGATTGGGATGCTTATTTTTATCGATAACCCCGCTTTTCCAAAGCGACGTTGCCGAGGGGCTCTGTAAGTACCCCAATCTGAAATTGACCAACTTAGAGGAACTCTTAGCGCCATTCAGGGATAAACTGATGGGCTGGGACCATCAGTGTGCATTGATGCAGGGGTAAGAGAGATAGTTGATGAGAGAAAGGACACAAAAAAGTCAGACGCACGGGTAAGCACTAAAATCATAATGTGATCCATGTTTCCCAAAACTTTTAGCAAATTTTGTCAGAAAAACAATGTACAAGATGATAAATATAATGGAAGATAACGGAAGTAATGAGCTTAGAGAGTAGAGAGAGATCAAATAGCAAGGGTGAGGAGAAAATGGGGGCGGAGGGTGCTATTTATAGTAAAAAATTAGCAAAACATTTTTTTTATTTCTATCTGACTAGCCGTTAACTAATGGCTAGTTTTTGACTGCCGAAGAAACTAAAAAGGAGGGTGGCTTTCTGTGACTGTTCTGTTTTGTCTAAGGCTCTAATTTCCTAGGTAATTAAGTCAAAGGGCAAATTGCAATTTGGTAACCTGTGTTTGGACCACTTTTGCAATTTTGTTCTCGTGTTTGTATTTCTTTCAACTTGATTCCTTTGTTTGTCATTTTATTGCAAATTGATATAAAATCCAACCAAATCGTTAGTTTATTAATGGAAAAACAGTCATGTGCATATCACATGACATTTTTAAGGCTATAATTGTCATTTATCAAGTGTATGTGCTAATGGCCAAAAGGGTTGAAAGGAATTCCTCATTTTCGAAGGATAAAACGAGGGATTTAGTACTTATTGTGTTATGTGGTTGATGCCACATAACACACACGTGCCTTGCACCCCTGCACTCGCAATGGCAATTTACCCTTAAAAAAGTCATGTGATATGCACATGACTGTTTTCCAGTCAAAAAACTAACATTTGGTTAATTTTTATATCAATTTGCAACAATATGACAAACACAAGAATCACATTACAATAAATACAAACACGAAAACCAAATTGCAAAAGTAATACCGTGGGAGAAGATGGAGAGAATTGAAAGTGGTTGAACTGGTTCAGAATTGAAAGTGGGAGTGACACCAGGTGCAGCATTAGAATTTGGCACAAGAGTGAAAGCATCAGGCGCATTGTACGGTGCAACTGAATCTTTACTCGATGCGCTATTATCAAAATTTGGTGCAACTAATGTAGATGGATTTCCTTGAGTTGATGCATTATGATCTTGTGTAGGCGCAACTTGAATGGGAGCACCTGTCTCAATAGACTCAACAGAATCATCAGCAACATTTGGAGCCAAATGTGACTCAATGAGAGAATGTTCATCAAATGTAACATGTACAGATTCAACTATCACTAATGTAGATCTACTAAAAACGTGAAAAGCTTTAGAATGTTTGGCATACCCAACAAAAATACCTTCATCGGCTTTGGCATCGAATTTACCTCTATGTTCGTTTCCCTTGTAGATGATATAACATTTGCAACCAAAGATTTTGAAGAATGCAATGTTGGGAGTTCTACCACGCTAAAGTTCATACGGAGTCTAGTTGTGAAGTTTGTTGATGAGGGAACGATTCTGAGTAAAACATGCAGTGTTGACAGCTTCTTCCCAAAAGTACTTAGGTAGTTTAGCTTTAGCTATCATCGTCTTTCCCGCTTCAATCAACGTCCTATTCTTTCTTTCCACAACCCCATTTTATTGCGGAACTCCAGCGGTTGAGAAGTTATGATCTATCCTATGATCGTCAGAGTATCGAGCAACACCGTTGTTCTTGAATTATGTTCCATTGTCGGATCTAACACTAACGATGTCATCTTCTTTTTGGGTTTGGAGCAGTCTGAATAAGGTGGTTAGAATGTCATAATAATTGTCCTTTGTAATCATCATTTCTACCCACGTGTATTTTTAGTAATCATCCACCACAACTAGAGTATACTTGTTTCCTCTAACACTTGCAGGGGTGACTAGTCCAAATAGATCAATGTACAGCAGTTGCAAACATCTAGTAGTTGAGGGATTTGTCTTGCTGGAGAAAGACTGCTTCGGTTGTTTGCCAAGTTGACACGCGGCGCACTTCTTGTCATGATGATCAGCAACCTTGGGAAGTCCTTTAACAAGATTATTCCTGCTGAGTTTAGATAGATACTTGAAGTTCAAGTGACTTAAGCGCTTGTGCCACAGCCAATTATTTTCGCTCACACTTTTAGCTACAAAACAAATATTGGTACTAGAGTTCATATTTTGGAAATCAATAATATAAATATTTGTCTTACAATATCCAGTTAGTAATGTAGCTCCAGATTTGCCATCCTTGATAAGACATTTCTTTGAAGTAAAATGGCATTCTAATCCTTTATCGTATAATTGAGATATGGATAATAGATTGTGCTTGAGTCCTTCAACAAGAGAGACTCTTTCAATGCACATTTTGTCCTTTTTGAGCTTTCCATACGCTACAACTTGTCATTTGTTATTATCACCAAAAGTTACTAAGGGACCTCTTTCTTCATGAACATCTTCAAGTAAAGATTCATCTCCAGTCATGTGTCTAGAACATCCACTGTCGAGAATCCATTCATACGTTTTAGCTTTTGAAGATCCAGCCATGAAGCAAAGAACCTGAAATATAAACATTAAAGCAGGTCCCCTTTATTCCTTTTTGGGTCCTAGAGTTAGCAACTCTTGACAACCCACTCTTGCTTGACCTTAGGATTTTTACGTCCTTTAGCATTGGGAGTGAATCGCAAAAGGCATTCCACGGCCTTATGTCCAGAACAATCACAAATGGATCAATGATGAAAGCCACCAATCACGTGAGTTTTCACAAACTTCTTACTTTTCTTTGGGATAGCATTTTTCTTTGGGTCAGATGAACTAGCCTTAACAAAATCCTTCTTCTAAAATTTTGGGGCGCTTTTTCTAGGAGCGCGCATAGGGCTAGGAGGTGCACGGCGATGAGGCACGTGTCTCCTAGGCGCATAATGTTCGTTCGTAGAAGGAGCGCGCCTTATTTCAAGAATGATTTTGCTAGAGGATGATTCATCTGTAGCTACTTCCTTCCCTTTAGCTTTCCCAAATTAATTCGTTGGGTAGACATAATAGAATGTTTGTCTTTTGACTTGTCCCTGTCCTTTACCCATTGAATTAGAATGTTTTTCTTTGGGAATTTCATGAGTTTGCTGAGGTGTAAATTCACTGTCTCTTTCAGCACAAACATCACACTTAAAGTTGTCACTAGTTGATGTGAATCCCAAGCCACTTTTATCACCACTGGATTTTTGGGACTCAAAGATACTTTCCATAGTGACACGAGAATTGGACCACTCATTTGTAATCTTTTTAAGATCAGTAATTTGAGTGACCATCTCATCGTTTTGAACTTTAAGTAGTGAGTTCTGTTCTGTTAGATAAGTTTTTTTAACAGTAAGAGGAGTCATTCACTTTATCTGCTCCTTAAGGAGGGTGAGTTCAGGTTTTAATAGAGATTTCTCGGTCTTAAGCTGGGAAATTTCATCACATGATAGTGCTAAAGCTTCCTTCATATCACTAGATCGACTGATTACCTTTTCAGCCTCTTTGAACAATTTTTCTTGATTTACAATATCCTCATCATGATTGATTTTAGGAATACGTAGTGAAACTTGTGGTCTAATGTAATCTCATTTTCTGAGCTTGCTTCTTGCACTCAGATCACATCTGGAGAATAGCAATCCACCATCGCTTTGAGCTGGAGTAAGACATCCTTGTTCAACGAGCTTGCTGATGGTTGGTCCTTTCTTCTTTTTCACCTCTTGATAACCTGCAGATTTCTTAACAGGTTTATTCAAGCTTTTCATATCAGGAACATCTTTTGAATAGTAATCATCAGAATCATAATCATCGTCATCTTTTGCCACCAAGCACACGAGTCCATCATCAGAATCTCCATCGCTCTCTTCTGAGTCTGTTTCAATCCACGTGTTACGATCATTTGATGGAGATTCTTCCTCAGCAACCATTCCTTTGTGACGACTGAATTTAGGAGTGTGGCTGCTCTTTTTCTGCATGTACTCGAACTTGGGAATTGGGCAGCTTGATGCAAAGTGTCCTGGTTTCCTGCAATTAAAACAAACAAGATCTTTTTTCCTATTTGAATCACTGCTCCTTGTGAATTTTGGAGGAGCTATGCTGTAGATCCTTGAGCTTTGCTGAATGAGCCGGGTTTTGAGAATTTTATGAAATTCTGGAATCTTTTCACAAATAAAGCGAAGTCTTCGTCATCCATATCCAATAACTCAGAAGTAGAAATTTTGGGGTCAGAACTTTTCTCAATAGGCGCTGGCGCTTCCTCTCTTTTCGCCACCATTTCTATGGACTTTGACTTTCCTTCAGTTTTACTGATGCGCTGAAGTTTGAGCTCATAAATCTTGAGATTAGCATAAAGGTTCCTTAAAGTCCAATCATCCAAAGTTCCAGCGTCTTCAAGGGCGCTAGATTTATGGAGATATCTAGATCCAAAAGCATCAAGGAAATTAACATTTAATTCCTTATTAGAAAACTTATTTCCAAGTGAAATACATAGATTGATGATTTCATAATAGCATTCATAAGTCTGTCTTAATGTTTCACCGGGGAGTTGAGAGAAATTGTTGAATCTCTTTTATACTTCATATCTCTTGTTTTCTTTACAAACAGTGTCTCCTTCAATATGCTCTTCAATAGCATCCCATAAATCATTGGCGGTAGCACAATGCATGACTTGTTGTTTCATAGTCGTGCTTAGAATGCTTAGGAGAATGTTTCTAGCTTTCCCATCATTTGAAACTCTTCTAATTTCTTCTTCAATCCATTCTTCCTTTGGTTTCTGAACTGTTGGTTGAGCAGCGTTGGTGCGCGGATTTGGATTCGCTTTCATTGGGATGTAACGTCCATAAACCACGGTGTCATGAAGCCTTTCATTGATTGAGCTGAGATGGGTCAAGATGCTGAATTTCCACACGTCAAAATGATCTTCATCAAAGACTGGAACATGAGTGTAGTTTGCAGTTGCCATAGGTTTTGAGTTTGCCATTTCGAATCGGCACCCAAGCTGCTAAGCTTAAAAAAAACGTTTTATAAAGGTGTTTGCTCTGATACCACTTGTTGGTCCCAAAGGGGCAACAAGGGTATAAAAATAGCTAGAGGGGGGGGTGAATAACTGTTTTGAAATTATTTTCATACCCTTAACAAACTCAATTGCAAATGCGCACTTTATCAAATAAGCGTTATGAAATGCGCCTAAGTGAGTGAGTAAAATGCATAGCGGAATTTAGTAATGAACTAGGCGCAAAGTATGATAAAGGGGGCGCACACACACTCTAAGTATTTTGGCTCAAAGTGAGTGAAAGATGAAACTAAGGCAAATGTGAAACAAACACAACACAATTCAATCCAATTAATCTACAATGAATAAACAAGCAAATAGTGAGATAAGATAATAACTTGAAAGTAAATGACAAGAAATGAATACGCGCTATTTGGAGAGGTTCGATCGTGAAATGATCTACGTCCTCTACCAATATGGTTAGTCTTGGATTTCTAATGGAGATCTTGTAGTATGAGTGAGTATTACGAATTACAACTTTTGAGCTCAATACTAACTCAAGATCTATTATCTATGAAAGAACAAATCCTAGACAAAAACCGGTGTATCTCTTAAAGAAAGAGCTAAGTGATCAAACTTAAAGAGGTGCGTGTGTGTTCTTAGTATCAAGGCTCTCTAGATCTATGAGATTGAGAGCACAAGAAAACTTAAGTGTTTTTGCTTGAGGATCTGGGCTAAGTATGAAGGTATGAAGGTGTTCTTGAGAAATCTGGGAATTCAATGAGCAATCTTTAAATCTTCAGCAAATGCTTGAGAGAGATATTCTGAATAGCTTAGCAACTTTAAATGTTTTGAAGTTATGGGGTATTTATAGGTGAGCCCCAAAAACTAGCTGTTGGAAATACCTTGTGGATAAGATAAAGGACGGATGTGCTGGAGCTCGTTGAGCGGAGCACATGTACTTTTATAGCCGTTAGACACATAACAACAATATGACCGTTGTGGACAGGTGTCCTCAAATCTGAGTGCATACGTGTTATTTATCCACCGTTGGATCTTTGGCGTAGTTTGAATCTCTTCAAGTCTTAATGTCTTCAATAAATCACAAAGTGTTTGAAACACTCATTGAGGCGCGTAAGCCATTTGGGGCGCATTACTATGCGCGCGCCAACAAGGCGCATGGGCGCAATTGCTAGGGCGCATAGGCGCGGCTCAAAATGATCTTTGTGATTTTCTTGAATCTTGATGTCCAACCCCTATTCCTAACCCTATTATATTCAAATGGACTACCTAAAAAATGAAGTATAAATACTTCTTACATATGGGTCTAAAGTCCATGAAATAAAACTTAGGTGATGGATCAATCAAATCTAATTAATCCTATACATTAAATATTGAGATATAAGTGGGCATACCCAATAGGGATTAAGTTGCTGGTGTGACTGAGAGGATCGTGGTCAAAGCCTAGCACCGGTTGGACGACAAAGGTGAGCGTGGGAGTGGAATCTGCCAGGTCGGATAAAGAGTTCTGCAGATGGGAAAGAGAGGGCGACGTCTTATAAATATCTATAGCTTGGAAGGCCTGCGGCTCAGATTTGATTGCAGGTGTCCGGATAGAGGATCTAGACGGACTGCAACATGGCTAACTTTTTCAGATCGGATAAGGAGAGAGACACGGCTAAGGATTTTTAATTGGGTTTGTAAAATATTTATGGGTTTTATTGCCCCTTTCACTTTAAAATTTTCCAAATTAAACCTTAACATATTATTTTATTTTAAAATTTCATGTTTTTCCAATTTTACCATTTAATTTTTTTCATGTGCATTGCAAATAATTTTTTAACGCCGAAATATGGATGTCGTTAGGCTTAGTGATCACGAGAGCATAAAAAAATTAGTTTAGGCTATTGGATGCAAAAAATATAAGTTGAGTGATCAAAATCACTCATCATGTATAGTTGAGTGACCATTGATGCAATTTTTCCAAAATGAAATATTTTCAATTTCCATTCATACCAAACATAGAAAGAGACTTTTCATGCTTGATTCCTCTATGGATAAATGTAATTTTCTTTTAAATCTTCTATGGGTAAATATTGAACCCTTAATTTTGCATCCCTTCTTCCAACCATCCTATCCAAAAAATCATAATCATAACCCCCCCCTCCACCATATCCCCCACATACACACACAAAAGAAAAAGTAAAGATAGTCCTTTTTTATTAATTTTTAAATATTTAAAAAACAAAAAATGAAAAATAATTTAAGTTAATATTAACTATATAATGAAAATTTAAAAAATATAACTAATAGCATTTGAAATGATGTTTCAATGACAAATTTTATTTTTTATGAAGATAATTAACATTGACAAAAACTCCAATGAGAGCGCCATGGCCGACCCGTCCGCCGCGCCCACATAGCCTGATGCGCATCTCCTGCCACGTGTAATCTAAAAAAAAAAAAAACTGCAATTTATTTGGAAACCCATTTGGATACCCCTCCAAATGGGTTCGATGGCCCAATGTTATCTTTTGATCCTTAGGCTCCGTTTGTTTCTCGTAAAGCGACTTCCGGCAAATTATTTCCCTTAAAATATTTTCCAAAAAATGAAAATGTTTTCTGGACAGTGACATAAATATATTTTCGGTTGCTTGGTAAACGTAAGGAATTTTTTTCCCGAAAAATATTTTGATATGAGAAAAAAAATTGAGAATTTGACCGGGGGAGTGGTATGGTCAACATGTTGGTGGGGTTGGGTAGGTTAAAAGTGTGGTGGCGTAGGTCCGTAGGTGTGGTGTGTGGGTGAGTTGAGGTAGGTTGGTGTGGAGTAGGAGAGTTGTTAAAAATATTTTAATATAAGAAGAATAAAATTTTGACGGGGGGTTGGGTGGGGGTGGAGGAGGTGTTAAAAATTATTTAAATGTGAGTGAAAAAAAATTACTTTTATTTTTGGAGGGGGTGGGTGGGGTAGTAGGGTGGTGGGGTTAGGGAGCGGGATGGGGAGTTGTTTAAAAATAATTTTGATATGAGTAAAAAAAAATTAGGAGGGGTGGGTGGGTGTAAGGGCAGAGCGAGGGTGGGAAAGTGTTAAAATATAATTTTAATATGAGTGATTTTATTTATTTATTTTTGTGGGAGGGGGGGGGGAAGGTAAGGGGGGATGGGATGGATGGAGGGGTGGGGTTGGAGGTGGAGGTGGAGTGGCAGCGTGAGTTGTATATGAGGAGTTGGGTGTGTGAGTGAAGGCGTTCACATTCTTTGGAAAATGACTTACAGAGGAGAAATTCGTAAGTCATTTTACGGAAAACCTAGCTTATTTATGTTGACTGTAAAATATTTTACATTGACTTCTTTTTACTTTTGGTTGCCAAACACTAGAAAACATGTAAAACTTTTTCATTACAACATTTTACGACGAAACAAACGGAGTCTAGGTTTGTCCTAGTTAGCGCTATCTCGATTGAGTTTCATCTTCACGGCCATGATTTGTCACTCTCCTCATTTCTGGAGTGGCAAAATACTAGTCCTGCCATTATAGCCTCTATGCAACTGGTTGTGGTCGTAGGGGATTTCAGTCAGCTTTAAAGACAATCGTAAAAAAAATCCTGATCTTCTCCCTCTCTAAGGTGCCTCCTCAATTTAGTTGGACCACTTCCAACTAAAAAAAGGGAGTAGGTAAATATAATTGAAAATATATAAGTTTTACCAATTAAATTAGGGAGACACATTGTGAGGCACCTCAAGGATGGAGAAGATTGAATTATGTTAAAAGGTCGTATGAGTTCCATAATTTTAGTTTTTTGCCTTTGCTTTTTTGTCTTCATTTTTTAGCGTTTGAAATTCCATAGCAACGTAGTCCTCGTCAGATTATTGAGATGCTTTGTTTGGTTTCTTCCCTTTTTCACACGCATACACCATTGAGGGGCAATAATGGATGTTGTTGGCTTCGCTAAGGAGAGAAAAGGACTAAGGTTCTTGTTCTTAAATGGTTTATGAATATTTTCTCATAGTGTCGTTGTTTGGTTCAACTTTCAAGTGCATTTGTACTTCGATTCTTATATTCCATCATATTTTAAGAAATCAATGGAATTATTTAGTCTTACTAGCTTTTTCATATGGTTTGTTATTTGTTATATTTGTTACCTCAAAACAAATTGTTTGATCCATTAAGCTGATGCCTCATGGTATTCGTGATATATTCACCTTCTACTTTTTCCGGTAGTTGTGGCGGTGGGTATTGTGGTACAGACCCTCCAAACCAAACAGATCATAAGAATATAATACGCAAACCCAACAAGCAAGAACGATAAAAGAAGCAAAACAGTAAAGAGAACACAAAGAATTGTTTATCTGTTGGTAGTGGTGCCCTAGGCACGTTTAATAAACGTTGTAATTGTTATCATTTATTTCATATCAATAAAGAGATGTTTTGATTATTATTGTTATTCATGTTTACTTATAATAATTTCCATCCCTAGTACTTGTTAAGCACTAGTATAAAGGCTAAATGATCATGGGATGATCATGTTAGATTTATGGGTACTTGTTTGGAACAATGTACTGGACATGACCTGCTGTATGAGATTTATGTCATGGTCTATGTCGTACATATATCTCATATTAGTTATGTCATTTGAATCCTTATACATGAAGTTATTATAGTCTTCCACTTGATGAACATTATGTTTGATATATTCAAACGCTACCTTTAACCGGGTAGTTATAAAGTATATGATTGGCATAATCGGATTCACGTAGGGAAGAATAATAAGCTAAATGGATTTGTCCATCTTCGGAGAGATCTCAAGCTTAGGCCTCTCGTAGGAATGGTGTTGGTGAAAATATTCGGCCGGACTCAAATGAATTGATTAGATTAATGTCATTTGGATAATCAACATATTCGGAATCGAGAAAGTATTAAACAAAAACAAGTTGACCGTTTGACCATGACTTGTGTTCAATGATATCGTGGACAAAGGGATTATGACATATTCTAAAAGGATTTTGGACGGGTTTTGACACAAGTTTCCTATTTGGAATAGGTCTAACTTGTATATAAACAACCAAATTCGGGCCAGAACAAGATCTAGCTTTTGTGCAAGTCTCCAAAGAGTTTGAGAGAGTTTTATTTTGTTCTAAGATATCCTAGATTGAAGAACAAAATAATACACAAATAATATTCCATATAGTTCATATAAATTGTGAAAACGTGTTTCATAATTTTGGTCTAGCAACCAAGATCAAGTGTTCTTGATATTCGTTCAAGGTGTGGATACCGCTAGAGGGTGAAGCTCATCATCTTCAAAGTTCGTGTTCTTACTTATTCGTGATTAAAGCTTCAATTTCTCCACCAAGATCAAAGACCAAATTCAAAGTCATCAAGGGTTAGTTTTTCTAGTATTCATATTGCAAGTATTTGATTTAATCATATGAATGGATCTATGGGCTTTGGGTTTCATAAAATTTAAAAGCTATTTTCCGCTGCGCATGTTACTACGAAACCCAACAGTGGTATCAGAGCCCCGCTCATGTTAGTTATTTCAATTCTTAGATCATGTTGTGTGTATATAAATTGTTTGTATCCCTAGCATGATATGAATATTGGATTATATGATGTTTATGTGTTATATGATTTTATGTGGTTTATTGTTTTACAACTTTAATCGCACTATTGAATCGCACTAAAAATTATGTTGGATTCTGAAGTGTTTGATTATTAATTTTTGATTGGATCAAAGTTTTAATAATCGGGGAAAACAATTTTGAGACAAATTTTCGAACTTTAAAAATTCATTCTGATGCTACTATGCGACCGCACAGAAAACCTTGGGCGGCCGCACATGTTTGGGCGACCGCACAGTTTTTTCTTGGGCGGCCACACAGTTGTTAGGATTTTGGTTTTGATTTTCGGTCAGAGTCAGAATCTGGAATTTTGATAGGGTCCGACCAAACCAATGACAAGACCAGCGAGACCTGCTGATCTGGAGTGGGTTTTGGGCAGTTGGTTTGGGTATGGATCCTGGGGTTTGATTTTTCTATTTGTTTTAGTCTTGTGATTCTAAGATTGGTTCAAGGTTTGGATGGCTAATCTACGTTCATCGAGATTGTGTTTCCCAAACTTGATCGCAATCAAAGTTTCAAAGATAAAACGAAGTTAGAATTATGAAGAGTTCATAATTGCTAAAATTGAGAAATAAAGTTCTTGATTCAAAGATTGGAGATCCATGTGGAATTTTGGATGCAATTGGCATACGTTCATCGAGACCATCTATTGGTTAGTTTCGGCCACATGGACTACTTTCTTGGTTTCTTGAATTAGTGCGGAATTATGGATGCCTTATGGCTTAGTTTCGGCCGCACTTCTTGTTGTCTTGATTTGGAGATAATAACCAAAGTTGAAATAGTCTCATCCTCATAATTATAGAGAAACTAATGACACATAAATATTATGCTTAAATTAATGGAGATTACTTTAGTGGCTAAACTTGATGCGTAACATGTTTATATTATGTGCTCATAAATGTGTTGTATGCTATATGTGATGAACCTTCAAAGAAAGTTTTAAGTCTTTTATTGCCATGCCATGATTAAAACACTTGTTAATACATGGGTGAATTTAATGTAGACTCGCCCTAGCGAGATGCATTGACTTTATTTATGTATGAGCAAGATAGATAATGTGGGCACGCCCTAGCGAGGCACATTAACTATACGTTTAAAATGGTTGGACTTATTTGGGCATCAAAACAGTTTTGAGCCTAGGCAAAGATGAGATTTAAAATGCTTTTTGAAATAAGTTTTCTTAAAGAATCTCATAAAAGGAACTAAGAGTCATATGGGATATGATTGACAAGAGTTGTCTACCTAATTAATTTGATTTTGTGTAATCCGCCTTAGCGGACTTAAAATTAAATTAAAGTGGGATCTCAACCTATCTAAATTATATTATACATTGGATGTATAAGAAGGTTATATAATTTAGTGGGAGTATTTTTTGTAAAAATACATTGTTTATTTCTTTAATGAAAATTGGTACTTATTAAATTTTGGAAATTTTGCATAATTATAGATAATGACTAACAACACTCAATCAATTTCGTTGCGATCGATCCTTGAGAAGGATAAGCTCCAAGAGAATGTTACGAACTTTATGGATTAGATCCGTAGCCTAAGAATTGTTCTTAGGTAAGAAGATAAGTTGTACATTCTCGATGGGCCTCTTCCTGCTGAACCAGAACCTATTGCCCCTAGGGCAGAAAGAGACAATTACAAGAAACATCGTAATGATTCTAGAGATGTAAGTTGTCTCATGCTTGCTACTATGTGTTCAAAACTCCAACAAAGTTTGGAACATTTGGAAGCCTATGAGATAGGCATGGAGTTAAGAGCCATGTTTCAAGAGCAAGCTAGGCAAGAGAGGTACAAGATCATTGTTGCATTCACTTCTTGCAAAATGAGTGAAGGGAAGCAAGTGAGTCCTCACATGCTTAAAATGAAAGGTTATGTAGAGCATCTTGAGAAACTTGGCTATCCATTTCCATTGGAGCTAGCCACGGATCTCATTCTTAATTCATTGCCTAAAAGTTATAATCAGTTTGTGATGAATTATAACATGCATGGAATGGATAAGAATCTCTCTGAGTTGCATGGGATACTTAAAACTGCGGAGATGAAGATTGTGGAGAAAGATTCTCCTGTGCTCTTGGTTCATGATGGGAAGAAGGCTGGTGCCAAAGGAAAGGGTAAGGCAAAAGTTGTCAAACCCAAGATAAGCAAGGCAAATGTTACCAAGGCTTCTGAGGCAAAACCCGATACACAAAACGATGCAATTTGTTTCCATTGTCAAGAAATTGGTCATTGGAAACGTAATTGCAAGGCTTTCTTGGAAGAGCAAAAGAAGAAGAAGGGCAGCTAGGCTGCGTCGACTTCAGGTATCTATATGATAGATATTCTCCTTTCTACCACTGATTCTTGGGTATTGGATACCGGATGTGGTTCTCACATTTGTTTAAATGTGCAGGGACTAAAGAATAGGAGACTGCTTAAAGAGGGTGAAGTAGACCTACGCGTGGGGAATGGAGCAAGAGTTGTTGCATTAGCCGTAGAGACTTATGAAGTCACTTTACCTTCTGGTTTAATACTTGTTATGAACAATTGCTATTATGTACCGGATTTAAGTAGAAATATTATTTTAATTTCTTGTTTGGATAATGAAGGTTTTAAGTTTCTTATTGAGAATAAGAAATTTTCTATTTATTTAAATGATGTGCTTTATGGTATTGCTAATTCATTTAATGGCCTTTATGTCTTGGATGTCAAGAATGAAAATAATGAAAATGTCTATCATATAAATAAGAAATCTAAACCTAATGATGTAAATCATTCTTATTTGTGGCATTGCCGTCTTGGTCATATTAATGAGAAGCGTATCTCAAAACTCCATGGGGACGGCCTCTTAGGTTCATGTGACCTTGGGTCATATGACACTTGTGAGTCGTGTCTTCTTGGAAAAATGACTAATACACCTTTTACCAAGCTAGGTGAAAGGGCAAGCGACTTATTGGGGTTGATACATTCTGATGTATGCGGACCATTAAGTAGCAATGCTAGGGGAGGGTTTCAATACTTCATAACCTTCACTGATGATTATAGTAGATTTGGGTATGTTTACCTAATGAAACATAAAAGTGAAGCATTTGAGATATTTAGAATATTTCAAAATGAAGTAGAAAAACAACTTGGTAAAATTATTAAAGCACTTCGATCGGATCGAGGTGGAGAATACTTGAGTCATGAATTTGATGTTCATCTAAAGAATTGTGGAATAATTTCACAATTGACTCCACCCGGAACACCACAATGGAATGGTGTGTCCGAGAGGAGAAATCGGACTTTGTTAGACATGGTTCGATCAATGATGAGTCAAGTTGATCTTCCGATATCCTTTTGGGGTTACGCTCTAGAAACCGCTACTTTCACACTAAATCAAGTTCCAACTAAATCAGTTCCAAAGACTCCATATGAGATGTGGAGCGGAAAGAAACCTAGTTTGTCTTTCATGCGGATTTAGGGTTGCGAAGCTTTTGTCAAAAGACTTGTCTCCGACAAACAAGCACACAAATCATATAAATGTATTTTCGTGGGATATCCTAAGGAAACTAAAGGATATTACTTTTACAACCGAGAGGACAACAAAGTGTTTGTTGTTCGAACTGGTGTCTTTCTAGAGAAACAGTTTCTCTCCAAAGAAATCAGTGGAAGTAAAATAAATCTTGAAAAAATTCGAGACCCAGAAAATAACATTGAACTAATAGTGGAACAAGAACAAGAACCACAAGGAGTTGTGGAACCTGTTCAAAATACACAAGTAACTCGCAGATCTGGTAGGTTACGATCCGAGCCAGAGAGATATGGATTTCTCGTAACGGATAGTAATGAGGTGGAAATCATTGAGAATGATGAACCGACAACATATCAAGAGGCGATGTCTTCTCCTGATTCAGACAAGTGGCTTGGAGCCATGGAATCCGAATTGCATTCCATGCAAGACAATCAAGTTTGGAATTTGATTGATGCACCCGAAGGTGTAAAAACCATAGGATGCAAATGGGTCTTCAAGAAGAAGACTGACATGGATGGGAAGGTGCATACTTACAAAGCTAGACTTGTAGCGAAGGGTTATAGGTAAGTCCATGGTATTGACTATGATTAAACCTTTTCACTCGTAGCAATGATCAAGTCTATAAGAATTCTGCTTGCTATTGCCGCATATCATAACTATGAAATATGGCAAATGGATGTCAAAACCGCTTTCCTAAATGGAAAACTAATAGAGGATGTGTATATGACACAACCAGAAGGTTTTGAACAAAATTTTAAGGTATGCAAATTGCAGAAATCCATTTATGGATTAAAGCAAGCTTCTAGGAGTTGGAATCTCCGTTTTGATGAATCGGTCAAAGAGTTTGGTTTCATCAAGAACGAAGATGAGCCTTGTGTATACAAGAAGATTAGTGGGAGCATAGTTCTATTCCTGATTTTATATGTGGATGACATATTACTCATTGGAAACGACATTCCTACACTTCAGTCCGTAAAGACTTGGTTGGGAAAATGTTTCGCAATGAAAGATATGGGTGAAGCCGCATATATACTTGGAATTAAGATCTATAGATATAGATCAAGGAAGCTACTTGGTTTAAGCCAAAGTACATACATTGACAAGGTCATTAGAAGATTCTGTATGGGAAATTCTAAAAGAGGTACCTTGCCGGTGTTACATGGAGTTTCTCTAAGCAAGACTCAATGTCCTAAGACAAAAGATGAGCGTGAGAAAATGAATGATGTTCCATATGTTTCGGCAATTGGGTCCATCATGTATGCCATGATCTGTACTAGGCCGGATGTATCTTATGCTTTGAGCATGACAAGTAGATACCAATCCGACCCTAGAGAGAATCACTGGGTGGCTGTAAAAGCGATTCTTAAGTACTTGAGAAGGACTAAAGACTCGTTTTTGGTCTATGGAGGAATGGAAGATGATCTCGTTGTAAGTGCTTACACGGATGCAAGCTTCCAAACCGACAGAGATAACAGTCGATCGCAATCGGGTTTTGTGTTCATGTTAAATGGTGGAGCTGTAAGCTGGAAGAGTTCCAAGCAGAGTACAACCGCTGATTCTACAACGGAAGCTGAGTATATTGCTGCATCGGATGCTGCAAAGGAAGCTGTTTGGATTAAGAAGTTCATCACTGAACTTGAAGTGGTTCCTAGTATAGCTAATCCAATAGGCCTTTATTGTGATAATAATGGTGCTATTGCTCAAGCAAAGGAACCAAGGTCACATCAAAAATCCAAACACATACTTAGGCGTTACCATGTCATTCGAGAAATCATTGACAGAGGTGACGTGAATATATGCAAAGTACCTACTGATGACAACGTCGCGGACCCGCTAACAAAGGGACTTCCACAAGCTAAACATGAAGGTCATGTTAGGTCCATGGGTATTAGATACATGGGAGATTGGGCCTAGGGCAAGTGGGAGATTGTTGGTAGTAGTGCCCTAGGCACGTTTAATAAACATTGTAATTGTTATCATTTATTTCATATCAATAAAGAGATGTTTTGATTATTATTGTTGTTCATGTTTACTTATAATAATCTCCGTCCCTTGTACTTGTTAAGCACTAGTATAAAGGCTAAATGATCATGGGATGATCATGTTAGATTTATGGGTACTTGTTTGGAACAATGTACTGGACATGACCCGCTGTATGAGATTTATGTCATGGTCTATGTCGTACATATATCTCATATTAGTTATGTCATTTGAATCCTTAGACATGAAGTTATTATAGTCTTCCACTTGATGAACATTATGTTTGACATATTCAAACGCTACCTTTAACAGGGTAGTTATAAAGTATATGATTGGCATAATCGGATTCACGTAGGGAAGAATAATAAGCTAAATTTGTCCCTCTTCGGAGAGATCTCAAGCTTAGGCCTCTCGTAGGAATGATGTTGATGAAAATGTTCGGCCGGACTCAAATGAATTGATTAGATTAATGTCATTTGGATAATCAACATATTCGGAATCGAGAAGGTATTGAACAAAAACAAGTTGAACGTTTGACCATGACTTGTGTTCAATGAGATCGTGGACAAAGGGATTATGACATATTCTAAAGGAATGCGAACTTGTATCTAGTTATACTATTTGGGTAGGTATGACGGTTTGCTAGAACCTGATCATATCTTATGGATTCATGTTTGAACCCATTTCTAACTTAGTATAATCCTAGAGGGTCACACACAATAGAACGCATCCTAAAAGGGACTATATTGGAAAATTAAGGCTCTCTAATCCTGGTGTGCGACCGCACAAACCAGGCTGGGCGGCCGCACATGTTTTGGGCGACCGCACGCCTGATTTTGGGCGGCTGCACAGTGAGTCGGGACAGACTTCCTGATTTAATTAGGAAAAGGATTTTGGACGGGTTTTGGCACAAGTTTCCTATTTGCAATAGGTCTAACTTGTATATAAACAGCCAAATTCCAGCCAGAACAAGATCTAGCTTTTGTGCAAGTCTCCAAAGAGTTTGAGAGAGTTTTATTTTGTTCTAAGATATCCTAGATTGAAGAACAAAATAATACACAAATAATATTCCATATAGTTCATATAAATTGTGAAAACGTGTTTCATAATTTTGTTCTAGCAACCAAGATCGAGTGTTCTTGATATTCGTTTAAGGTGTGGATACCGCTAGAGGGTGAAGCTCATCATCTTCAAAGTTCGTGTTCTTACTTGTTCGTGATTAAAGCTTCAATTTCTCCACCAAGATCAAAGACCAAATTCAAAGTCATCAAGGGTAAGTTTTTCTAGTATTCATATTGCAAGTATTTGATTTAATCATATGAATGGATCTATAGGCTTTGGGTTTCATAAAATTTAAATGCTATTTTCCGCTGCGCATGTTACTACGAAACCCAACATTATCTAGTTCGTCAATATTTTTGACTACGTCTGGGGGTACTACCAAGCCAGGATCTTGCACTATAATATGTAAATTTGGAGTTACAATGAGTTATGTGGAGGAACCCTGCTTATATAGCCAACCTATAATAGACCTAAACTTAAGGAATCCCAAAAAATATCAATTTTTCTCGTCCTGGGGGGGTCCGCCTGGACCTATTCCTTGACCCGCCCGGACTCGACTTACGTCAGAAATCACCAATTTTACCCAAGCTATGGTCCACCCGGGTTGGTGCGTGGGTCCGACCGGGTCCCTATGGTGGTTCGGCCGGATCACTCCTTTCTAGACATTTTTCTTCTTTTCTTCCTTTTTGTCCCCTTTGATCTCTATCCTAACAACCTCCCACCTAAATATCAACCGCATATATAAGCCCCGTATCCATCTTTAACTCATCCTTAGTGCCTTCTAAGTGCTCACCTCGATCATGGTAGTGCCGTCCTCCTCCTCTATTTTCCAAGCCCCGTTGAAGCTATACATAGCTTCAACTTCTCCTTGCTTGGGAAACATAGAGCCTTAGCCGATCTACACTCTCTGTTAGATTTGCGCAACAGAATATCCGGTCCTGGAGTATGTAGTTCATCTTCTGTGACCCCCTAATCTTAGTTATCACGAACTATTCTGCTCCCACCCGAGTTTAGAATATCCATGTGAATCTCATTCGCATCACAGTATTCCTTGAACTCACCGAGCTCATACTCCTGTAACGCCCTGAAAAATTTTAAATCCATAAATATTAAAATATCACAATTTACATCTCTACAATACTAAATACTACACAAGGTATCACTAATCAGCCCAAATTCTCTATAAACTGCTCCGCCCCAAATCATTTCTCATCCCGATCATCGCTTAACTGCAAAACTGAAACTGGAAGGGGGTGAGCTGGGGGGCTCAGTAAGAAAGGGGATACACAATATCACAGAAGCCAATGGAACACAAACACCAAATAACACTGTCCATGAAATTATAAATATGGACATGCCAATAAGACCCGCATTTTCATAAACCGGATAACCGATCAATCATACTTTACAGTCCAATGTACTAATTATATTCGGGTCCAGTGACTCAACCAAATCAACCGAATTGTTGGACGCCCTCGACGGAGCCGGACCCAACACAAACACAATAACCAATAACCGAGTCCACTGCGACCGTCACATAATTAGCTACATCGCAACTGTTCCATATAACAAATCTCATATTTGAGCACAACAACACATAAAACATGCTTTTCAAATAGCCATAACATTAACCCAACAATTTCAATACCAAAGCAATTATAAAATAGGACCGATCAAATGATATACGTATTAATAAAATGGAGTACTACGATAAGACGGGTATAAACGAAATGACACGGAATCGATACTGCGTAGTCTCCCTTACACAAAACTGCTAAGAACGGATCACCAAATAATCACCAATTATTTTACCAAACACTCAAAATAGTCCCCGCACCAAAATTTCATGCGCCTCACTCTTTCACATTCTCAGCTTATGATCTCTGTTAATAGCCTAGAGAAAGTGCTTAAATGAATAAATAGTGGTTCCACCAACTTAGAGTACAAGTGAGTCACCCAAGCTAAATACACCTCCTACTATGGCACGTGAAGACCAATTTGAATACTCATCAAAACATGCATACTTAGCCAACTCGTGGGCCCTACAACCAAAACCAATATTTACTGCCATTTGAAATCCGTCCCATATCACTTCATTTTTATTATTTTTATTTTTCCTAATCCGTCCCAAAATGTTGTGCTTAATTTCGGGGATGTTACAATCTTCCCTCCTTAAAAAGAATTCGTCCGCGAATTCTACTTAATCTTATATCTCTCGATGATCCTATACGAATACCCCAAGATCTTATCCCCGAGCTAGCTCACAAGCCTTAAGGTCGGGGTACCGCTCTGATACCAAATGTAACGCCCCGAAAAATTTTAAATCCATAAATATTAAAATATCACAATTTACATCTCTACAATACTAAATACTATACAAGGTATCACTAATCAGCCCAAATTCTCTATAAACTGCTCCACCCCAAATCATTTCTCATCCCGATCATCGCTTAACTGCAAAACTGAAACTGGAGGGGGGTGAGCTGGGGGGCTCAGTAAGAAAGGGGATACACAATATCACAGAAGCCAATGGAACACAAACACCAAATAACACTGTCCATGAAATTATAAATATGGACATGCCAATAAGACTCGCATTTTCATAAACCGGATAACCGATCAATCATACTTTACAGTCCAATGTACTAATTATATTCGGGTCCAGTGACTCAACCGAATTGTTGGCCGCCCTCGACGGAGCCGGACCCAACACAAACACAATAACCAATAACCGAGTCCACTGCGACCGTCACATAATTAGCTACATCGCAACTGTTCCATATAACAAATCTCATATTTGAGCACAACAACACATAAAGCATGCTTTTCAAATAGCCATAACATTAACCCAACAATTTCAATACCAAAGCAATTATCAAATAGGACCGATCAAATGATATACGTATTAATAAAATGGAGTACTACGATAAGACGGGTATAAACGAAATGACACGGAATCGATACTGCGTAGTCTCCCTTACACAAAACTGCTAAGAACGGATCACCAAATAATCACCAATTATTTTACCAAACACTCAAAATAGTCCCCGCACCAAAATTTCATGCGCCTCACTCTTTCACATTCTCAGCTTATGATCTCTGTTAATAGCCTAGAGAAAGTGCTTAAATGAATAAATAGTGGTTCCACCAACTTAGAGTACAAGTGAGTCACCCAAGCTAAATACACCTCCTACTATGGCACGTGAAGACCAATTTGAATACTCATCAAAACATGCATACTTAGCCAACTCGTGGGCCCTACAACCAAAACCAATATTTACTGCCATTTGAAATCCGTCCCATATCACTTCATTTTTATTATTTTTATTTTTCCTAATCCGTCCCAAAATGTTGTGCTTAATTTCGGGGATGTTACAACTCCCCACCATTATCATACCTCAAGCTTTTAACCTTGAGTCCCGTCTGTATCTCTAGCAAGGCCTTCCACTTGTTAAACACCCCGAAAGCTTCATATTCCCTTTAAGAAGTAAACCCATACCTTACTTGTAGAATCATTAATGAAGGTCATGTAATATGACGCACCACCTAGAGAAGTTACCGGAGCCGGTCCCCACAAATCCGTGTGAACCAATTCTAACTTTTCTTCCCTTAAAGCCCTACCTTTCCTCGAGAAATTACTCCTAACCTGTTTGCCAAACACACAGTCTTTGCAAATCCCCACGTTGACTCTCTTCAAACCCGGTAGTCTTCCCTTTGAGGAAAGTACCCGCATCCCCTTCTCACTCATGTGACCCAATCGACAGTGGCACAAATCCATATTATCCTTAGTTGATGCTACCGCGATACTATCCTGGGTGTTGTTCGCCAAATACAATGTACCTTCCTTATTACCTCGAGCGATCTCAGAATCTCCCTTGGTAATAACCCAGTTCCTGTAGCTAAAAGTTACCATGTAACCTTCTTCATTCAGCTTCCCAACTAATAACACATTCTTTTTCAAACCCGGAATGTGTCTGACCCCGTGTAGACGTAGGACCTTCCCGGCCGATGCTCCTATTCTGACACCCCCCTTCTCCTGATTTCCAAATGCTCGCCATCTGCTAGATAGACCTTTTTGAAATCACTGGAAGTATAATTTTCCATCTCATCTCCATACCCGCATGAGTAGAATAATGCCCCCAACTCCAGCACCCATGATTCTAGCGTACCACTAACACTCAGAATCATTACATCTTCACCCTTAGTTACCACATTCGCCGATTTATCCCCTCGCTGGGACAATCCCTCTTGTAGTGTCCTAACTTCTTACAATGATAGCACTCAACCGATCCTCTTGTGACCCTTGGTCTTTTTTGTTCTCCATGGCTTTACCCTTACCAATGATTATGCTTTCCCTTGATTCCGGTCTCCCTTTGTTGCTAGAACCTGGCCTTCCCCTACTAGTCGTAGCCAAAGCCGATCCCGAAGTAGACGGTTTGTAGACACCCCATTTTGAACTCAAAATTATGATTACACTACTCTCGTGTCTCGCCTTCGTGTTTTGATGAAAACTTGTTAGTTCTGTCATGTTTCGTTAAGTTTCTGACTAAATCCGTTAGTCTGGGGGCTAAACTGAACAATGGGACTTTAGACAAGGATAAAACAGTAATCTTGGCTGGATATCTCGTACGAGTCATCTATGTCTCGTACGAGACATCTCCTCTGTTTGCGAGTCTGATTCACTTTCCTTCTCCGTCCGATCTCTTACTTGGCCAACACTCTCCTAACCCGGGAAACATACCAGTAGGAGACTTCCTAGATGTTTCCTACTAATTTCCTACCTCCTTTAACCTCTCCAAATAAGGACTCTATTTCCTACTAAACAGAGGACTCCTCTTCTTGGTCCCTAAGTAATCGAATCCCTATAAAAATAGTCTTTCACCACAAAAAGAGGTTAACAACTCTCTAGTCAGTATCTCTCTCAAGAATCCCGTTTTTATTCCTTCCTCACACCAAAACACCACCAAAAACCCTTATTTTCAAGCCAAAGTCATCACAAAACTCTTGGATCATCAAGGCCTTAGTCAAAGCCATCAATTGGAATCTCAAGAACACTCTAGGTAAACTCCTACGCTTTTAATCTCTACTTCTCATCTCCTTCTTTGTTTTAGAGTAGTGTAATCCCATCAAAAGGATCAGCCTAGAGCCTCTCCAATCCATGGAGATGGTCTCGAAGCACATGATCCGACATTCTAATAATTAAGAAATTAATTATTAGCTTTTTTTGTTTTATTACTTGTTCTTTATTTGATTAAAAACACCTAAGCAAGACCGATCCTAGATCGGGTGGATTGGGTGCTCCTTGACCTTCCCAATCCATAACTTAACCCTCGAACTCAAGAATCTCACGGTCCGTGTTCCGTTCAACAAAATGGTGGCGACTCTCAAATCAAAAAGGCGAAGCGAAGGATATCATCTTCTTTCTCAGGTGCAAACAGTGGCGACTCCGCTGGGGACGTATTTAAGTGGGTTAGACTTGCGTGCAATTAGGTGTTTTTAATCGTTTTAATTTTCTGCAAAAAATAAGATTTTTCTAAATTTTTCAATGAATTTTCGGAACTGTTTTGAACTGGTTCTGATCTGAATCTGGATTCCAGAAGGAATACCTCGGACGAGACATCTAATGTCTTGTACGAGGCATCTTCTTATAACCACCAAACAACTACAAATTTGAAGAAATTAAGGTTACCAATCATTAGGTAATCATTAAAAAAAAAAAAAAAAAAAAAACCTAAACTGGCGGCTGGTCAAAGAAAAATTATAGATTGGTCCCTGCACTTCATAACTGCAGAATACTCCCCGAGATTTCAGAATATTACAATTTGGTCCCTGTACTTCTGAAACTGCAGAATGGTCCCTAAACTTTAGATAATTCCAGATCAGCCCCTAGACTTTAAAAAAAAATCTTTTCTTTGCTTGCTTTACTCCGTCCCCATATGTGCAATAAATGATTTATGTCATATACATGTATTGTTTTTGCGCTAATATCTTTTGCAGCGGAGTATAAAAATTGCATAAATTAGGGGTGACTACTTTACTCATCCCCTAGTTTATTTCGCACCCATTAATGGGTAATAGTGCAAGCACTGTGAGTACTTCTATCCCTCTCTTCTATGTGTTCCTACGTGCATATGTGCTCCTCATCTTTTCAAAAATCTTTGCAAACTCGAACTACGTTGACCTGAGTCTCTCTTCTGTTTTCTGAAGATTGAGAGAAATGTAGGCAACCACTTTGGTCCGGTTAAATCTTTTACTTGCTTAAAAAAATCTCTATTTTTCTGTTGACATCTAGAACTTGACTCTCACACACGTGCACGCATGTAGATTAATTGCACTACATACCCTATAAACCCGGATCCCAATCGGAGGACGGATGTCGGTCAGCACACCCACTCTAACGAGTGGCCCTCGCCGGTCTCTCCAAAGATGGTGTACCCACTCCGTGACACGCTCCTTGTCACGCCCCGACCCGAAAATTCCACTATTTCATAAATAATACAATAGTACAATATACATCTTCAAAAATGCTAAATACCGAACCAGGCGCGTGAACTCTGCTATAAAACCAACATTACCATATACACGTCGATGACAAAACACATCAACAATCGAGACTATACCTCAACGAGATTATAACTCGGAGACTATTTACAAGTGCGGAAGCAAGAACAACCAACCATATATATACCCAAATGACAACTGTACTTACATAACACTATACAACCACGGCCTCACAACAAGAATACACAAAGGCTCCGTAGAGAAACTACCCCAAAAGAGTATAACCTGCTCAGAACAGTCCCACAACGACACCTGCTCTCAAAGATGATTACCTTTAGCTTTCCTGTAAACTAGGGAAAACAGCATTGAAAGGAACGGGGTGAGATAAATCTCAGTAAGTTACTAATGCAGCTACATGGCATGATATCATAAATATTAACTGAATAATTAAATCATATAACAACCAATGAGAAGGCTCCCTATCGCCAATCGTCCCATACTAGTTGGAAATAACGACCAACTCAACATGCAGCACACAAGGCTGAAATAAACACGTTACAAAGGATACTGAGCCAAGGTTTCCCCAAAAAGGATATAACAAACTGAACCATATCAACCAGGCCGCATCGAAGAGAAGCATCAACAAGCAGCATCGAAGAGCTAAAGCAGGGGTTCCGAAAACCAAACCATAATCATAAGAACCAAAGTAACAACGGGGGGAATATGACACAAAGTCATAACCCAATGCTCACACAAGGGAGCTAGCTCATCCCATCCAAGGCCAATCTGGACTGGGGAAAAAGAAAAGGTACCAGTAGGAACATTATAATGAACTTGACTCGGGTGTCATTATAATCTCCTACCACTACCTGACTCAACCAAGTATGACCAGCTGGACTTTAAACGAAAGCACAATCAGTATATGATTCCAAAATAGGGAACCATACCAAGTACATCATAAAGATGATAAACTACTCATAAAGAGCCCAACAACGATAAACAGGAGTTGCTCATAAAGAGCCCAACAACAGTGAACCTTTAACACATTATGATTCCAAAGTAGGGAATCATGCCAAACACATCAGAAAGATGATAACCACGAGTTACTCATAAAGATTACGATAACTATGAACCCAATCATTTCTTTATGCTTATGATTCCCAAGTAGGGAATACGAATAAATACACCATCAAGATACTACACAAATCCCTAGGGTAACTTAACCACCATTTTACACCTTGTATCCGTTAATAACCGAACCCAATACTAACACTCTTGTGTTCCACAACGCCTATCTAGGTACCCTAGAATAGGACTCAAAGCCTAGACAAAGACTGAACCTTAAATCAATTCAATTGGAACAATTCAACATTTCCAGTCAACTGTGCGGCCGCCCACACCAAAGTGTGCGGTCGCTCACCTTAGCTCACCCATGCTCTAAAACCTTCCAGATAGAGTGTGTGGTCGTCGGCACTATTTGGGCGGTCGCCCAACACACTTTTCAGCCAAAAATCCAATTTTTTTATACTCCTTCTGTTTCACCGTCTCAAAAGTACTATTGCAACTTTCAACCTTAAGTATATAACCCACAAAACTGGTTCTTATTATAAGAACACCCAAAGTTAACCAATATAGTAATTATCCCAAATACTTCCTATCTTATTTATATAAACCCATAAAATGATTCCAACAGTCCGAATACCCACAAAATAGCCTAAATACAATTAACTCCAATACTCCCACAAAACAACAATTATCACTAATATATTACATATAATATGCATGAGCAATATTATAGTTAAAGGGGGAATAGTAACTTACTTGCTCCGAAATTGATACCAGTGGAAAATTATTCTAATTAGCTAGAAACGATCTACTCAACGCCCTGAACATTTTGGTGTAATTAGATTTTAAAACAGATGAGTAATTAAAATTAGAAAAATCAAACAAGATGGAAACTCTTACCTTCTTCACGAACAGCAGAGAGGAAGAAGAAAGAAATTTGGAAAGTGAGTATGTACGTGTTCGCAGAGAGAGAGAGAGAGTTCAGTGGGTTTAATAATTGGCCATTTACACTTAGGCCCCTCCAAGTTAATCAATTATGTTTAAACCCCAAGGTTTCAACTTTAACGCTTAACCCCCATATCACTATTTATAAATGCTAACTCAACTAAACTTCTACTCATTCATTTTTCAACCCAAATACTTTTATTTAATATTTTAATAGATCAAGTAAGTCTTTTAAAATAATCAAACTAACACAAATTAAATTATAAAACAATATTCAGTGTAAATTTTATATAAAATTGGGACGGATCGTCACCCACAAGTGCTCAACTTATGACTAATATAGTGCCGGGGTTTGGGGTCGTTACATTCACTCCCCCTAAAAACAAAATTCGTCCCGAATTTTAAAGTTACTTACCAAGATGATTAAACAACCACAGATACTTCCGTTCTATTTCTTCCCGAAGTTCCCAATCTCAATTTCTATTAATTTGTATTAAATAGACTATTACGTATGAAACACATACATATCCCAAATATACTCGTATTAAACATTCTACACCGACAGAACAGTAGATAAGAATACAATTTTTTTTTTTAACAAATCCCTCAATATCAAATAATCAAAATAATCCAAATTTAATCGTTTGTTTTCTCACTTTTACAAACCCAGAAATTCCCATTCTTAACTAGAGAAAACATACCCAAGAGAATTCATGAAATCCGTCAAACCACTATGGGTGTCTATTTTCCACTTCTTGTCTGTTTCACTTATAATCACTTCAATTCCATGATTTTTCTTAGTACTTTCACAAGAGATATTTTTACTCCAACTCGTTCCTTTGAACCCACTATTTTTAAAATAATTCCTTCAAGAAAACTAAATCCCTCACTTGATCTTAAGATCTCGTTCTCGGTTATTAGCATTACTTGTTTACCAATTCTGAATCATAAATGATCTATTTCTGATTAGCTTTACGCTCTCAATCAACCCTTAAATCATCAACACCCATAAGTTTTACTTTTTTCCAACATCCCAATAGTATTTGGAATCAACTCCAATAAATATACATAACACTCGGAGAAACCTATTAAGATCAAGATGTACAACAATGGTCCTTATCATATATTATCTCCACAAGCACCCCATGTAATCATACTACTGCCTGAACAAATAAGAGAAGGAATAAGACTAACGATTATTGTCACCCAAGTATACACGAAAAATTATCGTTATCAACTATTCGATCAAATATGATTCTTCAAATTCATCCCATTATATGTTGCTTTTACTTGAATGGGTAACTTACTTGGTCTGGTGAATCTCTTTAAGTATCTATAGTCAAATTTCCACCACACGTGTTCCATTCCACTAAGTCAAATCTCCCAACATCTCTCATTCAGCGGTATCCAACATAATATACACATTTACATGTTTAGTGATTCCACTACTACACTCATCTTTTTTATATGATAAAACATAATACAATCATGATCTTTGAATTTATCTACCCACTTGCATTAACTCATATTTATTTTTTTTAGAAATATATTCATCAAATATTGGTAGTCTATTAACATATCACTTCAAACTTAGTTCCATAAAAACAAAAATATAATTTGCTAACGCAATATCCATAGAGTTACCATCAATCCTGAGTCATAGATGATTCTATTCATAGGGAGTTAATCCTCAAAACATATACAAGTACCTTATTATCTTGAATCAATAAACTCCTCAATCTCTATTTGGAAATACTACTATAGATAGTAAATTTATCATTTTTACTATAATGATGAAACTTGACATGTCCCCAAGAAACTTTAACACTGATCATATCCTTTATCAATTCACCACCAAAATCAAATTATATAATTTGGAAATATCATTCCTCAAATCTATCAATACCACTAAAACATTTATTCATCTAAATGACCTAACCACGAATTCATGATGAGCATACCTAATATGAGAAATTGTCTTCGATATATTCTCATATTTGACCTTCAACCAATAATAGCCAGTTATTAATCAAACACCGACTAAACCACTGATCAATCACCAGGAATTTACTAATTCACCAATATAAAATAACAAGTACTAATTTGTCATAGTGACCTAGTTGAGCTCTTTGAAAATATCTAATTTAGACCCAAAATCACCCAATTCGGAGTTCGATGAATTAGATAAGAATTTATTAAAACTCAATCCACACTTGAGTTATATATCATGGACTGCCGCCAAAATATGATATTTAAGAAATTCGCATACAACCATACAATTTAGCCTAAAGAATCACTCTGATACGAGCTCGGATGTATTTCTTATGATATATCTAAAATTCACACTATTCAATATATCTCTATGGTTCTACAGAACCAAGACTCGAATCATGGGAACAAAATACAAAAAACCATCATATGAAAATAAGATCATTGGAAAGGTCTTGAAAATAGTCAAATTAGACACTTGAATCATCAAATTCTAATTTAAAATGAATAACTTACGATCATTTTAATTTACTAATTTCCCCAAAACTGTAAACAATTCAATAGCACAAAAATCGATATTCTGGGGCAGTTCAGCACATATCTAGAATTACAAAATTAATCAAACGGAAAGCTCTCAAAAAGTTAATCAATTTAGGCTCAAAATCACTTGAATCCGGTTTAAAATGAATAAGTTATGACTAATCACAATTCAATCAAGCTTCCTCTGAAACATTTACAAACCCAGTGACCACAATGAAATATCTGAAAATACTCATATTCAAGCTTTCACTTAATCTCTGAAACACTTTTCTTCCAAGAAGATTAATGTAACTCATCACAAGAGATGCATCCACTTATAACCCATTATGCTTCTAAGCAAAGTCACACATACCAGTATAGAAATATTCACCACCAATCGATGGCAAACAAGGGATTCGTGACACATAGAAAGCTAGGCCACGCCACTTATCACATCAATATCCCGAATAGGTGACATAACTAAATCATCGTATATAGACCAGCAGCTATCACGTAGTTTCGTATTCGAGAATACACCTCAACATAACTCACAGGATGAGGACAAACATGCGTATGTAGCACGAAACATTATTCACTTACAAAGTAGATACGCCTACATCTTCAAAGACTCGCACCCTTGATTCTCAAACCATTTAACTACAATGGAACCAATACTATTAACACCAGTCCTATGTCTGGTATACCACCAGAAAAGAAACACTCGACATTAATATCACACCCTTAACCCAACCAACTTCTATCTTAACCTCATCCACTAATTCATTATGCTTCTATTGCACAAACTTTTCCATGACCAATGAAGCTAAGTGACTTCAAGAAAACTTAGTGTTTTAAACCGCTCCACATCGTAACACTCAAGTATCAAAACCTAATTAGCTTTTAATACCGATGGAAAATTATTCTAATTAGCTAGAAACGATCTACTCAACGCCCTGAACATTTTGGTGTAATTAGGTTTTAAAACAGAGGATTAATTAAAATTAGAAATATCAAACAAGATGGAAACTCTTACCTTCTTCACGAACAGCAGAGAGGAAGAAGAGAGAAATTGGGAAAGTGAGTATGTGCGTGTTCGCAGAGAGAGAGAGAGTTCAGTGGGTTTAATAATTGGCCATTTACACTTAGGCCCCTCCAAGTTAATCAATTACGTTTAAACCCTAAGGTTTCAACTTTAACACTTAACCCCCTTATCATTATTTATAAATGCTAACTCAACTAAACTTCTACTCATTCATTTTGCAACCCAAATACTTTTATTTAATATTTTAATAGATCAAGTAAGTCTTTTAAAATAATCAAATTAACACAAATTAAATTATAAAACAATATTCAGTGTAAATTTTATATAAAATTGGGACGGATCGTCACCCACAAGTGCTTAACTTATTACTAAAAATAGTGCCGGGGTTTGGGGTCGTTACACTCCTATACTGTGTTCATGGGGAGCCTTAGCCGTAAGCCCTGCATCAACCTCATGCATACATACTAGCTAATAAGACACTTCTCGAGACCCGTCGGTTCGATTCTTAGGGTTGTTTTAAGCTTTGCCCAAGATAACGCATCTTTACAATCTATAATTCTCCCTTGTGAATATGACGAATGTCCCTTCAGTAAAATGTTGAACAAAGGATTTTGAAAGAATGGAGAACCTCTCTACGGAAATCCGAGTTTGTGTTTTCCTACTTTCACTATTATGTGCGAGATTGTGGATGCCATTTTGGCTTAGTTTCGACCGCACCGTTCAACATGTCCCTTTCGGTTGTCCCTTAAAATTCACAAGGTTTGATTTCATTAATGCGTTTTTTAACAAAGTGCAAAACAACTATGGGATCACGTAGGTTTGGTTAATTTGAATGGTAGATTCCGATGAGAATATGAGACCCTTGCCCGAATTTTCCATTTGGGAGAGTGCAATACAGGTGAAATACAAGGGGCTCATATTCTAGGGTGACAGAATCCACTATTCCAGGATATTAGATAGAACCCCCCCCCCCAAAACGGATTAAGTTTCGCCCAACCAAATTAGGATTAAAAAACTGAATTTTGTGTTCTGTGTTGGATGCCTCGTACGAGACATCCTTGTCTCGTATGAGACATCTTCTTCTGTCCGTGTCAGTTTCTGTGCTTTGCCTATTTGGTCAACCTACACTCACTCCTAAGGCTTTACACCTCATAAAGCTGACTTGTTGGGACCTTAATCTGGGATTAACGTAATCTCTATACCATTAGGTCCGTCCAAATCGTAACTAGATCGTTCCAATCTTCCGACGCCATGTACGACACCGAGTCTATGCAAGAGGCCCATGATCTCAAGACCCAACTAGAAAGGGAAGTAAGTCAAATGGTCGAAGTAGGCACCACTACCCTATACACCGACTTCAAGCGGAAAATGGAGGGAGAATTCATGACTCGTTTACAAACCCAAAGGGAGTACTATGAGAAAGAAATCACAATCCTTCATGGTCATCTCCGATCTAAAAAGGATTGTTATAAAAGTAAGATTCGTACACTTCAAGCATGTCTATGAACCCAAAGAGAATGCTACGACAAAGTGACTTCCGCCAATACTTTCAACAACCAAGCAAATAGCAAGTGCCCTACTGTCCCCCCTCCCAAAAGAGAGAAGATGGAAGGAAACTATGACAAGCTTGAAGGTATTACTCAAGAGGGTCTCCTTGACATCCTCGTGAAGGAAGGAAAGATCACACCAAGAAATCCTCCTACCACACCAAGGCAACTCCCTCATCAACATGCTTATTACCTCTTCTGCAAGTTCCATAGAGCTACCGGCCATGACACCAACTCTTGTCACCACTTGAAAGATGTGATCCAAGATATCATTGACAAGAAGGAGATAGAGATACCCGCCATCATCACCAATCCGCTCCCCTAGAGACGTGAAGAAGAATGAAGCCTCAAGAAGAAATCAAGGTCAACCACTTTGGGGCTACAACTATCCTCTCCCTTTCTCCCTAGAAATAGAATAGGTTTTAAATTCCTAGTATGAACTCGAAGAGTCGTTCTGTCATTCAAGTCCATCTCCCTCCTTCTCTAGTTTGTGTCAACTAAACTATCGAGTCTGTTTTGAATTCTAGTTATTAATAAAAGTCATTTTTTATTCCTATACACTACTCTAAGGTTGTTCTACCTCTTGAATATCTCTCTAATTCATGAAATGGATCCGCAAATAATAAATGTCATTAATCTAAAACCTTGCAATTGATAATAGAAATGTCTAAACAAGTTTTGAGAATAAGGTCCAGGGGCTACACATTACTATCATCGCGCTCATGGCAAAAGTCGAAGGACCACAATTGAAGAAAGTCAAAGGCATTATCATTCCCAAAGAAAAGTGGGGCTACTCAATTTAAGCTTTGAGAGTAAAAAAAAAAAAAAAAAACCCTCAAGCTTTCATAACCCCACAAAGAAAGAGTCTCAACCACACATAATGAAGTAAAAAAAGGAGGCCTCTCATCTCCTCCTACAACGAAGATTAAATCCAAACGAAGAAAAAGTGAGACTCTTAACTTGAAGACCGTCTCCATCATCCGTAGATATCACTCATGAAGAAATCCGAAGGGCGCACTAATGATTAGGCCTTCTCCTCAAAACTTGTCAAGACATTTCTAGATGATTCACTTGCAAGAATGAATTGAACAAACACTTAAGACATCAAAAATAAATACTAGGGTCCATTAAAGGTGGAACTATCTTTCTAGTACTTTGAGCCAAGTAGCGTTCATTGTTGAGTCAAGGGACTTCCTCTCTCATACACTCCTCTTTGAAATCCAAGCATTAAGGCTAGGGACTTTTTATTCTTTCCGTCCCCTTCCAATTCATGTTCAAGGTATACGAACTCGTAAAAGTAAATTCGCACTAGGGGCTATCCTCTTCGCCTCTAACTCTCATTACAAAGTGCGTTATCCTCACTGAGTCGATGCTTGGAATACACTTCCCGAAAGCCAAGTCGTTAGCTAAAATGCCTAATACATTCAAACCCAAAAATCTTGCATGTCTCTCCCCCAATAAGAGACAAAACTACTCTCCTCTCTGAGTCATCTTCGAGTACATACTCTGTAAAAAATAAAAAATAAAAGAGACGCAAAAGAGATGCCCACTAGATTGAAAACCTGAAAGGGAGGTCTAGGCAAAAATCAGGGCGCGTCACAAGAAAAAAAATATAATAAAAATATAGGGAGAACGTTCTTCAAATCATTTCTTCTTCAACCTTCCTCAAATCCATCAAGCGGGAGAGCACTCTTCTTCAAATAAAACAGCCTCATAATCCTGTTCATGGAGTCATCTACAACATACAAGATTCTTGGGGCTTGACTTAGACCACACATGAGATAAACTTGGGGGAACAGATAACGTCTCTCGTCGCCTTCACTCGAGACTTTCGGACATAGAACTCTAGAGTGATTCAAAAGTACGCCTAGCCTACTTAGAGCTTGCACATCATTGGTTGTCAAACAAAAAGTTGTCTTCCTTGACACAACATAACTAAAGGAACAATCTGGACGGATCATCTTGCACAAGGCAAACGAGTCTCAAATGAGACAACCATCAGAGAAACTCTGTAGCATCATCTTTGCCGAAAACCTGATTAGGTCCCAACTTGTCAAACACTTGTCCCCGCACACACACACAAATCAACACATACAGTTCATCACCAATAAACATCCCATCGCGAATCCATGCTATTCACACTACTTACACCAAGGTTGACCGACCAAGCATGCACATAAATTTGTCACCGCCGCATGAGTCTAATTACAAACTAAAATCAAAGCTAAATTGCTTGCTAGAATAGGTTCTACTTGTTGAATGAACATGTAAATAAAAACCCAATCCATGCTCAAAAAAAAAAGAGAGAGAAATCCAACAGCGATCAGATGATCCCCGCAAAGAATCCAGTCATAAAAATTCAGCATCCAGTACTTTCATTGTAGGAGCACTGAAAGAGGATAATATCCAGCACCCTCAATCAGCTCCATGAACTGATTGATTGAGGATATTCTGAACACTCAAACATCAACTTCAGCAAAGTTCAGAACCGGCATCAAGATTCTGCATCCAGTACTTTCAATGTAGGTGCATTGATCGAGGATAATATTCAGTACTTTCAATCAGCTCTATGAACTGATTGATCGAGGATATTCAGAAGTCTACAACAACAAAATCAGAGATTCTGCATCCAGTACTTTTAATGTAGGTGCATTTATCGAGGATAATATTCAGTACTGTCAATCAGCTCCATGAACTGATTGATCGAGGATATTCAGAAGTCTACAAATCAACAACAAAAACAAGATATTATGCATCCAGTACTTTCAATATAGGTGCATTGATCGAGGATAATATTCAATACTTTCGATCAGCTCCATGAAATGATTGATCGAGGATATTCATAAATCTACATCAAACCATCCAGTACTTTCAATGATGAATTGATCGAGGACATGTTCAGTACTTTCAATCAGCTCCATGAATTGATTGATCGAGGACATTTAGGGATCCAGTACTTTCAATGTAGGTGCATTGACCGAGGATAATATTCAGTACTTTCAATCAGCTCTATGAACTGATTGATCGAGGATATTCCCCAACAACTTCAACATCGTCAACCGTGACGCTCTATCAGCAATAGAAGGTATATTCAGAATTGGGTCAAGGACATTGATTCCTCAGTATGGGTTACTCTCTAAGCTCTAAACTTTACTTACCGCAAGTATTGCTTTCAAAAAGATTTTCAAAATACCTCAAACTTCCGTTTTTTGCATGATTTCAGAGTCGAACGACGTTTGGTCTGATTTCCTTCCAAGGAATACGTAGGCAGCTTTATAGCACGACCATACCCAAAGTTTTAAATGGTGTCTTTCTATCGACGACGTTACTTCTTCCATAAATATCATCGCCGAGGGGCTCTGTAGACACCCCATTTTGAACTCAAATTTATGATTACACTACTCTCGCGTCTCGCCTTCGTGTTTTGATGAAAACTCGTTAGTTCTATCATGTTTTGTTAAGTTTCTGACTAACTCCGTTAGTCTGGGGACTAAACTGAACAATGGGACTTTAGACAAGGATAAAACAGTAATCTTGGCTGGATATCTCGTACGAGACATTTATGTCTCGTACGAGACATCTCATCTGTTTGCGAGTCTGATTCACTTTCCTTCTCCGTCCTGATCTCTTTCTTGGCCAGCACTCTCCTAACCCGGGAAACATATCAGTAGGAGACTTCCTAGATGTTTCCTACTGATTTCCTACCTCCTTTAACCTCTAAATAAGGACTCTATTTCCTACTAAACTGAGGACTCCTCTTCTTGGTCCCTAAGTAATCGAATCCCTATAAAAATAGAGTCTTTCACCACCAAAAGGGGTTAACAACTCTCTAGTCAGTATCTCTCTCAAGAATCCCATTTTTATTCCTTCCTCACACCAAAACACCACCAAAAACCCTTCTTTTCAAGCCAAAGTCATCACAAAACTCTTGTATCATCAAGGCCTTAGTCAAGGCCATCAATTGGAATCTCAATAACACACTAGGTAAACTCATACGCTTTTAATCTCTACTTCTCATATCCTTCTTTGTTTTAAAGTAGTGTAATCCCATCAAAAGGATCAGCCTAGAGCCTCTCCAATCCATGGAGATGGTCTCGAAGCACATGATCCGACAATCTAATAATTAAGAAATTAATTATTGGCTTTATTTGTTTTTATTACTTATTCTTTATTTGATTAAAAACACCTAAGCAAGACCGATCCTAGATCGGGTGGATTGGGTGCTCCTTGACCTTCCCAATCCATAACTTAACCCCCAAACTCAAGAATCTCACGGTCCGTGTTCCGTTCAACAACATGGTGGCGACTCTTAAATCAAAAAAGAGAAGCGAAGGATATCATCTTCTTTCTCGGGTGCAAACACGGTGTCCCCAACTTCTTCATACAATTTTCCTCGCTCAGAAGTAGATCCTTGACATCATCAAACTTCAATTTATTCTTACCTGCTGAAGCACTTAACATTGGCACCGTCCCACTCCAACTCGCTGGTAAGGATGCTAGCAAAACCAAAGCATGAACCTCATCCCCGAAAGTAATCTCCAACGCAACCAATGAGTCTATTACATCCATATACTCATCGATGTGTTTAGCTAATGATCCTCCCTTTTACATCTTGATATTACCTATCTTGCGAATCAAATCAACCTTGTTGACTGCAGATAGTATTTCAAATCTCTCAGTAAGATAATCAATTAGCTCCCTTATAGTCTTAGCCTTGTTGGTGGTTTTTGCGATCCACTTTGACAAATTGGATCTAATCACCCCTAGGGTTTTCCTATCCAGGATATCCCAATCTTCCTGTTTTTCTCCTTCTAGTTTGACTCCCAATAGAGGTTTATAGAGATCCTTATCATAAAAAAGATCCTCTATTTTCATCCTCCAAAACGCGTAGTCAGAACCATCGAACTTTTCCACCGCTCGTTTATCCTTGCCCATTCTTGACTGCTTGAATAAACCCTTGGCTCGTTTAACCAAAGATCTTACACCAGTTGTTGTGGTATAGACCCTCCAAACTAAACAGATCGCAAGAATATAATACGCAAACCCAACAAGCAAGAACGATAAAAGAAGCAAAAACAGTAAAGAGAACACAAAGAATTGTTTACCTAGTTCGTCAATATTTTTGACTACATCTGGGGGCACTATCAAGCCAGAATCTTGCACTATAATATGTAAATTTGGAGTCACAATGAGTTATGGGGCGAAACCCTGATTATATAGCCAACCTAGAACAAGACCTAAACTTAGTCACAAAAGGAATCCCGAAAAATATCAAATTTTCTCGTCCTGGGGGGGGTCCGCCCGAACCTATTCCTTGACCCGCCCGGACTCGACTTACGTCGGAAATAACCAATTTTCCCCAAATCTATGGCCCGCCCGGGGTGGTGCTTGGGTCCGTCCGACCGGATCTACCAAGGTCCGGCCGGGTCCCTATGGTGGTCCGGCCGGATCACTCCTTTCCAGCCATTTTTCTTCTTTTCTTCCTTTTTGTCCCCTTTGATCTCTATCCTAACAGTAGGGGGAAAGGGGGGTCAATGTGAGCAAATCAAAGTCGCATAATTCATCTATTAGAATTTTAGAAACTCTAATAAACAAACCTCCACATATATTCATTAATGTTATTAGGGGGTTTTGAGTTTCATTTTAGATACATGAATCTTATAGTTGAACAATCAAATTAGAATGAGTGGTAGTTAAATTATGAGAGTCATTCTTAGTTTGATAGTTCAAATATAAGAGAAGGATTGGTAGATGACCAAAAGTGATGGAACGACCTAGGAGTGCAGTGACAGATCTAAAATAAGTAAGTGTAGTGGCAATATCATAAATAAGTGATACACCTATGTATTTCTGTATGGAGCTCTTTTATGATATTGTGAAAATGTACTCCTCTTATTTCACTATTGGATGTGATGATGACCTTTAATTTTAAAGTATTTTTTTGTAAATGATAAGTGAGGTAGAAATGACAAGTGAGATGTGGAATTTTAATACGCAGAGTATTACATGTAGGGTAGACCCGAAAAAATAGAATAAACAAATAATTGATTGTCTAATTTTAAAGAGAATTTTTTTTAGAAAACCCTAATTGGATAACACGGGTAATAAATTCCATCAGTCCTAAAAAGATAGTCCCTCTTTTTTCGTTGTTACTGCGAAGGAACTTTGAGTAATAATTAAAGCTACTTTTAATTATTTTAATGAAAATTCAAAAATTATTACCGATACACCATTAATATCAATTTTTAGATTCACATTAAAATAAATAAAAGTAGTTAATTATTTCTCAAAGTTCCTTCGTAGTTACAGCGTGAAAAGAGGGACTAGTAGAAACATAGGAGGTTATCTGCAGAATAGAAAACCACGCGGGTTTTTATGCTTTTTGCTCCATCTATATAATAATAATACTAAATCAGAAACCAGCTGACTTCAGCAAAGTACACGTGGCAGCCTTTCCTATCTTTTTTTTCCGCCTAAAACAGAGAGTTGAAAAGTCAGCTGTGAATATGTAATTATCAGTACGTGAAAGCAGTAAATTATCTGTGAAGGAAATAAATGAAAGAAGTATGTTGTCTTTGGGAAGTGGAATGATTGATGAACTCACATTTTCAAAGAAAAATTAATGACTGATATATGAATACTAACAGTCCAGCTAGAAAGGACTATTTGTCTCTCTATTTCTTTCTGATTTCTGTGCGTGACTACAACTTTTGAAATTGTGTGGTTCATTTTGGTGTATTACATCAATTGAGTCTTTACGCAACTCTTCTTGAAGTGAAGTAAGTTTCCTTTAAAACTCTTGAAACCCTTTGGCGTCGAAGCCATGTTGTTGTAGGCATTGCAGTGGCACCGCAACCATTATCGTTTATCATGGCTCCTCTACTACTTTGCCTATCTTGAATTCAGCTCAATTTCACCCACCAGAGCTGCTTGGACGCGGGAATACTACCATCAATCTCCCGTAATTTGACGGGGGTTCGGACAAAAGTAAATGTGGTTTACTAAGAAATTGTTTGCTGTGGTTTTAGTTTAGAGATGGAGGTTATTTGGGTGTGCTTGGAGAAGAAAATTGACTAAACAATCTTATGGAATTTGAAGCAAATTGGAATGAATCTGGGAAAAGGGTTAAGATATCAATTATAGAGTTATAAGAATTGTATTCGTAATTTGAATTGCTGTTGATATGAGATGCAATTTGTATTCATGAAAAAAAACTTGCTGTGTAAAGGTGAGATTAGGGATGGCAACGGATCGAATACGGTCCGGATATTGCAAAACTCGTATCCGACCCGAGGCAACTGTAGCTTGTACCGAACCCGTCCATATCCGACGGTGGGCAAATCCGAATCCGTCCGGCTGCCTAGTTTAATTTTTTTTTTTGGGTCTGGCTCATCTCTTTCATTGCCTTGGGTTTTAGCCCAACCTATATTTAGCCCAACTTGAAAGAAAAAAATACTACTAGTACTACATAACAAATATTCAAACTTCAAACTAGTTATTGTCTATGTACTAAGTTATAACTACTAACTGAAAGAAAAAAATAACTACTAACTGAAAGAAAAAAAAAAAAGCAATGCAAAGTTTTATTACAAATAACTACATGTTCAAACTTCAAACTAGTTAACCAAATTCCAACTAACCAAACACAAACACTTTCAAGTTTAGTGTTACAAACCAAACAAAATAAATAAATTCAAACACTTTCAAATTTAGTGTTACAAACCAAACAAAATAAATAAATCCATCCATAACAAATATTCAAAACCAAAAGGATTTCAAGGAGTCTTCATTCCCCGCTTCAATCTCATTGCATCATCTAACTCCATGTCAATAAAATCTACATAATTAAAAATAAACAAAGAGATAATTAACATTATAAAGTAAAGACAAAGAGTAGCCAAATAAATAA
This sequence comes from Campanula takesimana, assembly GCA_026119855.1. NCBI lineage: Eukaryota > Viridiplantae > Streptophyta > Magnoliopsida > Asterales > Campanulaceae > Campanula > Campanula takesimana. The sequence goes on from JAOWBW010001434.1 coordinate 220,803, forward strand.
TTGTCATAGTAAATTTCCTTACCCAATCAATCTTGAAAATCAAGATCATCATCACAAGTTGCCATGTTGTCCACCATACCCATACTTAAAGAGAGACCTATATCAAAAAAGGTAATGAGATATATGCAAGTGAAATTTACAAGTTTATAAACTAAAAGCTACTCCCTCCGTCCCAAAATACATGTATTTTGAGACGGAGGGAGTAGCATTTTATAATATTTACCTTTCTTTTCATTCCGTAGCCAATTTTGAGTGCACATCAATGCTTTCAATGTGTTGGGAGCCAATCTACTACGATGGGGACTAATCAATCTTTCACTTGTGCTAAAGGCCGCCTCGGATGCAACACTTGTAACCGGTATAGCAAGAACGTCCCTAGCGATCTTTTGTAAAGTTGGAAATTTAACTCCATTAGTCTTCCACCATGCCAATACATCAAAATTTCCCTCTATTGGCAACACCAATTCTTCCAAGTAGTGATCTAATTCCGATTTTACATCCCTTTGACTTGATGTACTATAAACAAACTTCTTAAAATCCGAAACCCTATCACTTGTATTCTAACCACCACCCGAAGAACAAGAAGAGGATGTTTCACTCACAACCGTTTTATTCACACTTTTTCCCACTTTTGTACTCATTCAACAAATCGTAACAAGAATTTTGAATTTTTACAATTTCAAAAAAAACTAACTCTTCTCCATGAATTTTAGGCAAAAAATACTCAATAAGCTTCATCTTAAATCTCGGGTCCAAAACACATGTCATTCCCAAAATTTCATGACATTCACTCCAATACTTATCATACTTCTCAAGCATTTTTTGTGCCATATCGGAAATAAAAAGTTCAGAATCAAGAACCCAATCATTCAATGCCAATTTGATTTCACAAACATGTAGAAAATACTCATTAGAAGTAGGATAAGAAGTTCCCGAAAAATCAATGTTACATCATAAAACTTTTTCAATTTCTCAATAATCCTTTCAACTCTTCTCCAATCTTCCTCACTAGGCAAACAAGTATAAGACTTTTCTTTTAGTTTCAATCGTGGAAATACAAGTCTATACTTAAAGTATTGTAGGGTTAAAGTATGTCCCTAAACAACATTCTTAATTTCAAAAGGAACAAACCAAATTATCTTTTAGTTCAAATACCATTGTTTCAAAAAATAGATTAATAAACATAAAAATGAAGGGTTGAAAAGATACTCTAACTACCCACTAGCTGATAACTTTACCATTTCTCTTCCCATATCTACCATTCTGCTAACGATTCATTTATGCTTCAATTTGGTTCTTAGGTAGCATGCAATTTTAATTCTATGTTCTGGTTTCATTTACAAATTTTAATTAGCTTGCACAAATTTAATGTGTTTTAGGCAGGAGTCAACCAATTGATGCAATATTTGTAACTTCCAAAAGAGGGAAGCACGATATGCAAGATCCACTAATTGTAATGATCCATGGGAATCCCCACACAACACAACCTCTTTATCAAGATTCTCAAAGTCTTTCGCCTTTCTTTCCTCAAGGGAAAGGAACAAACCCTAAGAACAATTCATTAAAATCGAAGTATCGAACACTTACTCGGCGGGGTAACCGGTGGTGGCCGGAGTAACCTTGGAGGCTGGATCATCGGCTCGTCGCTCGTCGCAATCGACCGAGGTCGGCGTCGCCCTCTCTCTCTCTCTCTCTCTCTAGGCAGTAACGGCAAGTTTGAAAACCCTAAGAAACCTCTCGCTCAGACAGTATATACAAGGTTAGGGGAGTAATAATGATTGAAAGTAAGGGTAAAATAGTAAATAACCTAATATAAATACTATTCGGGTCGGATACAAGCGGATTTCATGAAGCTGTCGAACCCGTATCGCGGGTTTAGGAAAGTAGTTATCAAACCCACCCATCCCGGGCCTGATTGTCTCGGATACGGATAGGGTTCGGTAGAATTTCCATCCCTAAGTGAGATGAAGTGGATAGAATTCAAGAATTTGTTTTTAGAAATTGATACTTAGGGGGCGTTTGGTTCGTGGTAAAGTGGGGGAATGGAATGCTCAATTCCCTTTGACCAATTCCATTGCCATGTTTGGTTCATTTTTTTCAAAATTTCCATTCCATTGGAATGATCAATTCCTTCAAATGAAGGAATTACAATTCCATCATAAAATGGGAGGAATGCTCAATTCCATCCATTTCATTCCATTGATGGAATTGAAGAAATTAAAATAATAATAATAATAAATAATTATTATTATTAATAAATAATAATAATAATAATAAATAATAATAATAATAATAATAAATAAATAATAATAATAGTAATAAATAATAGTAATAAATAACAATAATAAATAATTATTTATTATTATTATTTATTATTATTATTATTCCATTCCAACAGTTTTGTCTTGAAACCAAACATGAATTACCAAGGAATTGAATGGCAATTCAATTCCATTCCGTGCCAACCAAACACAAGGTTTGACCAATTTTTTCCCTTTCCAATTCCTTCAGAATTCCCATTCCATTGACCATTCCATTCCTTCATATTTATTTTTTCTGCCGAACCAAACGCCCCCTTAGGTTCCACGTACGTCGGTCAGGGGCCATACACGTTGGTGTTGAATTTTCATTTTACGTGGCCCTGTCTCTTGGTGAAAAAAATAGTCGCTGAAATGGGTAAAAAAACGCATACTCCTTTCGTTTCATTTTAAACTTTAATTTTTTTTATTTATAGTGTCATATTTTAAACTTCAAAATCAAAAAAGGGATTTTTTTTTTTATGCTTCTTTATTTGTGGGCCCCATATATCATACTCACAACAATTACCCACTAACTATTCCATACCCCAATTTCTCTCTTCTAACAAACCATCTACACTTACAATACATCACTTTTTTCTTAATTTTTGAACCCAAAAGTTTTTGAAGTTAAATTGAGACGGGGGGATATTAGTTATGTTTGACATTTTCGATCAACACAATAAATTTTGATTAAATATGAATCTCATTCTAATCATCTAAATAAAATTTTATAAAAACTGTTATTGATGAAGCATTTAGTTATTACAGTAACGCTTTTTAACATTTCACTAGAATGATCAGATTGACGTTAATGTTTAGTTAAAATTAACTTGTATTGACCAAAAAAGTCGAATGTGGTCAATATAAATGAGACGTATGAAGTACCATTTATGTTTCAAAAATTTGTTTAAATTTATAGTATTAAATTACAAGTAAATTTAAATTTCATTTTAGATGGAGTTATTGACACGCCCCAAGTCCCGGGATTCCCTAATAGAACCTTGAACCTGGTGCGCGTAACTAACAAGAAACAAGAAACTAACAAGAAACAGGAATAATACCTGCTAGAATCAAACTGACATGATATATATACTCTAGAGTAAGGAACTAAAATAGCTCACAACACGAGTTCTAGACAAGAAAATTAAAACCAAACTTGGTTACATACAGCGGAAGACATGCCTAGCACATAAGCTGGCACTACAAGATGTCTAGAGACAACAAGTACTATACAAGACTGTCTACCCCAAAATAAGGATTGCATAATCCATACAAAATCGTCCTCACTAAAGTGTAAAAGGACACAAGCCCCAAAAGAATAACAACCTGCGTAGTAAGCTCCCAGCTATGTCGAGCCTCACTGCGCACTATCACTAGCCTTCCTTTGATCTAAGGAAAACAAATAAACAAGGAACGGGGTGAGATAAATCTCAGTAAGCTATTAGATGCAACTATATGACATGTTATCATGCAATTCAAGTAGATACTCAAGTAATCATGTATCAAGTATCATCAAGTAACAAGTATATGAGAGGCTAAGCCAACTCATCAAGTAGCACATAAGGCTAAGTTATCACGTTACAAAGGATATTGCTTCCTTCCTTATCCCTCCCAAGAATACCATTGTTGTTGTAGCTTGTATTACTTTTGACAATCACGATCAATATGAAGAAACTGCTTATGCAGTATATATAAGAAGACCCGGTAACCAGTGTCATTTCCAAGGATCAATTCACGAGGTGTTCACGAGTTTAGCATTCACTTTTATCAGGCGTATTGCTCTAATAAAGGAAGCTATGCCCTTACTATGGCCTGTAGTAAGGGGTCAAGCGCAGATACATAGATCCCCGATTATCACTTTGGCCCCAGCCTCATGATAAGCGTGAACCTATATACCTCCGAACAAGCAAGGGCCAGCTGGACTAACACAAGAATGCACAAGTAGGTATTTACTTGAACTACGAGAGTATAACTAATCCAAAAGTAGTGGACTAGCTCATCAAGGAAAATGCTTCAAGTAATCAAGAAGTCACATTGTTATCAAGCAACTATATGTAATGTTTGCACATACATATCAAGAACATTTCTCATACACGTTAGTGCTTATTTATAGCACTTTCAAATTCCTTACCATACACATGTATTGGTGTCAAGTCATGTACAAGATTTTATCATCTTATATTCAAGTCTTAATCCAATTCTTTGGATGTTCAAGTCATGCACAAGATTTTATTGTCTTATACTTCAAGTTATAATTCCAATCTTTGGACATTCAAGCATGTATAAGAGTTATACATTTTACTCTTACAAGTTCTTGATCCTATTCTTAGGATGTTCAAGTTCAAAACTTTGTTCTAATGCCCCTAAGGTGCACAAACATTGGTATCAAGACACGTTTAACACATTAGTGCTTGTTCGTAGCACTTTCAAGACATAGAAAAGAGTTCTTACTCTTATATTCAAGTTCTCATTTTAATTCAATGAGTACTCATGTTCAAGACCAAGTTCTGATGCCCTTTAAGTACACATACACTTGCTAGGACATTTTATACTAAGGCTCTATGCCTTAACAAGGATTAAGTCTAGCTTAATCAAACTTTATTCAAGACTTTTGTTCATCAGGGCAGGTGTGCGGCCGAGCAAAAGCATATGGGCGGTCGCCCAAAACAAGACATTTCAAGAGTAAAATCTTTCAGATAGGATGGGCGGTCGCCTGGCCAAACATGGGTGGTCGCCCAAGGTATTAGAATTCGAAATTTTATTTCTTTCAAGCAATTTATTATTTCACCATCCCACAAGTAGGAGTATAAACTTACTAACATTCCCTAACATTCAAGAGTGCATTTTAACATGCTCAGAATACTTCTGTAGGTATACTTTCATTAATTTTACCGTCCCACAAGTAATAAAATAATTTTCTTTTATTCCATTTAAATATTTCACCGTCCCAAAAGTATAACTATAATTTACTAACAATCAAGAGGGATATTTTAACATACCAGAACACTTATTTCAAGTGTATTTCATTCTATTTACAAAGTCTTTCAATACTCCATTTGTCCCAAATTTACAAGTATCACGAAAATCACCCCAAACACAAAATTAACAATCACAAGTATCAGGAATAACATATATGCATGTTATTACAAGCAAGGGGGAGCTAATAACTTACCTACTCCGGAATCAAAGTTACCAAACAAATTTTTGTTCGGCAGGAAACGTTCTATTCAACGCCACGAATATTTATCCGGTATCGGAATCAAGAACAGAGGGATAATTAAACTCGAGGAGTCGAGAATAGGGTAAACCCTAAACCTAGCTTTCTGAGACAGAGGAAGAACGTAAACTAATTTGGGGAAAATGCTTTCTCAGATAAGGCAAACCAAGTTTCTCCTTAACAACTTTCAAGAAATGACCAGTAGGCCCCTCAAGTTTCACTTTTAACAAAAACGCCCCTAAAGTCATATTTTCACAAATGACCCAAAAGTCAAAACTAGACATTTAACCACCTTAATATTCTAAAGCAGTTAAGAAATTAACCCAAGTAAAACTAGCACATAATATGCAAGTTCAAGAATTTAATAAGCAAGTCAAATATTTAACAAGAATAATGATGGGCGTTACATCCTCCCCTCCTTAAAGAAAATTCGCCCACGAATTTTACTTACCAAGATTTTCAAATAGGCTCGGGTATTTATCTCGCATCTCTTTCTCGGTTTCCCAAGTAGCCTCTCCTATTTCATGATTTCTCCAAATGACCTTCACAATAGGAATCCTTTTGGTGCGCAATACTTGCTCTTTCCAGTCAAGAATTTCAACAGGTTGTTTCTCATAAGACAAATCAGGCTGAAATGGAATAGCCTCATACTCAAGAACATGTGACTCATCCACCATATATTTGCGAAGCACGGACACGTGAAACACATCATGAATACCAGATAAAGAAGGTGGTAAAGCAACTCTATAAGCCAACTTCCCAACTCTTTCAAGAATTTCAAATGGAGCGATATAACGAGGAGATAACTTTCCTTTCTTCCCAAATCTCTTTATACCTCTACGAGGAGAGACTTTCAAGAATACAAAGTCACCTACCTGGAATTCAAGGTCTCTTCTTCGATGATCAGCATAACTCTTTTGTCTACTTTGAGCTGTGCGCAATCTATCTCGAATGAGTTTCACACTCTCAACTGATTGTTGAACCATTTCAGGTCCCAAGAGTCTAGCTTCTCCCACTTCATCCCAGTATATAGGAGATCGATACTTTCTTCCATAAAGAGCTTCATATGGAGCCATTTCAATGCTAGATTGATAACTGTTGTTATAAGCAAACTCAACCAAATGAAGATGAGTATCCCAACTGCCTTTGAAATCAACAACACAAGCATGTAACATATCCTCGAGAATCTGTATAAGTCTCTCAGATTGCCCATCAGATTGGGGATGAAAAGCTGTACTGAAATTCAATTTAGTACCCATGGCACCCTGAAGAGCCTGCCAGAATCGAGAAGTAAAACGAGGATCTCTGTCAGATACAATACTTACAGGAACCCCATGCAGTCGGACTATCTCCTGAATATACAATGAAGCTAACTGAGACAATGAATACCCCATGGAAACAGACAAGAAGTGAGCTGACTTGGTCAGTCTATCCACTATAACCCAAACAGCATCATGGCCTCGTCTGGTACATGGCAAACCAGTCACAAAATCCATCGTGATATGCTCCCATTTCCACTCTGGAATTTCTAATGGTTGCAACAAACCTGCTGGACGTTGATGTTCCACCTTCACCTGTTGGCAAGTCAAACATTTGGAAACATACTCAGCAATTTCTCTTTTCATGTTGTTCCACCAGAAATGTTTCTTCAAGTCTTGGTACATTTTAGTGCTTCTAGGATGAACAGTATAATTGGCTTTGTGAGCCTCTTCAAGAACTTTCTTCTTTATATCAAGATCAGCTGGAATGCAAACTCTTCCTCGAAAGGTAAGAATTCCATCACTGTTGAAAGAAAAATCTTGTTGCTTTCCTTCATTCATTCCACTAATAATTTTTTGCAATTCAGAATCAGTTACCTGAGCTTCTTTGATTTGTTGGAGTAAATCTGAAGTAGCCTTTATATTTGCAAGGATAATTCCATGTCTTGATTCACAAGGACTCCAATCACACAAGTCTTCTAGCAATTTCCATTCACGAATCATCAAGCAAGAAACATAAGTTTTTCTGCTCAGTGCATCATCCACAACATTTGCTTTCCCTGGATGATAAATGATAGTACAATCATGATCCTTCATTTCTTCATCCATCTACGTTGCCTCATGTTGAGTTCTTTCTGAGAAAACAAGTACTTCAAGCTTTTATGATCTGTGAAGACTTCAAATTTAGCTCCATACAAGTAATGCCTCCATTTATGCAATGCAAAAATAATCACAGCCAACTCTAAATCATGAGTAGGATAGTTCTTTTCATAAGGAGATAATTTTCGAGAAGCATAAGCTATTACCTTGCCATCTTGCATTAGAACACAACCCAATCCTTCTTTAGAAGCATCAGTATAAACCATGAAATTCTCAGAACCACTAGGCAAAGCCAAGACTGGAGCTGTAGTTAAGCGCCTTTTCAATTCTTGAAAACTTGCTTCACATTTGTCACTCCACTCAAAAGAAATAGCTTTCTGAGTCAGATTAGTCAATGGAGTAGAAATCTTGGAGAATCCCTCAATGAATCTCCGATAATAACTAGCCAAGCCCAAGAAACTACGGATCTCTGTCATTGTAGTTGGCCTCTTCCAGTTTACAACTGCTTCAACTTTGGAAGGATCTACTGCAATACCAGTAGCAGACACAACATGTCCCAAGAATGAAATCTCTTCTAACCAGAAGGCACATTTGCCGAATTTTGCAAATAATTGTTTCTCACGAAGAACTTGCAATAACACTCTGAGATGTTGCTCATGCTCAGCCCGTGATTTAGAATACACAAGAATATCATCAATGAATACCACCACGAAACAATCAAGATATGGTTTGAAGATACGGTTCATCAAATCTATAAATACAGCTGGAGCATTTGTCAAACCGAATGTCAAACCGAATGGCATAACAATAAACTCATAATGCCCATACCTGGTACGGAAAGTTGTCTTTGGTATATCTTTAGATCTGATTTTCAACTGATGATAACCACATCTCAAGTCAAGCTTCGAGTACACTACTGAACCCTGAAGCTGATCAAACAAGTCATCAATATGAGGTAACAGATATTTGTTCTTTATGGTTACCTGATTAAGATCTCTGTAATCAATACATAATCGCAGAGTCCCATCTTTCTTTCTGACAAATAACACTGGTGCACCCCACGGTGATACACTAGGCCTGATAAAACCCCTTTCAAGTAATTCCTCAAGCTGTGTTTTTAATTCTTTCAACTCAGCTGGAGCCATTCTATAAGGTGCTTTAAAGATTGGTGTTGTACCTGGTAATAACTCAATACAGAACTCAAGATCTCGATCAGGTGGCATGCTATACTCAGAAGAGAATACATCTGAAAATTCAGACACAACAGGAATATCTTCCATCTTGGGAACAAATAAACTCTTGTCAAGCACATATGAGAGATACCCGGCACAACCACGAGATAAAAGTTTTCTAGCTTTTACAGAAGAAATAACACGTATATCATACATAGGCCTATCACCTTCAAAGGTAAAATCAGGCAAACCAGGTATAGAAAAAGTTACTACTTTTCTATGACAATCAACAGATGCATGATGCACAAAAAGCCAATCCATACCAAGAATCACGTTGAAGTCCCTTATAGGTAACACGACTAGGTCAGCAAGAAGGGCATGATCACCCATAAGAACTTCACATTTCTTATAAACATCAAAAGCAAACATGCAATCTCCCATAGGGGAAGATACTTCTAGCACATAAGGCATAGAATCAGAAAGAACATGCAAATGCGACACAAAATGAGATGCCACATAAGAATGAGATGAGCCCGGATCTATCAGGACTCGCGCTCTCGTACTAGAAAGTAATATAGTACCTCCTATAACCGCAGAAGACTCAGCTACACCCTGCTGATCTAGAGCAAACACTCGACCCTGAACCTTAGGTCGACCCCCACTATCTCTCTTTGTACCTGAGGCCTGTTGACTCGTACCCCCAACTTGACTTCCTTTGCCTTTAGGACAATTCTTGATAAAGTGCCATGTTTCCCCACAAGATAAACATTTCCCAAGCTTTAGCCAACACTTGTCTTCAGAATGCCTTCTTTCAAGCAATAACCACACACTTTCCTAGAACCTTGGACTGTTGTCTTAGAACCAGTTGATACACTACCTTTGCTTTCAGAGGGTTGTCGAAATCGACGATCTTGGTGGCTAGATTTACCACCCTTAAAACCAGATCCCTGTGCTTTCTCTGAAACACGACCTGTCATGATTGTTCCCAACTTCATTTTTTGTTCTTCAATGTCATTTTCAATGCCATAAGCCCTCTCCACTGCTTGTTGATAACTAGTAAGCTGTAGAGAAAGAAGCTGCTTCCTGTACTCAGTCTTCAACCCCTTCACAAACCTCTGTGCCTTCTTTGTTTCATTTGGAACTAAGTGATCACAATACCTAGCCAATTCTGTGAACTTGTGATAGGCTAAATCGCACACCTACAAATTAAACCTGGACTAGGTTCTAAAAATATGTAGCTAGGTACAAGTCCAAGATCGATCCACGAAGAACGGTTATTTGTTTCCGTAATTGTCACATGACAAAATTGGGGGGAAATTTAATTATTAAATCCTAAAAACATAAATTAAACTAATATGAGCTAAAACAATAATTAAGAAATACATCAGATTTGATTCCGTCCCCACCTAATTATTCAATTATCATCGATATCTCTTTTCACTTTTTACCCTATTCACCTGATCACGAGATTTATTTCAATCCCTGTTTCTTCTTTTAGAATAGTTACTAGCAGTGGCACACTCATTAGAAACCCTAATTAATAATTTAATCTAACTGGCACAGTCTAGATCGCAGAATTAATTGATTCAAGATTTAAGAAACTAAGATTAAGAATGCTTTCTATGATTATTTCACACAGATAATCATCTAATTTTGCCCACTTCATAATTTACCATGGCACATGCATAAATCGTAAAGATGCTACAATGAATTCTACACTGGCACAGTAAATAGAAAATTCTAGCAAAGATCGATTGCAAAGATAAATAGGGTGATCAAATCTATAAACCCTAAGAATAGATCTAGATTAAGCACAAGCAAAATTATGAATAGGAATAAAATTGTGAAAAGATAAATACCTCAAATTGATAAAAAGGGGTTCATGAAATCAAACCCAAAGCGTGGGTTTTAGTTCCTCATATGGAGCTTTGAAATCTCCATCGAAAAAGAAGAATAAACCCTAGATCTAAAATATTGTATGTAAAGTCTCCCCTAAAATAATGAAAGAAACTAGTTTAAATACTTAGGAGAAGTCTAAAGGAAAAAGGAAAGAAAAATAAAGGAAAAAGAAATTAAAAATAACCCAAGTCGGCGGCTCCAGGATCCGCGTGCGTCATACTGGCCCGACTCGTGCTTATTTCTTCACAAGTGCTCGGTCCTTGTGCCACAAGGGCTGATAAAATTTTGCTCTCCTCCACCAGTCGATTCATGTAAAGCTCATTCCATCCGGGCTCAAGTCTTCCATACGTACTCAGTCCGTCTGCCACACGGACTGAGTTGTTTTTCTTCACATTCAGTTTTTGACCTTTTGACCCACTGCTCCATCTTCTTCTTGACTTTCATTTTGCATTTTGATTTTGACTTTTTCTTCCACATCTTGGGACATTTTTTTTTCCTCATAAAATATTACATCCGGATAAAATATAAAAAGACCAAAATACCCTCGATACATAAATTAAGCTCATAGAAACCTACAAAAATGTGTAAAATACGTCTCATCAAATTCCCCCACGCTTAGACCTTTACTCATCCCTGAGTAAAATCCTAACTCCCCTCTAAACTCGGTCTAATAGCGTAGCATGGAGGAAAATGACTCCTAGTCTCCTCTAAACCACCAATCAAAAACATCAATAAAATCGAAGTGTAGAAACTCCGTCTCCTTATAACTCCTCAAAGAAATAATAGAAATGACATTAGCTTGATACCAACACCATAATAAACGGTATCCAAACTAAGTGTCCACTCAAAAGCCAAGTGGAACTAAAAATGTCCTAAATTTCCCCCCACGCTTATCTCACACTACAATCTCCCTCGTAAAACAAAGTTTGTGTGTATGATTTATAATTAAACACAAAACTTTACCCGTAACAAAACACCAACACCCCTTATATCTCCACGAAAAGAACGAGGATTTTCTAACCTAAAACTCCACTATCCGAACCTCCTACTCCAATAGTGTATAACCTACCCGAAACTCCAAACCTCCCTTATGTCTTCTCTTTGGTGGATGTAAGATATTTTATTACTCAATCCTCACATTGCCTAAGCGCCCTTTCGGGTTTTCACTTAGCCACTCATTTTTTCCATTTTTTTTATGCACACCCTGGTTTTTGCCTAGACTGTCCTTTCTGGTTTTCAATCTAGTGGGCTTCTTTTCTTGTGCCTTTTTTTTTTTTTTTTTTGAAAAGAAAAACTAACTATCTAGAATGAAAAATGTATACTATACAACTACAAATCCTTCCCCCACGCTTAAACTACACAGTGTCCTCAGTGTTTTAAAGTGAATAAAAATAAGGACAGTTTAAACGTAAGGGAATAAATGGTACCTCATTAATGCACACTCCACCCCGTTTGAGCTCGAATTGTCTTCATGAATCCCTTCTCCTTTTTGTTCATCATGCTCAAATCTCCATGATTCTCCATCGAACACTAGCCATCATCAATTCTTCCTCACCTCCAAATGTATGCTTTCGGTGCTCAGGAAGATTCTTCACATTTCTTGGCCCATGTTTTACCGCCGGAATCTCCAAACACGTCTTCACATCGTCATCCCCACTACAAATATTGTACACATCCTCTACCTTTGGCTCAACTACACCCATGAAACATAAACCACGAACATCCTCAGGGTCTTTCTTGGAGTCAAAAATATTGAACTCCATTAAATCCTCATCGAACTCCATAGTCAAAGAACCATTGGAAACATCCAACTTAGTATGAGCCGTAGACATAAATGGCCTCCCCAACCGAATGGGAGCCTTAGAATCCGTATCCATCTCCAAAACATAAAAATCAGTAGGGAATATGAACTTACCAACTCGAACAAGCACATCCTCAACCTTCCCCTTAGGATACGCATTCGACCTATCCGCCAACTGAATTACCAATCTAGTATCCTGTAGCGGTCCCAACTTGAGATTTTCAAACAATGCATAAGGCATGACATTGATTGAAGCACCCAAGTCAAGCATCGCCATATGCTCAGAATCATCACCCAAAGAAACAGGAATAACAAACATACCCGGATCACTACACTTCTTGGGCATCTTCTTATGATAGACCGCAGGCAGCCTTCTGATCCCTCTTCAATGTACACAACTCCTTCAAGAATTTAGCATATCTCGGGACAGTCTGCAATAAGTCTAAAAATGGGATGTTTACCTCAAGCCTCTTGAAAGTGTCATATATAGCCTTGTCAGGCTCCGGTTTGCGATGCTCTCTCAAGGCCTCAGGAAATGGAACATCCGGCTCATAAACTATGGGCTCTGGTGTGGCTTCTTCTCCTCCTCCAGGGTCTTCTCCTTAGGCACAACCTTCTCAACCTCAATCACTGGCTCCTCCGGTACAACTTCCTTCTCAATCTCCTTACCGCTGTGCAAAGTCATGGCACATGCACTCTGCTTAGGGTACGATTCTGTTCTAGACTGTACCTTTGCTGCCTCATTAGCCTCTAGTCTCCCAACCGCATCAACTCTTTGCCCCATTTGTCTTTCTAGATTACCAATACTTGCATCGGTCATCTGTTGATACTGTTGCAAATTACCATTCATCATACTCACTGACTGAGCTAAAGAGTGAAGCAGATCATCCGTAGACTGTATCGAAGGGTTACTCTGATACTGCTGTTGCTGCCTATATGGTGGTCCGTATTGATTATACTGACTAGTCGAATACTGCAGACTCTGTGGTGGACCCATCAACAATTGTTTCATCATCCCCTTAAGGTCCTCAACGTCTGTCTCAAGCTTATTTGTCACACCACTACTAGAATTCGCAACACTGACCTGGCTGAAACTCGACCTCCTGCCATGTGTCCGAGTGGTCTTAGCCAACTTATCAATTATCTCATTCGCCTCCTCAGTTGTTTTTTTCAGAATACTACCCTCACAGCACGCATCCACTAAGCGTTTATCCTGAACCGTTAATCCCCCATAGAAGTATACTATCAGCTGTTCATCATCAAATCCATGATACGAGAAACTCCTGCATAGCTTATGGAACCGGTTATAATACTCATATAAAGTCTCATCTACCCTCTGCTCCATGTTACTGATATCCCACCTCATGACGTTGATCTGATCTGGTGGGAAGAACTCATCCAAGAAAACCTCATTCATCTCCTGCCACGTGGTGATACTGTTAGGTGGGAGATGATAGTACCACCCAGTAGCATCATATTTCAGAGTGAAAGAGAACGCTCTAAGGAGGAGATGCTCAATCGGAAGTGCTGCTGGCTTCATGCTCTGACAAATCTGCACAAACTGGAATATGTGTTGATTCGGGTTCTCACTGGGCATCCCAGTAAAGTGTGGTAACTGGCTCAACAAACCCGACTTCAACTCAAATGTAACCCCAGTAGGCAGAGTGGGAACTGAACTGCATGAGGTTGCTCGCTCCAATTCGGGGCAGTTTTCTGCCTCAATGTTTGCGCTGCCATCTGCTTTCTAGTTCAAGACTCATAAGAAATTATCAGTAGAATGGGCGTGGACCTTACAAGGTACCACACTAAAGAATAAATAAAAATAAAAATTTTACAAACCGATAATAAAAATTAAACCAACTAAACTAAAAATAAAAAGAAAAAAAAAGAAAAAAATAAACTTAAAATACAATAAGAGCGTAAACAAATAAACACCGTTCCCCGGCAGCGGCGCCAAAATTTGATAGGCTAAATCGCACACCTACAAATTAAACCTGGACTAGGTTCCAAAAATATGTAGCTAGGGACAAGTCCAGGATCGATCCACGAAGAACGGTTATTTGTTTACGTAATTGTCACTTGACAAGATTGGGGGGAAATTTAATTATTAAATCCTAAAAACATAAATTAAACTAATATGAGCTAAAACAATAATTAAGAAATACTTCAGATTTGATTCCGTCCCCACTTAATTATTCAATTATCATCGATATCTCTTTTTTACTTTTTACCCTATTCACCTGATCACGAGATTTATTTCAATCCATGTTTCTTCTTTTAGAATAGTTACTAGCAGTGGCACACTCACTAGAAACCCTAATTAATAATTTAATCTAACTGGCACAGTCTAGATCGCATAATTAATTGATTCAAGATTTAAGAAACTAAGATCAAGAATGCTTTCTATGATTATTTCACACAGATAATCATCTAATTTTACCCACTTCACAATTTTACCATGGCACATGCATAAATCGTAAAGATGCTACAATGAATTTCTACACTGGCACAATAAATAGATAATTCTAGCAAAGATCGATTGCAAAGATAAATAGGGTGATCAAATCTATAAACCCTAACAATAGATCTAGATTAAGCACAAGCAAAATTATGAATATGAATAAAATTGTGAAAAGATAAATACCTCAAATTGATAAAAAGGGGTTCATGAAATCAAACCCAAAGCGTGGGTTTTAGTTTCTCATATGGAGCTTTGAAATCTCCATCGAAAAAGAAGAATAAACCCTAGATCTAAAATATTGCATGTAAAGTCTCCCCAAAAATAATGAAATAAACTAGTTTAAATACTTAGGAGAAGTCTAAAGGAAAAAGGAAAGAAAAATAAAGGAAAAAGAAATTAAAAATAACCCAAGTCGGCGGCTCCAGGATCCGCGTGCGTCATACTGGCCCGACTCGTGCTTATTTCTTCACAAGTGCTCGGTCCTTGTGCCACAAGGGATGATAAAATTTTGCTATCCTCCACCAGTCGATTCGTGTAAAGCTCATTCTATCCGGGCTCAAGTCTTCCATACGTACTCTGTCCGTCTGCCACACGGACTGAGTTGTTTTTCTTCACATTCAATTTTTGACCTTTTGACCCACTACTCCATCTTCTTGTTGACTTTCATTTTGCATTTTGCATTTTGACTTTGACTTTTTCTTTCACATCTTGGGACAAAAATTTTTTCCTCATAAAATATTACATCCGAACAAAATATAAAAAGACCAAAATATCCCCGGATTACAATTAAGCACCAATAATACATAATTGCCCCAAAATACATAAAATCTAATCTAAATACATCAAAATCATTAATTTAAGCTCATAGAAACCTAAGAATTAAATGTGTAAAATATGTCTCATCAACTTGGTTGAGTATTGCCCCACTGTTAAGCTTCCCTGCTCCAGATTAAGAAATTCCATCTCTTTTCTGTCTTGAACCAATGCTGGAATGAACTGTGACTTGAATGCTTTGAGAAAATTCTCCCAAGTCTGTGGTACCCCTTCTAGTTCCCAGCTTTTATTCAGAACTTGCCACCAATGTTCAGCAGCTTTTTCAAGTTTAAAGGTTGCAAATGTTACCTTATCACCTCCTGCACATCTCAAGGCTGTAAAGATCTTTTCAATGCTTTCAATCCACTTTTCAGCTTTCTTAGCATCAGGTTCCCCGTCAAAACTACGAGGTTTCAACTTCAAGAACTTTGTAAGACGATTGGAATAATCCCTGTCCATATTATTAGCCATCTCTTCTTGAAGAGTTGCTGATCTCAGCTGATTACTACCACTTGTACCTTCAGAACTCATTGTACCTGTAGGTAAACACTCGGCGTTAATAACACACCAAAGACTAACCCATAACTAGGCTATAGACCCTATCCAGACTTAGAGCAAACCAAGGTAGCTAAACAGGGTAGCTAAACCAGGGTAGCTCTGATACCAACTGACACACCCCAAGACCCGGGATTCCCTAATAGAACCTCGAACCTGGTGCGCGTAACTAACAAGAAACAAGAAACTAACAAGAAACAGGAGTAATACCTGCTAGAATCAAACTGGCATGATATATATACTCTAGAGTAAGGAGCTAAAATAGCTCACAACACGAGTTCTAGACAAGAAATTAAAACCAAACTTGGTTACATACAGCGGAAGACATGCCTAGCACATAAGCTGGAACTACAATATGTCTAGAGACAGCAAGTACTATACAAGACTGTCTACCCCAAAATAAGGATTACATAACCCATACAAAATCGTCCTCACTAAAGTGTAAAAGGACACAAGCCCTAAAAGAATAACAACCTGCGTAGTAAGCTCCCAGCTATGTCGAGCCTCACTGCGCACTATCACTAACCTTCCTTTGATCTAAGGAAAACAAATAAACAAGGAACGGGGTGAGATAAATCTCAGTAAGGTATTAGATGCAACTACATGACATGTTATCATGCAATTCAAGTAGATACTCAAGTAATCATGTATCAAGTATCATCAAGTAACAAGTATATGAGAGGCTAAGCCAACTCATCAAGTAGCACATAAGGCTAAGTTATCACGTTACAAATGATATTGCTTCCTTCCTTATCCCTCCCAAGAATACCATTGTTGTCGTAGCTTGTATTACTTTTGACAATCACGATCAATATTA
The DNA here is from genome assembly GCA_026119855.1 of Campanula takesimana. Classification (NCBI taxonomy): domain Eukaryota; kingdom Viridiplantae; phylum Streptophyta; class Magnoliopsida; order Asterales; family Campanulaceae; genus Campanula; species Campanula takesimana. The sequence continues at coordinate 237,916 of JAOWBW010001434.1, forward strand.
AGAAACTGCTTATGCAGTATATATAAGAAGACCCGGTAACCAGTGTCATTCCCAAGATCAAGATTCACGAGGTGTTCACGAGTTTAGCATTCACTTTTATCAGGCGTATTGCTCTAATAAAGGAATCTATGCCCTTACTATGGCCTGTAGTAAGGGGTCAAGCGCAGATACATAGATCCCCGATTATCATTTTGGCCCCAACCTCATGATAAGCGTGAACCTATATACCTCCGAACAAGCAAGGGCCAGCTGGACTAACACAAGAATGCACAAGTAGGTATTTACTTGAACTACGAGAGTAGAACTAATCCAAAAGTAGTGGACTAGCTCATCAAGGAACATGATTCAAGTAATCAAGAAGTCACATTGTTATCAAGCAACTATATGTAATGTTTGCACATACATATCAAGAACATTTCTCATACACGTTAGTGCTTATTTATAGCACTTTAAATTCCTTACCATACACATGTATTGGTGTCAAGTCATGTACAAGATTTTATCATCTTATATTCAAGTCTTAATCCAATTCTTTGGATGTTCAAGTCATGCACAAGATTTTATTGTCTTATACTTCAAGTTATAATTCCAATCTTTGGACATTCAAGCAAGTATAAGAGTTATACATTTTACTCTTACAAGATCTTGATCCTATTCTTAGGATGTTCAAGTTCAAGACTTTGTTCTAATGCCCCTAAGGTGCACAAACATTAGTATCAAGACACATTTAACACATTAGTGCTTGTTCGTAGCACTTTCAAGACATAGAAAAGAGTTTTTACTCTTATATTCAAGTTCTCATTTTAATTCAATGAGTAATCATGTTCAAGACCAAGTTCTGATGCCCTTAAGGTACACATACACTTGCTAGGACATTTTATACTAAGGCTCTATGCCTTAACAAGGATTAAGTCTAGCTTAATCAAACTTTATTCAAGACTTTTGTTCATCAGGGCAGGTGTGCGGCCGCGCAAAAGCATATGGGCGGTCGCCCAAAACAAGACATTTCAAGAGTAAAATCTTTCATATAGGATGGGCGGTCGCCTGGCCAAACATGGGCGGTCGCCCAAGGTACTAGAATTCAAAATTTTATTTCTTTCAAGCAATTTATTATTTCACCGTCCCACAAGTAGGAGTATAAACTTACTAACACTCCCTAACATTCAAGAGTGCATTTTAACATGCTCAGAATACTTTTGTAGGGATACTTTCATTAATTTTACCGTCCCACAAGTAATATAATAATTTTCTTTTATTCCATTTAAATATTTCACCGTCCCAAAAGTGTAACTATAATTTACTAACAATCAAGAGGGATATTTTAACATACCAGAACACTTATTTCAAGTGTATTTCATTCTATTTACGAAGTCTTTCAATACTCCATTTGTCCCAAATTTACAAGTATCACGAAAATCACCCCAAACACAAAATTAACAATCACAAGTATCAGGAATAACATATATGCATGTTATTACAAGCAAGGGGGAGCTAATAACTTACCTACTCCGGAATCAAAGTTACCCAAACAAATTTCTGTTCAGCAGGAAACGTTCTATTCAACGCCACGAATATTTATCCGGGATCGGAATCAAGAACAGAAGGATAATTAAACTCGAGGAGTCGAGAATAGGGTAAACCCTAAACCTAGCTTTCTGAGACAGAGGAAGAACGTAAACTAATTTGGGGAAAATGCTTTCTCAGAGAGAAGGCAAACCAAGTTTATCCTTAACAACTTTCAAGAAATGACCAGTAGGCCCCTCAAGTTTCACTTTTAACAAAAAGACCCCTAAAGTCATATTTTCATGAATGACCCAAAAGTCAAAACTAGACATTTAACCACCTTAATATTCTAAAGCAGTTAAGAAATTAACCCAAGTAAAACTAGCACATGATATGCAAGTTCAAGAATTTAACAAGTAAGTCAAATATTTAACAAGAATAAGGATGGACGTTACAGTTATAGTCTTAGAATAATTTGAAATAATATTTCCACTTATGTATCATAGTGATAAACCCTCTTTTCAAAGTATAAATGTATCACTTTCATTTTTAATTTATTCAAAATAAATATTGTAATTTCTAAAAAATAGTCATAACAGTTATATTATGGCGCAAGTAATTTTTAAACAACTACTAATCCATAAAGAATTTTAACACGTTATATACTTATACGCCACATTTCTTTCTATGGAACAAGAAAAGTGTATTTAATTTATGTGATACCTCTTCAACCCTGAAACTTGGTCTCAATTTAACTTTAGTAATCAATTCAGTTAAGCTTTGTTTTTAATGAGAACTAGTTAGTAACCCGTCGATACTCGACGGGCATAATAAAACTAATAACAAAATATAACTTAAAATATGTAGTAAGATATACAAAATTAATTAATAAATTGTACTTTTATATCCCCACGTACCGTCTATGGTTTTCTCAAGATCTCTCCTTGACTAACTCGTAAATTGTCATCGTCGGCAATATTTATGTGTCTATCTTATATAACCAAAATCAATATAGTCATTCTAATGTGCAATCAGGAAAACCTTATAATTGATGCGACGAAATAACTCTTGGTATTCAAGTACTCTGTATTTTAGGCTACGAAGCTTTCCTAAAAATCACAAGGACGATCTCAAAATGAATTAACGTAAGAGTTTTCTTTTAGCTTTGGTGTAAATTCTCATCCAACTCATCTATTAATCTCATTTCTTTTCCCTACACTAAAAAAAGCACTGAAAAACCAAATTTTTTTTCTTCAATAAACGGACTCATGAAATCTTAAAATATGAACATACTCGTCAAGATTAATCGGTTTTTTAAACCCATCATTCCACTAATCATCTAATTTCACAAACACTACACAAACTTTAGCCATTTTGTATATTGAACCCTCTCTTTTATTTAAAATAATAAAATTCAAATAAATTAACGAAAGTCTATAATAATTTTAAGATAAATTCTATTATTTATAATCAATAATATATATGAAGTTAAAATATTAAATAATAGATAATTAAATTTATTATTTATATATTACATGAAGCAAAAACGTTAGCAAAAGTAAAGCATAGAAAATAAAATTTTGACATGTAGAATTCCATATGGTACAATGTGATAGTATATTTTTGATATGAAGAATATTGTTTTAATATTTTGCTTGACGTAATTGATATTTTACCAAAAAAGAAATACTCCTTCTGTCCCAGAGTAAGAGTCATACCTTGGTTATGCACGCTCATTAAGAAAATTAAAGGAAAATGGGTAGACATTGCAAGCGGGTTGAGAATATCATTGTCAATAATATTTATAGTGCAAGAAAATAAGTTAGTAAGTGCTGGTTTTTTAATATCTATAGAAGCATTAAAATGATAAAGTTGTCCAAAATATTATTCCTCATTTCCCATCATTTGTTTATCTTACTTTTAAACTATTTATTTAATCATATGAATAAAACTCTCTAACTTATAATTTAATCTCAGTCTATGAAATTTAATTTACTTGACATTTTATTTTAAATAACATAAATTTTTAAGAACTTTAATTAACGCACACTTAATAATTCTATCAAAAATATCATTGCACATTTTTCTTATCATTTTTATTAAATATATTATATTAAATTATTTAAATTTATTTATCAATAAATTTCATAGCTACTATGAATTAATTATCTATATTCAGCTAATATTTTAGATTCCAAGGTATAACTTAAGTATTTAAACTGATGCAAATATTTATCAAATTTCAATCAATTTAAAGGGACTAAATTTAATTTTTATGCATTATATATATAGTCCTTGTCCCATCTTCATATACACATAAATTACAACATATAAACTTAGGCTATTATTTTTTATAAAAAGATGCTAGGCTAGTTAACTCTTTTCAAATAAATCAACCTAATCAAATCGTGTCTGATTTTGCAATGTGAGTGTTGTTGCTATATTTTGGGGAGCTTTAAAATTTGAATTATTATGTAAATGGTAATTTAGATGATTGACAAATTTTATTGGTTGAGAGCATGTTTAATGCCACGTGGAATCCCACATCATAAATCCACGTGGCGCGTTGTGGGAATAGCATTTGACTCTCTTTTATTATATATATAGATATATAGATAGATAGATTTGATTTATTAATAATTTTAAAAGAATAAGGAATAATTTATTTTATATTTTATATTACTTTCTCACCTCTTAAATTTTCACATAGATTGTCAATTAATTTATGTTTTCACAGTTTAACCCCCCCCCCCCCCCCCCCCCCCTCAAAGGGTTTTAAAAAATGTCTTTAAAGTATAAATTCATAATAAAATTAAAAAACCTTGCATCTCATCGCACGGAACACCGTGTCCGAGTTTGAAATTGGACGAAGGAGTATTCGGGTATTTTAGTTCATCGGCAGCGACAAGGTTTATAAACGAAGCCCGAGGAGCAGTCCCAAAACCCAAACGCCGTCTGTTGTTGGTGGAGCCACCGTACCAATTGAAATTTAGGGCTTCCGGCATGGAGAGTGCATTCGCGAGCGCTTCCGCCATCAGCGACCAGCGGCAAAAGATCGAACAGTACAAGCACATTCTATCCTCCTCCGTCATCGCAACCAACGACCTAGAACAAGCGAAGAAATTCATCGACCACAGTTAATTTCTTCACACCACAGACTTCTATTTTAATGTTGCGAGTTCAAATTTTACCCTATTTTTTATCTTGCAGTATTGTCGGACGATGTGCCTTTGGTTGTATCCCGGCAGCTGTTACAGACATTCGCACAAGAGTTGGGGACTATGGAACCCCAAACGCAGAAGAAGATTGCCCATTATACCCTCAACCAGATTCAGCCTAGGGTCGTTTCCTTTGAGGAACAGGTTAGTGTCCATTCTCAACTACATTATATGTGAATCTTATAGCTGTTGGCACACAATGGTAAAAGCTCTTTTGAGAGGGTGTTTTTTTTTTTTTTTTTTTCTTTTTTCAAAAAAAATAATTATAGTTTCAATATGCCACATCATTTGTGAGCCAACAATTAAAACTCCTTCTATTACTTCACTATAGTAAAGCTCTTTTCTTTGTCTAGGGAATTGGTAATATCAATGAAAAAACCACAAAAAGTTTTCAGTTAAGAGCTCTTTAAAGATTTCCGCTAACGTAAAAAGCTTAACATAGCTTTTTTCACTAAACCAAAGAGCAATAAAAAAAAAGCTCCCATTGTGGATGCTCTAAATGTTCTTACAGTGTACCAAAAAAAAATGTTCTTACAGTGCATTTAGTTCAGGAGTAGGTGTCTGTCTATATGGCTATTGATATTCTCAAACTGTTATAAGGCATAATGTTGGGAAACCATAAAAAATTGAGTGCTATGAACAAGCTAGCTTCTCAAATTGACTATGGGTTTAGGTGCTTCTTTCCAATCAAATGGTCCGTGCTTGAAATTACAATGATTGAAGATACTTTGATGCCCTTGGACTCGGTCGTAGTTACAAAAGTTGCTGTGGTATCCAAGTATCATGTGTGGAGGGTAATGAAAATGTAGGCATAAATTTAGGAAGAGGATTACTTAGAGTGTATATTTTTAAATAGAGTAGAGCAGTGAACACTTTAGGAAGGAGTATTAGTTAGTTGATTTATTTGCTTTCTTAATTTTTGTGGATGCTACTTCATTTTAGTTTTCCGAAGGATTATGCTTATGTACATGCTAAATTGTGAGTTATTATCTCATAAATCATAATGTCAGCGCTGTTACTGCTGAATAACAAAAGCTGAGTGGGTGACAACCGACTAATTTAAAACTCTCACTGGTTATTGCTGTCAATGAAGCAACAAGTTATTATTGACCGGAATGTTTTCTCATTCACCCAATGCACATTTGCTTATGCTTCGGCAAATCCCCTATAACTTGAATCACCGGGAGAGTTGCAAAGCATAGAACCAGAGCCTTAACTAAAGATGTTAGCAGTGCCACCAAGAATTTACCAATTTGTTTTTTTAAGATTTCTTAGCACGTTGCAGCTTTTTAGTAGTACGGCAGTTGTATTGTCCCAAAAGGATGATAAACAAAAACTTCTATATTTGGCTCTTGAAGTTTGAATTATCTAATTACTTCAAGCTAGTTGTTAGTTGATTAGTTAGTTGGTTTTGATGTGTTAAGATATACTCCCTCCGTCCCACCTCACTTGAGACCTAAGAGGTGGGTACAATAACTAAGGAAAAAGAATATAATAAGGAAAATGTGTGGTAGAAAATGAAGAGAGAGAATGAGTGGAGTAAATAGTAGTGTTGGTTGAATAAATTGAGTGGTGGAAAAAGAAGAGAGAGAATGAGTGGTGGGGTAGATTCAATATAAAATTATTAAAAGTTGGCTATTTTGAGAAGGTCTTAAGTGAGCTGGGACGGACCAAAATGGAAATAAGTCTCAAGTGAGCTTGGGACGGAGGGAGTATATGGTTATTGGTTTATGCTTTCTTCCTGCGTTATCTTTCTAATTTACAGCATGGAAGTTGATGGTTACAAGTGACTTTTGAGACCTGAAGTTAGGATGAAGAACTTTTTACCATTTTCCTGGTTAAGTTTTGGTTTGGAATACAATTTTCTAACCTCTATGTTTAACTTGCAGGTTTTAGTTATTAGGGAAAAACTTGCAGCATTGTATGAGTCTGAAGAGCTGTGGTCAAAAGCAGCTCAGATGCTAAGTGGCATTGATCTTGACTCCGGAATGAGGTTCAATACTTAATAAACACATTTTAATTACTATTGCTGTTTGTTTTACCAATTCATCGCACTTTGTGTTCAAAATCTGCTAGAAGCCTCAACTTGATCAGTAGTTTGTTTTTATTTTCTCTGCAGAGTGATTGATGACGCATTCAGATTGAGAAAATGTGTGCAAATTGCTCGCTTGTATCTTGAGGTACCATGTGCTTATGTTCAGTAACCTTACATACATCTGAATCTTTCTTTGAGTAGTTTAGATTGAGATATCGTTACCAAACATGGAGATCTCCATCTTAGAAGCTGAGTAGGACACTAGTAGTGTATAATATCAATGCATTCTCCCCCTTATTGACAGTCTGCTTGCTTTCCATTTCTGTTTGCAGAAAACGATGTAGTTTGTGTTGTACCATTGGGCTTGTTAGATGTGTTCAGTTGTTTCCATTCCTGCACCATGTTAAAGTTAAAACTTAGCTGATCTCTTGTTAAGTATTGCTGGTCGTTGTTTATGTTCATTTCCATGAAATACTATTAGAGAGTTAGATCCATAAACTGACTACTACCTACTGTGTGGTATTGATCATATTCAAATAGAAAAAGTTCGGCTTCATCCAGGATTGCAGCTAGATCCTTCAGCCCCCTTGAAGTAATCTATAAGATTATGGCATGTGGTATACAAGTAAACACAGCTACTTATGTGGTTTTGGGAAGATGATTTAGATGCAGGCGGGAGAAGAAATTATGTTACGATTTTATTAGGATTTTATAGAAATTGTAGGAATTTAGCTTCCAACTTGAAACTAGAGGTTGTTAACTATTCTTCTCATGATTTAATTAGTTCAATTGTGACATAACATATTTTACAATTGTATTTGTTATTTCAAGGGGATTGGAGGATTTTGTTTCAACCATGGTTGAACCAAAACATTATCCTTTCCTAATAAAAGTAGGGTCCTACTAAAACCATTATTTACGAGGAGATTTGGTGGTTGAAGAAACTCTTCACTAGTCTAATGCTTTAGAAATTCAGTAATGCGTAGTGAGTTTCCGCTGGAAAACCTTGTTCGAAATCTTGCTACTGATGATCTGTTAACAAATGCCATTTGGATTCTTATAAGCAACATTCATAAATACATTTCTAAAGCAATCAAATTTGTTTATGATTTTCTAACCTTAACAATTAAGAAGTACTCCCTCCGTCCCAGCTCACTTGACACCTTTTGACCAAAACTGGTCAACTTAAGGTCGGTTTGACCAACACTTTATAGAAATATTTATGTTCCAAAAAACATTTTAAAAATTGTTATTGAGAGGATTTTTAATGGTGATCATTTTACATTTTTTTAATTTTTGTTTGGATCATAAATATTTCTATAAAGTGTTGGTCAAACCGACCTTAAGTTGACCAGTTTTGGTCAAAAGGTGTCAAGTGAGCTGGGACAGAGGGAGTATATGTGATCGTTGAACTTATTCGTGCCAAGCCGTGCTGGGTGGTAAACCCAGGCCTAAAATCATGTTGGATGCCTACTGAAACTCAACATGAATTTATTTGAGCCGTAGGTAAGCTAGATCGAGTATGTACGTTGAATAGCGCTGCTGATGGGTGATGTGGGATATACATGTCCCGCGCAATGCGTCGCAAGTGTCGCCCCTTTTCTGCGTTCGCTTTCTCCCGCGAACACTCTTTCATGGGAGTGTCCTCCTGCGGATGCATCTGTCTCGCGGATACAACTTTTTCTTTCGCGATATGCTGGTTGTTATCCTTTATGTACTTCCCACGATTGGACGAGGTCGGGGGAAGGCTTCTTTCCATTAATGGGGATCACCAAGGAGCAATGAGGTGGAGGCTAGAATAGCAATTTTACCACACGTCTTAATCATAGGGTTACACGTGACGTATTTAAGTTTACAAGGGATAATTGCAGGATGGTCCACCATTATAGAGTGCATGTTCCCTGCACATGGGCAGTAACCTCATTACCAATAAATACCTCACAAAGGTATTCATTTGTAGCAAGGGATCATCTCATACCACATCATAAATGCTCTCTCTAGAGACCAAGTCCCGCAATACTTGTCTCTCCCAAAACCCCTCTAGTTCCTATTTTCGCTCCTCTCCATCACCCTTCGGTGGTTCGTGCAATGTCTCATCTACCCGCAAAACTCTCAGAGAACCCCATAAAACCCTCATTTCGGTAGAACTACCCTCCTACAGGTGTGCTACAAACTAATTTTGCCATGATAATACGTGATGAAAGATATTTACGTCCTCAAAATTCTCTTCTCCCTCCCAATATAGTTGCTTTGAGGTCGTGTTTGTCTGTGTTTGTCCTTTTCGAAGGTGAATCATAGCTACTGCATGAGCTGTGATTACTTCACTGGTTATTAGTTCGATGTCCATAGCAGTATTTTTTTTGTATGTTAATGTCGTTACAGTATGGAAGAACTGTTTGGATGGTTACTTTGGTCCAGCACACTTTGTTTATTGTCCTAGTGTATGTTCCCCCGTATGTTTGAACTCTTAGAATTACTATTTGAATATTTCTGTGAATCATAGCTTGATGTATCAATTGATGGCTTCTTTACAGGATGATGATGCTGTTAGTGCAGAGGCTTTTATTAATAAAGCTTCATTTTTGGTTAGCAGCAGTCAGGTTGAATCTTTGAACATGGAGTACAAGGTTGAAACTATTAACTGCGCACTTGACGCGTTTCTTCAGTGGCTTGGAATTTTGCTCTCTGTTTTGGGTTTGACAATTTTATTTTTCTTATTTCAGGTGGCTTATGCCAGGATTTTAGATTTGAAGAGGAAGTTCTTGGAAGCTGCCCTTCGTTATTATGACATTTCGCAAATTGAAAAGCGGCAAATTGGAGAAGAGTATGTGTATGCTAGAAAAATTTAATTGATAGTGAGAGTTTGTCCTTTGGGATTGTGGTCTATGTTTTAGACATGCATGTGTTCAAGGTTCATTATGCTTGTTGAAGGCCTTGCATCCCTTGCATCTCGCATCTCGCATTTGAGGCTGCCCTTTCCTGGTTACCTGTTTCTATTGAGCTTTAAAACTCGGGCACATGTTCTCCAAAATCATGGCTGGCATCTTCAGAGCCTAATATACTAACTTTGACATATTGTTGGTTAGTTTTGCTCATCGTTGTCATAATTTAGAAGTTATCTTGAAATAATAAGAATTAGATTGGACTGGTAGATTTAATAGTTTGAGGAGGTCAAAGAATCATTTTTATATATTTTTCTGAAGAAGGCACATCACTGTTCTGAATTTCACGATCTATCTTTCTTATTTTTATTTTGGATGCAAGTGCTATTGTCTTCATATGAGCATTTCTGCATTTTTCTTATGGATCCTTACTGTGTCATAGAGAGATTGATGAAGACGCACTGGAGCAGGCACTAGCTGCTGCTGTCACATGCACAATTTTGGCTGCTGCAGGTCCTCAACGTTCTCGGGTTCTTGCCACTCTATACAAAGTAAATCCTCTTACTGGTTCTTTCAGACATGTGATTAGATACTATATACCATTTGTTTGTGGTATACAAATTGCTTTATGTTTCTAGTTATTAAGGTAAAATTTACTAGTATTGAATATTTTTGTGATATGTAGGGCTGTTATACGAACCGAGCTGGCTCGAGCTCGGCTCGTTAAAGCTCGAGCTCGAGTGAGCTCGAGTCGAGCTCGAACCGATTGTCAAGCTCGTTTTTGTTATCGATCCGACCGTGTTCGACTCGTTTAGCTCGTTAAAAGCTCGAGTTTGGCTCGATAAGCTCATTAAACTAGAATTTTTGTTTTCGAACGGCTCGAACTCGGCTCGATAAGCTCGTTAAGACCATGTTTTTCTTAAAAAATGCCTAAGCTCGAGCTCGGCTCGTTAAAACTCGAGTTTGATATCGACTCGAACTCGAGTTGTTCGCGAGTAGCTCGCGAGCTCGATTCGACTCGAGCTCGAACAAGCAAGTGGGCTCGAGCTCGATAAGTTTTAAACGAGCTCGAGCTCGACACCCCAAAGCTCGACTCGGCTTGGCTCGTTTACAGCCCTATTGCAAGGACTTGATACCTGTGCAACTTCTTTATTTGCGGTGTTAGTTCTCTTCACCACTTTGTTTTGCTACCATATCTCTTTATCATATCTGTTTATGTATTTGTGTGTGAATTCGTATGATCATTTATGCTGCTCAACTGGGTGCCATTTGGAATCCAAGAGAAGATCAAACTGTTAAATAGTGAACTTCCGGTGCTGATTTATGGTGAACTTTCGACGTGAATGAGCTTCAGTTCCGTGAAGATAGATCTTCAAGTGTAAATCTGTTCGTTCAAGTCACCTGGACCGTTTCTTATTTGCAAAATTGTGTATAATTTTAAATGATGTATGCCTAAAGTTAATTGTAGAAGGTAGTTGATCACTTCCAGCAGACAGTTATATTGGAGAACAGCCTTCTACAATAAAATATGGCTTTTGAGCATCTGTACTTTAAGGAATACATCACCATATCATCTCTTCTTTAAAATACCACTTTGATGAACGTTGTTTAATTATAAAATGAATATATGTGGTTTATTCGACATGGACACTCTACTTCTTGTGGACAAATGCCAATTCAATTTATTGGGTGTAGCTAATGGGATCTTTGTTAATAGTTGAATTTATATTCTTTCTCTATTTTTTCCTCAGGATGAACGGTGCTCTAAGTTGAAGATTTATCCAATTTTGCAAAAGGTACTCTCTCTCTCCCTCTGAAAAAGAATTTCCTACGTGGACGTGTACCTTCTGATCAAACGTAGACTCCACACGCCCACGCATATTCACTAGACGAGTTACCTGTATGATTTGATCTATTTCTCATATATACAATTTTGAACTTGCTAATTAAGGTCTATCTGTCTTTAGGAGCGCACACATGAATGACACGAATATATGTGTGTGTGTGTGTGTGTGTGTGTGTGTGTGTGTGGAGTCACTTTGGTCTTGTTGGTCTTCCATGAAAGCAGAACTCTTGCTCCTTTTTTTGAAACTTCTCTCAGTTTCTGTGCACCACACATCTCAACACGCTCTACTGACATGGCAGTTTTATATAATTTCATCTGTCCTCCAAATGAGGCTATATTTTTCATCCCATGGATTTTATGTTGGTGCTTTGCAGGTGTATCTTGAGAGGATCTTGAGAAAACCCGAAATTGATGCATTTGCGGAAGAACTAAAAGCACATCAGGTCCACACTCTCTCTCTCTCTCTCTCTCTCTCTCTCTCTCTCTCTTGATGACCACTATTTTCATTGTTATACTGTACTTGCTTCTGCGGGTGATTCCATTTGACTTGTAACGTTTTACTACCTTCAACAGAAAGCTCTTTTGCCTGATAATTATACCGTGCTTGACCGAGCTATGATTGAGCATAATCTTTTGAGTGCAAGCAAACTGTATACAAATATAAGGTAGGAAACACATTAGTCATTCCCATCTGATGAATCTGCGTTGGCTTTCCTTGGAGTTTTTTATTCTTCCATGTAGTTATACTGTTACATATCATCTACTGATATGTTGCTCATTTTTATCATTAATTTTATACTTGAAACAGGTTTGATGAGTTGGGCACATTGCTGGGAATTCCTCCTCATAAGGTATGTATCTATTGGGAGATGTCGTAGGATTTTATTCTTGCTTGCATGGCGATTCACGTCCATGCTTGCTGGAGTTGATGTTTCCTTCATTTTCTTGGTCTCTTGAGTGGGATTCTTCTTCTTTACTGTATTGCTGTCTTCATCTAGGTCCTAGGTTCGAGTTGTTTGGTTTCTTCCCTTTCTTTTAGACTTTCTGAAACAAAGTTATTCCTACCTTTCAGTGTTATTCTTTATTCGATAGTTATTTTACGTGTATATATTTGTGGCTCATAAAGGATTGCATTGCAGGCTGAGAAAATAGCATCAAGAATGATTTATGAAGATAGAATGAGGGGATCGATTGATCAGGTAGATCTTTTTTGCTGCTTTTCATCTTTGTGATTATCTTTTCCGACTAGATATTTTAGTATTGTAGAGTCATCAGCTCTTGGGCATGGTGTTTATGTGAATTTTGCTTGCATTAGGTTGAAGCGGTTATTCATTTTGAGGATGACACCGAAGAACTCCAGCAATGGGATCAACAGGTGATTTGCTTATATACATTTTCATACTTAATCTTATAGATCCAATAATTACAATGTTTCTTGAAACTCAAATATACCAATATAGTATGACAGATTGTTCCTCTATCTGAAAAAGCTTTCATCTGACACACAAGCCCAAAAATTCCATTGTTACTTATACTTATATAAAGTAGCAAGTCTAAATGATAATTGTTAAACGAGAGAAAATGTGGCAAATTCAAATCCTTCCTGGAAGGAGAAGAATTGTAAAATAATGTCTTTTGTGCTTAACCTCATGTGTGTGAAATGAACCAACAGAGTTGGTGTCACGAAACATTCTTTTCTAAATCGAGTAATTTAATGCCTAGTGTCTCTGCTATTATTCATCACAAGTAGGACCTTCTGTTTGTCATTTCTATTTTTGCATTATTTGTTTCTAACTAAGGACAAAAATTTATGAGTTATGTTGAAAGAGATCAGAAGCAAACATCTACCTGGCTTTTATTTTCCACTTATAAAGGCTATGTAGTAAATGCAAAGTTATTCTCGGTATTCAACACAAGTTTATCCATTTTAATTCCCAGTAGAGGTTTACTTAAATCGTCCGCGTTTAGGACCAACATTACAGCCTTTGGATATAAGGGATGATGAATCTGCTCAGAATTTTGTTAAGTTCATCTTTCTGTCCTGATTTGATCTTTCTCTATCCTACTCCCCCCCCCCCCCCAACCCCCATCTCCTGTTCCTCTTTCTCCTCTTATACTTAATTTTCTGTCTTCTGTGATTTTTTTTAATTTTTAATGTGGGTTAATTACAATTTAGGGCTTGAACTGGATAGGGTGTTCCCCAAGCGGGGCCTAAAGTTTTTTTTTTTTGGCGAATCAGGGCTCAATACGGTTTTTTTCATCAATTCAGGGCTTTTTGACGGAAATCGTTACAAAAGTTAGTTAAGTGTCATGTGCTGAGCACGTGATCAAAAAACATGATAAGATTGAAATGAAAATTAGTTATTAGGGGTCAAAATGCAATTCTTTCAATTTAAAAGGTTAAAAATACAATTCCCTTTCCCCATCTCAAACCCTCATCAACCAAAACCTAACCCATCCACATAACCACCACCATCACCAACAAAACCACCATAACCCCACCGTTGTTGCTGCCACAACTACCATCAACACCATCTGGCCCATTCACCAACAATCACCCATCAAAACCCCATCCTTACCCCCACGGCCCACCCCACCATTTTATCTTTCCCGTTCTTTTGCCAGAATTAAAGATGAGAGTTAAGAAGAAAAAAAAACCAAAAAAAATCCAATTTGGTTTATTCAATTTGGTTGTTGGGCATGGTGTTCTTCAACCCGAATTACGACAACTAAATCAGCCCCACCAATTTCGCAAGTTATGTTAATCAACCCGAATTACGACAACTAAAAGAATTGCATTTTGACCCCTAATAACTAATTTTCATTTCAATCTTATCATTTTTTTGATCACGTGCTCGGCACATGACACTTAACTGACTTTTATGACACTTAACTGACTTTTGTAACGATTTCCGTCAAAAAGCCTTGAATTGATGGGGAAAAAACGTATTGAGCCCTGATTCGCCAAAAAAAAAACCTTTAGGCCCCACTTGGGGAACACACTATGCAGTTCAGACCCTAAATTGTAATTAACCCTTTTAATGTCATAGTTGACAAGTCAATATATTTAAGCTTTTAGTTATGTTTCCTTGATTGCCCCAATCTCTTCATATGGGTAGAGTGACACCACATATGACACTGTAATGCGTGTGCCTATTAGAATGGATAGTATAGGAAGATCACCAAACTTCATTCCTATTTTTAGTAAGACGCCATTTATTTTGGGACAAACGAAAATGAAAAGTAGGACATTTGTTCCGTGACATAGGGAGTAATGGTCTCACTATCTTTGCTCTTAACTTGTCAAAAAGATTGATTGAATATGTGCAATCATTGTATCATATAACTTGCAAGGATTCCATTACTAACCACTGTGCTTGTAAAAATTGTGGCAGATTGTTGGATTATGTCAAGCTCTAAATGATGTCCTCGACACCATGGCCAAGAAGGGTTTGGCCATCCCTGTTTGAATCAGTCTTCTTTTGTTATATGCATACATGAAATGACAAGCGGGATGTTTAATGGCAACCTAACTATTTTATTCTAGTAAATTGTCTATTTACATTTCCCCGAACATTACGATTTATTTATTATTATTATTATTATTATTGCTCTCAAGTAATTAAGGTTTCATCTTGCAAGCTAGTGCTAATCATAGAATGTAGATTTGATTTTGTCAGTTATGATCTAGTATTGTGGAATTTCGGATCCGCCCTGATATGATTTACTACAGTAAGATTCTCAGACTTGCACATCTTTTATAATGAAATCTTCCTGATTTGATATTTCTATTTTTTTTTCTTTAATTAGGCTCTAGAAGTATTATTTCTTCTTTTTAAATTGGGATTTTTGTGAGAATCAATTGGCAACTTTTTCCTGAGAAATTTTAACAGAAAGTTTAGTACCATAAATGTAGATCTGGAAGGGTACAAGTATTTTGTTTCTGAAAGAGACGGTACAAGTTTGATGTTTATTGTAATAGAACTCACACGAAACTATGCAAAGAAAACAAATCTCGGTCTTAAAGAAATTGATGGCATTTCTGTAATTTAATATGAAAGTTTATTGAAACAAAAAAGAGAAAAAATTTACCAGGTTGACCCAGACCCAACCCAACCCAACCCATTTGAACCCGCAGGTTAAACATGTTGTGTTGAATTTTACCCACTTCAACCCATTACCTATTTCAACCCGTTACCCATTTTAACCTGACCCAACCCAACCCAACCCAGTTGCCAGGCCTAGGTTAAATTTAGAAGTTCAATCATTTTCGCATACCAGTTTTTAGAAATAAGACTTTTCTTGGGACGAATATAAATAGAAAGAGGGATATCAGTTTGAAATAGAGGGAGTATTATTCACTCCTTTAACAAATGGATATATGTCTCCCATTTTCCTCTCAAACTATTCCCTCTCTCCCAAAATAAAAAACAATAAAATTCAAATTTAGTTGATTAACAAGATTTTTTCAGGCATTTGAGAAGGAAATAGTAGATATTCTCTTGTTGTCCCTGAATGAGTTTTTGCCTTGAACAATCAAATTCCTGACTACTGGCAGAATTGAAGTTTTATATGATTGACACCCAACCCAAGCCTCCTTGGCCGAGTGGCATAGAGCTTGGGATCTCCTTTGGGAGGTCTCAGGTTCGAATCCCCTTCCCCCCATCCCCAATAACAAGTGGGCGCAAGGACGTCTATGGCAAGAAGACTACTAGATGGCGCGACGTAGGGCATAGATCTGTAATAGATTCCATAGAAATTTGTAAACGATAACAATTGCCTTGAAATGAATGATATGTTACAACTTCAAAAAAAAAAAAAAAAAAAAAAATATGATTGACACCCTGTGAATCTTACATTTTTTTAATAAATAAATCAACTTTTACATTCCAATACTCCCTCCTTCCTGTAGGTGCACACTTTTCCCTCCGTGCACTTATATGTTTTAAAGAATTATTATAATATTTTCATTTTAACGAAGCAAGACTTGTCAATAGAATGTGCGAGAAAGGAAAATTTGTGCACGTTATTATGGGACGGATGAAGCATGAGTTGTTTGCACTTTGAGTGGGGGCTGCCAGCCAGCTAATTAAAGTGCAACAAAGAAACCAGTCTTGAAAGCAACCATCAGGTATTCACAGGCCACAGAAGGAGAAAAAAAAAATCCGTTGAAGATTCAGAAACATTCAAGGAAAAACATGTTTCAGCATAATCACAAGCAAGAGGCGAAAACAAAACATTCTCTCTTTCTCATTTCATTTTCCCATTTAAATTTTCTTATTGATACAGCTAAAGAGAGGGGATTCTAACACCAAATTTTGTCGTGGGTCCATGAGGACAAAAATTGAGACCGTGGTGCCTCCTACATCTTCCTCACTATACAAAACTTGGAACTGATTATTGGAGAGATGTATTATACTTTGCCATAAAATTGAACAAAAAAGATTTGAAGGAGAAACTATGACTATGGACTAGAACCTTTGTTTGTAGGGGAACATTTTGACGATTCCTTCGCACTCTGTAAAAGAACCTCGTGATTGATAGCTGCCAACTGCGACAGATTCTGCACGGAAGAAAAATCATTCGCCCTTGTTTCCAAGACAAGATTCACTTTTCATAAATAAAACATGAGTAATGTTTGAGGCACAAAAAAGTCACAAAAACTTGCTCACAAAATATTAATTGTAATGATTTTATTGGTGTTTTTAATTAGAGTGTGGCGGGTCCACTATCGATGCAACCAATAAAATATCGCCAACACATGTTGTGAGCAAGATTTTGTGAGTTTATTTTGTGCCCCTAGCATTGCTCATAAAACATTTTGAATAAATTGAAGGTGGCTGAGAATTTAAAGGTTCACAAAACATGTATCCACTGGTACCCTTGTAAGGTTACCAAACAAATAAAAAAAAGGTCGAATCAATCATGTTAGTTTACCTTAAAAGAAAAGTTCATCCAGGAGACATCAAAAGGAGGAGATTCAAACTCAGCAAGATCACCACATACATCCATCTTCTGGATTGAAAATAAAAGTTATTAGAAAAAGATGTATGGAGTAACGTGTACATGACATGGGCCATGTCAACGTGATTAGTAAAGTTATAAATAATCGCTCCATCAGCAAAATATAGTGAATGTAGCTCTACATTCTTGGATCCTCTGGAAAATGAACCAACAATCATATTTTCTTAGAGATGGGACTCTGATTTTTGGGATAAACCAAAAATAGAAAGAAGGGTTGGGACGGGAAGTAAGCAGATGACTGAGTTTACCTCGAGTCCTGAACTTGAGTGTAAGTCGGTAGTGTCAGAATCCGAATCACTACAATCATGATCATCATCCTGCATTCCGCTGGAACTGTGATTGTGCCGTGAGATGAAGTAGCTGGTATCTTCTACACTGTCGGGTTGTGGTACAAAGGCAGCCTGAGAGGAGAATTGACTAATATTAACATCAACACAAGGAAAGAATGGTCATAACCCTACAAAATGTGCAGGAGCAGTGGATGATCCGCAATATTTACACACATATACTCCCTCCATCCCACAATAAGGGGCACAAAATTGGCCATGCACGGGAATTAAGAGAGAGTATATATTTTAAAAATAATAGGTGTTGTGAGTATGAAAAGTGAGGTAGGAGAAAGAAAGTGGGGAGGGAATAGCAAGTGGATAGTTGTTGTGAGTATGACAAGTGGGTCTCATTGAATAAAGAAGTATTTAAAAATTTCTATTTTGGGTAATGTGACTTATCAGTGGGACACCCAAAGAGGAAATTTGTGCCCCTTCTTATTGGACGGTGGAAGTATATCACACTTGGCCAACACAGATATGTCGGCAAAGACTTCACTGGAACCTAAATCTTTAGGAGCGCAAAACAGAATAAGCAATATACACCAAGGGCAGCAATTTTCACCTTTTGTGAGGCAAGGGTGTCCCAGTTTACTCCCTTGAAGAATGAGTGTGCTTTTACCTGTGAGAAAATCGAGAAAGTAATGAAGCCAAACCAGATACAACCATAATCATGCTTTCTGCTTCTTCTATTTGTTTATTATTAATTTCGTCATTCAGGTCAAGTCATATAGAAGTTCGCTTGCTTGTGAATAAAAATTTCTAGGTTGGCATAATTTAAACCTGTGAGGATCCATCTGCTCCCAGCCGCTGATTTGGATCATGTACAAGAAACCTAAGATAAAATTCCACGCAAATGAGACATTAGCTCTAAGCCCTTAAGACATTAATGCAGTCGAAATCTTGCACGAAGCCCATTGCCAACAAACTATTTCATAGCAAACCTCATATTCGGGAATTGCTGAAGCCACAACAGAGAGCATATATAAACCAGTTACACAGTTAATTGATTATTATTATTATTATTATTTAATATTTTACAAATTGGTATTGAATAGCGTAAATTCATGTGGATGATGGGGCTTAATTTAATTTTATCATTATTATTGTTATTTTTCTTTCTTTTCCTAATTTCTTCCCACCTATTTCTTGTTTTAGATTTCATCTGAGCCTTCACATTCCCCTCCCCCCCCCCCCACCTCTTTTCATTGACGAATTCCATATGACGATTCATGTGAGCCATCCCCAAATTATTTTGGGACTAAGGCTTTGTTGCTGTTGTATATTGGTATTGAATAGCTGTAATACTAGTATCATCAGCTAAAAAGTATTAAAACATTTCCATTTTGGGCATGTGGGACGCGCCAAAAGGGAAAGAAGTCTCACTTATGCTTATGCTGAGACGGAGGGAGTCGTTGCTATGCTAGCACACTCTTTCTAGACTACCCTCACGGAGGAAATATTATATTCCAATATACACTTTCAATACTATATACTCCCTCCGTCCCAGCTCAATTGGGACTAGCCTTTTGGGCACAATAATTAAGAACAAGTAATATATGTGTGGTAGAAAATGAAGAGAGAGAATGAGTGGGGTAAATAGTAGTGTTGGTTGAATAAATTGAGTGGTGGAAAATGAAGAGAGAGAATGAGTGGGGTTAAATGGTGGGGTAGGGTGAATATAAAAAGTATTAAAACATTTCCATTTTGGGCATGTGGGACGCGCCAAAAGGGAAAGAAGTCTCACTTATGCTTATGCTGAGACGGAGGGAGTAAACAATACCATAAGCCTATAAAGCGGATAAAAGCGTGTTTATGTATATGCGCTACTTAAATTGTTTAGAAGTCAACTTCCTTCAAAATTCTTAAAAGTAAAAATAGGGCACACATTTAGGGAATGATGCAGTATTATTTTTTTTTTATCCTTGAGCCACATTTTAGTAACCATTTAATCATGTGAAAGGATGACTTTTACGTTCGACACTGAGAAATTGATAGTACAAGCATAAGGAAAGCATTCACGCATTGAATATCTTGTAACCAACCTATCAATCAAATCTTGTGCGTCATAGGACATGTCACCGGGAACATTAGGCCATGGGATCTTCCTATTAAGAATGTTGTCAAAGATCATCTGCAAATTGAAGAGTAGCAGCATTGAGGTGATAAATTTCTAATCTAATACAAAGGTCATTATCAGGAATTAAAAAACAATAATAAGCTCATGAAAGCCATGTATGCGATGGATGATCTAAAAAATGACCAAAAAAAAAAACAGATACACTGGGTTGCTTGAATTCAAACTTAGAGTAAACAAATAGGGAAAAGAAATCCCTCCGTCCTTAAATAAATAAGGGCAACCCAGTGCACAAGGCATCCCCACATAGCGAGGGTCCGGGGAAGGGTCCCCATCACAAGGGTGAAATGTAGGCAAACCTTACTTTCATACATGCAAGAGCAAGCTGCTTCCAGGACTTGAACCCGTGACCTCCAGGTCACAAGGCAACACCTTAACCAGTGCGCCAAGGCTCCCCTGCATCCTTAAACGAATGTCCAAATTTCATCTTTAAGGGGCATTCAGAAAATGTTCACTTTTATACAACTAAATGACAAATATGCATAAATATTCTTGTTATCCACTTTTTAAACATTTAGTTTTGTAAACATGAAATGACTAGTGAATAAAATTTGGTACTACTTCCGTCCCAGAATATATGTCCACCCTCTCATTTACCAGAGATTAGGAAGTGGTGGAAGTGATGTAAGTGTTGTGAGTATCAAAAGTACGATAGGAGAGAGAAGGTGGGGTAGGGAATAGTAAGTTGATTCGTGCTGTGAGTATAAAAGTAAACTAGGAGAGAGAACGAGAGGGAGGAATAGTAAAGATTTTTTGCCATTTTAGGAAGTGGACATATACTCTGGGACAGACTAAAAAGGAAAGGTGGACATATACTCTGGGACAGAGGTAGTAAAATAAAAACATTTAGGGACAAAGTTCTTTACAAAAAGACATACTCGGGGACAGAGGGAATAGCTTTTTTTGGCAAGAGTAGGGGACGGATCTTGTTAATCTTTAGGTTGCAATCAAACATGAAAAACTGAGCAAGGACATTGGTAGAAATTACACCAGTTCCAATTAATATTATGCATTTCTCAGGTAACTCCTATGTTGTTGTGCTTCACATCATGCTCACCCTCTCGCTTATCATGGAATTAAATGGAGAATGGAGCTGTCGAGCATGTTAAATTACAGACTCACCTAAAAGCTTAAACTCATAGATAGGGACCAACTGTGTATATCAAGCCTTAATGGAGTGTATTCAGGACTTCAGCTTTTTCACTTGTCATCGTACTTTACAAAGATGAGTAACCATAAATCAGTGTAACTTTCAATTAAACCTTAAAATTACTAAAGCTAATGTAAGCTTCAGGCTTTTCTGTACAAAAATATAAGTTAAAAATAAAATAAGAGTTCACTGTTTACACCTGCACCACCTCATGTGGCAACTAAACTGCAAGCTAAAGAACAAAAATTGTTGCCATCTACTTCCAAACTTAATTTCTATCTCTTGCCTACACACGCTTTTTGAATCTTTCTAAACCTCTTCAACTAGACACTCTAGCTTCATATGAAGTCGACCAACACCCTCCCTATCAATTATTTTCCTCCTCCCTCTAAAACTAGCATTTAACCAATACATCAACATCTACCACCCTTATCTACTTTCATACACCTATGGCACACCACCATCAATAATTATGTCTTCACCGTGAAGACACTCAAATAAAAGGGTAACCTGGTGCTACAAGAGCTCCCACAATGCATGGGGTATAGGGAAGGCCGGTCCCACATGAGCTTAATGTAGACGGCCTTCCCTTGTATTTAAAAGCAAGAGGTTGCTTCCGCTGCGCGAACCTGAAGCCTCTAAGTCACACGGCAACAACTCCAACCGTTGCGCCAAGGATCCCCCTCGAAGACATAATTCAAATGCTAGCTATTACCTAAAAGCATATACTCCCTCCGTTCCAGAAAAGTTGAAACATTTACTTTGGAGTTGGGAAATTAAGGATATAATATTATATTAAGAATGAAAGGTAGAGAGGAAGAGAGAGAATTAGTGGGGGTGGAAAGAGAATGAGTGGAGAATAATGAGTGGTTGTGAGGAAGAGAGAGAATGAGTGGAGGATTATAAAAGTAATAAAAAGCTTCCATTTTTGGATTGTTGCAACTTTTGTGAAATACCCTACATGGCAAAATGTTGCAACTTCCTTGGAACGGAGGGAGTATTGGTTAAGTTGCTTGCATGTTGTAGTCTAACAAAAACCGGTTGCCAAAAAAAAAAAAAAAAACAGCTTGCGCTTATGGTCATATTTAGGCTGATCAAAGTAATTAAGTATGAATTTCAAGGACAAGTTAGAGGGAATAGTCAGATAAGAAAATCCCATAATTTTAAAAGTCATTGTAAGTATTGGATTTGAAGAAATAGTCACTATCGATTCTTTCAATAATTCAAATGAATAATAAAAGATTGATTGAGAACTTTTGCAGAAATCTAAAACAAAACTAGTTTGAAACTGATTCATCTCTGCCTGAAAGTGAAGCTGCTGGGATTTGGTTCTCCTGCAATGTTGTATCACCCCTAAAGGTGACTGAACGGCTCAATGCAGCAGGCAGACAAAGCTCATTTTTAACTGAAAAACATCAATGGAAGTCTTGTACCGGTTAAGTAGGCTCTTGGGTCACTTGAAATTACTTTCAGTAACATGCGATGAAAGCTCAAAAGTTTCTAATAGCAAATACCTCTGGATGTTCAGCAGTGAAAGGTGGGAGCCCTGTAATGAATTCAAACAGAATAACTCCAACTGACCACCAATCTGCCGCATAACCTGCAGGAATATCAAGTTTGCTTTCAGCAGTCTGTTATATAATAATTGGCCTGAATGCAGATTGTTTTCTAACCATGCTCAGTTCCAAGAAGGATTTCTGGTGCCAAGTAGTCTGGGGTGCCAACCGCAGAGCGATGACTCCTGTCAAGATTGTGCTGGTTGCGCTGATCACGAGTGTCTGAAGAAGTAATTTCATTTGTTTCTGGTCCAGACAAGTCACTCGTGCTGTTCATCAGGCCGATTTTAGACAACCCAAAGTCTGTAAGCTGGCAAAAGAAGTAAAACTTAGAAGAGAATCATGAGGGCAATATAAACACTAAGCAGATGAATAGAAAGCACATACACCTCAGAAACTACAGACAGGACCACATTTAATAGTGAATCTCAATAACGATTATGCTAAGTTTGATTCCAAGCTCAGCTATTCATTTCCAATAAGTTCACAAATACAAAAGGATTTTGGTAAAAATGTCGTTTCTCTTGATGGATAAGTGCCCTGAAAATCATTCCCCAATGCATTCATATTTGTTCCAATACTCGTTAACGATATCTTAACAAGTGCTGTAGAGGACTTTGTTATAGAGACCATGTGTAAGTCCATGTCTTGACACCTTAGATACTGCAAACTATATTGACTATCCTCGGAAATGCTAAGCGAAATTTGGGCGTAAAAGGAGAAAGCAACAGTAATTTTATGTCCATCTGTAGCAGCTAGAAAATGATCTTCAGTAGTGAAGTTAATAACCCCAACGTAATGCCAATCATTAAGAAGACTAAACAGGGTTAAAAACCAAACAAGAGCAGCACCACTTCTTGGCAGCGACTTCAACAGAAACAGCAAGGCACATGACATATTTTAACAGATTAATGGCTTATCTAAAAATATTAAACAAGCCAGGCTACTTAGAGGACATATACACCACACCTTAATGTGTCCATCATGTGCAATCAAAATATTGTCAGGTTTTAGATCACGATGCACAATTCCTCGAGAATGAAGGTACTCTAGAGCAAGAACCTGCATTACGCCAAAATCTCCTTAAAAGATTTAAGAAACAGGTTGAGGACATTACAATAGAATATGATGGAACAAACCAGTTCTGCAACATAGATACGGGCAACATCTTCATCAAGGCAACCAACATTCCTGAGCAAAGAGAACAGATCACCTCCATTGAGATATTCCATAACCAAGTAGAGGTGATCCCTGCTGGTGAAAGAATAAAAAAAACGAACCTGCAGCAACAACTCATGGATTTAAACCATATCCAAGAAAAACAAATTCTCAAGTATTCTACAATGACAGCCATATCTCCTAGCACAAGCATTTTTGAAGATGTTAAGTTGCATGTTGAGATCTTACTTCGATAACCGCAAATATATAAGATATATATATATATATATATATATATATGGCATTGACGAGTAATAAAAAATTATGGAGCTTTACCACAAATGGGTTACGGACTGTTATCAGGATGTTACGTTCCGAAACTATACGTTCAATGTCATTTTTCCGTAACAAATCCAATTTCTTGAGCACCTGCATAAGCAAGGAACTATATCTCAAGAGCTGATAATGCAGTGAGAATACAACTATCTAGGCGATATGAGATCATAAGTCGAACGTAACAGACAGCAACCAAGTGCCCTACTGGAATACAGTTGAACAATGGAAAAGCAAAGACCTCAAGTGATGTTAATATGCATATCTTAAGAGCAGGTTTGTTGATCACGCATAACTACCTCATTTTCAGTTATCATCAAACGATTATATGCAAAGGAGCTGAACAGAGGGGGCATAGAGAAGTTCTGACATTTTATTGGACACATGACATCAACCCTTGAGTAGGAAGGGTTTGCATAAACACAGGGTTGATAAATGAGAGGATAAATCCTTCACTCTTGCACTGCTACTTTGCAAGCCAGCCATGGAGGGTCTTTGGTTGTTCTGTGCCAAATTCAATGAGTCATGCTAAAGTCGACTTAGGAGCTGCTGCAAGGCTGGCCGTAATTAAAAAGGGCAACCTGGTTCTACAAGAGCTCTCCCACTATGTGTGGGGTCCATGGAAGGGCCGAGCCCCCAAGGGCTTAATGTAGACAACCTTCCCTAGCATTTTATACGCAATAGACTCCTTCCGTGACTTTAAGCTGTGACCTCCAAGTCACATGGAAATATGGTCCTCATTAAGCACAAAAAAAGAAAGAAATGTTTTTGTCCATCATACTCTGGGGCGTGTTTCACTTTTGCCACCAAACTTTTTTTTTTTCTTTTTCACCATTGTACTACAAACAGTGATGTCATTTAATAACAAATTTGGGTACAAAATGACACCATTGTGTGTGGTACGATGGTAAAAATGAAACAAGCTTGGGTATAAAATGATGGTAATAATTAAAAAATTCCGAACGTAAAAGTGAAACACGCCCCAAAGTACGATGGACAAATACGGAATCCCCCACCCCCCCGGCCTCCCAATAAAAAAAGAAAAAGAAAGAAAGGCAACCTGGTACAATAAGAGCTCCCATTAGGTGTGGAGTCCAGGGAAGAGCCGGACCAACATGGCCTTATCGTAGACAATCTTGATTTGCATTAAAATGCAAGAGACTACTTCCGTGGCTTGAACCTATGGCCTCCACCATTAACCTCGGCTCAAGGGTAAGCCTCAATTTCTATCAACATTGGCCATGTATAGCACAAGTGCTCAACTACCTAAGTAAAGGAGAACCGAACTACTGAAGTATCCTCCCTTGACTCATCCCCTTGCTCCCCGCCTTCCCTGCCTGCCTCTATATCTATCAATAAGTGGAAATTTCAAATCCCCAGTCTTGACTCATTCTCCTAGTCCTAAGAGCTCATTGGACTGAAACTGGTATACCATACCACCACGTGACCCAGTGACATTCACATTCTACCATAAGCTTAGAGGTAACGGGTCCAACCTTGCCTTGCAAGCTTACTCATCACCAGCCTAATTTAATCATAACACATTCTCGTAAAAGAGGAAGTTGCATATAAATAAATAACAACAAACAAAACATAGAAGATTTATTAAGGGAATACGAAATCCCTTAACTTGAAAACAACTTAATGACGAACAGATATGCTTAAGTAGTGGGGAGTCACAAAGAAGCCAGATGAGGATCATGTTCCCTGTACTTTATAGCTTTTGTGTATCAAGTTGGTTGCTTATGATTTCAACTGTTTTCGTGAGTCTTGAATTCTACAACAGCATTACATCTGCATTCACCAACTAAGTCTCCTCTACATGTAATTAATAAGCCAGTCATTCAATAAAATTCACTTGTCAAGAAAAAACTTAAGCATGGAAAGCCATGCTTCTTCTTACTAGTGAAAGAAACAAGAGATTCAACCAAAGCCAAAGAAAGAAGTGAACGGGGACTACCAAACTAGATTACTACAAAGTTCACCAAAAGGTTTAAGGGTTGCCTTAGATCTTCCGATTTCGGGAAAGGAAAGAATTGGCAAGGACAAAGTTGGAATGAGCCTATACCTTTATTGCAAATAAATCCCCTGTCGCGCGCTTTCGTGCAAGAAAGACTTTCCCATATGCGCCTCTGCTGATTGGTTTAATGATCTCGAAGTCGTCGATGCTTGTTCGATCTTTATGTAACGGAGTTGACACATTACTACTCTGAGATGTATTATCTGCCGCATCAGAGTGTCTAATATCACCCTGTCCACTGTTTGAATCCACTAGTTCACAAGCATGCATATATTTCTCTCTGCACTTAGAAATAAGAAATGTTACAGCAATAAGCACACTTACTATAGGTAGCGCACTAATATTCTGTATTGTTTGAATGAAAATTACCGCAGAAGATCCTCTATTCGGCGTCCAAATGTCTCTATTACAAGAGCTTTGAGCTTACTATGTTGTAAAACTTCCTGCAAGTCTTGCATGCAATCAAGTAAATACTCATGGGACCCTTCTTTTGAGAGATCTGTGCATGCTGCACAATGTGCAATGTCGACAAGGTCAGTCATCTGCAGAAAATAAATTGAATTAGAACCACCTCTGTTTATAATGGTCAAGTTGCAGGAAAAGTGTAGATTTATGGTTCTCTTCTCTAATTGACATTAGTAAGACCATAATATAACCAATTTAGTCTTTATTACTTTACGAGTTAAAACTCAAAAGCATGCAATAAGAATGACTTAATGAAGATTGGGTGCTTTTGAATCTGGTCAATTGAAATTCATGGTGTAGGAAGCTAGTCATGAGTAGCTAGTTAAGGGCTCAAAGCTATAGAATTTCTACTACTATACAAGCTTAGCATTAGGATGACAGAATACTCTTTAAAAGTCCATTCCATTACTGCACGCCTACCAGACATGTTCCCCAGAAAAGAGTTAGCGACGCTTCTCATAGCAATAATCTTGTTTGACAGTAAAGGGAAACGGAGCCATTAGGCATTTATACCCATACTTCAAGTCATGATATTAACATCACATCAATAAAGTGGTTTAGCTGAAGACCCGGATGAATGAAATGGAACTTGTATAAAGAAATAATAGAGTGGTCAAACGGAAACATGCAGAAATATACATTGTTCAATGATGGATTTTCCACTTCTTTACAAGATCCTTTCCTATCTTTTCATTAGTTTTTGCTACGCATATTTTTCGAAAAATTAATATTCTTCTTTTCTTTGTCAGTTTTCTTTTCTTGTCCTTTATATCTGTTCTCAACACATGCGTACATACAGTTACAATTACAATTACCATCAACAATCTCCCTCCCTTTTTCTCTTCCCTTCCGTTCCTCCTTCCCTCTCTTTCTCTCTCTCTCTCTCTATCTCTCTCTATCTATATATATATATACTCCCTCCGTCCCACCCGAATTAGGATTTTGTTGGGATTGGAGTCCTAAACTACGAGGAAGCAAAGAGGAGAAGGAGTCCAAGTCGTGGGGAGTTGGTGGAGATCAAGAGGAATTCAAAGAGGAGGAAACAAGCTGCTACGGAGAGCTGAGAAATTCCTGTGCGGAGAAGCAAGCGGGCGCCTGGCCATGACCAGGCGGGCGCTCAAGCAAGGCAGTGAGTTTTACTCGAATCGCAGGCGGGCGCTCGCAAGGACCCAGGCGGGCGCTTGGTCTGTCGGCTGGAATTATTTGTTTTCTATTTTGATGCAATCTCTACCAAAACGACCTAGGACTTCCTTGTACTGCTATATAAGCATAGATACGACCTAAAACACATTGTAGCAAATTATTAAAGAGTGTTTAATAATATATTGACTTGGCAATTGCCCCCGGACGTAGTTCATGTGTTGAACGAACCGGGTAAACAATTCTTGTGTTCTTGTGTGATTCTTTCATATTTGTGCTTGTGGGTTTTATGTTCTTTATCTAGATTGCAACGGGGTACCACTAAATTCCCAACAACTGGTATCAAGAGCTTTGGTTAGGAGGATTCAAAGTTTCATCCGTTGAATATTTTGAATCACGTTCTTGGGGACTTTGTGAAGCAATTATGATGAAGAACTCAATCGAGAAATTCAACGGTGTGAATTTCACGTTTTAGAGGACAAGGGTTGAAGATTACCTTTATTGTAAGGATCTTCATAAACCCTTAAGTGAGAAACCCGAAGACAAGTCACAAGGGGATTGGGAGACGTTGGATCGTAAGGCGTTAGGAGCGGTAAGGAGTGCTCTAACCGACGATGTTGCACGGACCGCGATGGAGGCCAAGACAACGGTGGGGTTGCTACAGATGCTGTCAGACATGTATGAGAAGCCGTCTAATATCAATAAGGTGCATTTGATAAAGAGGTTTGCGAATGCGAAGATGTCGGAGGGGCAGACAGCAGCGAGTCATATCGGCAGTTTTAAAGGTATGGTGGACCAATTAAAAAGTGTCGATATTACTTTCTCCGATGAAGTGTTAGCATGTTTTCTACTAAAATCGTTGCCAGATAGTTGGGAGGTAACTGTCACAACGATTAGTACGTCGAAAACACCATTGGTGTATACAGAAGTTAGAGATCTCATCCTTCAAGAGGAGTTGAGAAGGAAAGAGAAAATGGGAGAATCTTCCGTAGATGGGGCTGCACTTAGGGTGTAGAGAACAAGGGGAAGGGGAGGACCGAAAAAGGGGAAAAATAAATCGGTCAAGTGCTACAATTGTGGCGCGCTAGGTCATATTAGTTATGACTGTCCGGATAAGGATGGTGCTGCACACATGGTGGATGAGGACGTATTAATCCTAGGAGAGGAGCAGTCGGGTGAAGATTGGGTGTTCGATTCTGGAGCTTCTTGTCATGCTAGTGGGGATGCAGAATCAATGGAGCGGTATAAACCGGGAGATTTTGGGGTTGTTTATCTTGGTGATGATCAACCATTGAAGATCAAAGGTAAGGGGGATGTGATGATGAAGACACCTAACGGGGTTGTTTTACAACTACACGATGTGATGCATGTTCCAGATTTGAGGAGGGTGATTTCCGTTGGACAACTTGATAATGAAGGGTATGGTGTAACCTTCATGGGTGGGTCTAGGGAAGTCACAAAAGAAGCTAAGGTGATAGCTCATGGGGTCAAGGAGAAAATGTTGTACTCTACCTACAACGTCGATGTTCGCTCGGGTAGGAGCAAGAGGCTAAAGAACCGGCCTATTGGTGTAAAAAGGAGAGACACCAAGAAACGGTGTGTTAGGGGGAGAGGGACACAAAGTTGATCAACGCGATGTGGAAGTCCGAGTGCCCTAACAGAGAGCGTGTTCAGACTAAGAAAAGACGATGCAAGAAACAAGGTATGTCCAAGTTTCAAGGGGAAGCATTGCGAGGAAGGTGGGTCTGTAAGGAGAAGGCGAAGTTAGACTTGCGGGGAGAAATCAAGGTAGAAGCTGATTTGGGGAGGCAAGAACTATCTAACACGGAAGGGTTGAAACGTCGCTTGGTTTCAACTCGCCTTAGTACCTAAGCGGAGAGGCAAGGCAATGTCAAGTCAATATGGGAGTAAAAAAAAAATGTGTTCGAAGGTGTTCATTCTGTGGTGGGAGTTGATGGGTGTTTCTATGCTTGTGAAGTTTAGTCTCCAGGTGGAAAATTGTTGGGATTGGAGTCCTAAACTAAGAGGAAGCGAAGAGGAGAAGGAGTCCAAGTCGTGGGAAGTTGGTGGAGATCAAGAGGAATTCAAAGAGGAGGAAACAAGATACTACGGAGAGCTGAGAAATTCCTGTGCGGAGAAGCAAGCGGGCGCCTGGCCATGACCAAGCGGGCGCTCGAACAAGGCAGTGAGTTTTACTCGAATTGCAGGCGGGCGCTCTCAAGGACCCAGGCAGGCGCTTGGTCTGTCTGCTGGAATTATTTGTTTCCTATTTTGATGCAATCTCTACCAAAACAACCTAGGGCTTCCTTGTACTGCTATATAAGCATAGATACGACCTAGAACACATTGTAGCAAATTATTAAAGAGTGTTTAATAATATATTCGCTTGGCAATTGCCCCCGGACGTAGTTCATGTGTTGAACGAACCGGGTAAACAATTCTTGTGTTCTTGTGTGATTTTTCATATTTGTGCTTGTGGGTTTTATGTTCTTTATCTAGATTGCAACGGGGTACCACTAAATTCCCAACATATTTTTGGGTTGGGCACGGGGATTAAGGAAAAAGTGTTAGTGGAGTAGGTATTGTGAGTATGAAAAGTAAAGTAGGAGAGAGAAAGTGGGGTAGATAATAATGAGTGGAAAGTTGTTGTGAGTGTGAATGTGGGTCCCAATAAACAAAACATTTCCATTTTTGGGTTGTCTTAATTCGAATGGGACACCCAAAATGGAAATTTGTCCTAATTCGAGTGGGACGGAGGGAGTATATATATATGTATGTATATATAAGCTTTGGGTGTCGTCAGAACTCTCAATCTTAATATGCCATCTATCTATAGAATCAATAAAACCTAAGGATGATAATCCTTCCCTTGAAAATAGGAGTCCTTTTCGACTTTACATGACCTTTATGAACATGCTCGATTCTTTGGGTTTTCCTTTTGTTAAGTCACCAACTCAGTTAAAGGCCTACGTTGTCGAAGAAGGGCCCACGAATAAAAACCAAGCTAACACTCCCTCTCGCTTACACATGTAGAGGTCAAAAAGATGAAACAACAACAGGGGGATCACAAACCAAACAGGGTGCGCGCATCTGCTCTCACAATAATGTGGGACCAATGCAGGCGGGATAAGTTGAACCCAAACCCTGCCAAACAAGAGCTATACCATTTTAAGGTACTGACTCATTTAAAGGACCAAGTTCAGGGCCGTTCCTAACATTTTAGGGGCCCTGTTCGAATAGAAATTTAGACCCTAAATATAATTACAAAAATAAATTTATATTAGCTCTTTAAGTCTTTTTTTTTTTTTTTTTATGTTTTTCCATATCCGGATCATATTTCCTGACTTTAGAATTACTAATACAAAATTGTAAGTTTATAAAGAACGAAAACAATTTAGATTTTATTTAAGAGAAAATGTTAAGGTTGGCTTTTTAAGAGAAAATGGTTTAAGTTAGTTGAATAATTAAAATTGTAGATTACAAATACAACACTAAAATATGAATTATTTATACCTAAATGGACTATAATTGACTAACTAGTGAAGTTATTTATTCAAAAGACAATACTTCCAAAATGAATGTTCAATTATTTTTTTTCAAAATCAAGAGCAAGTTTAATTTTCTATTTTGAGACGGAGATAACTGTATAGCTAAAAAAAATACGGGGCCCTTTAAAATCAGGGGCCCTGAGCGGTCGCTCACTTCGCACACCCTAATAGCCGGCCCTGACTATGTTATTAGAGAGGGGCCAAAATTTTATGTCATAATATAACACCTTAATACGCGCAAGTATCTTTTTGGGGTGCCAAATCAATAGGACTCTATTTTTCCTCTCTCAAATTATAAAGGGCATTATGACAAATGTTTGGGGGGGAAATCTGAAAAGGGTAAAAGGTTCAATTACAGAAATGGGGATACTTTATTTTTGGGAGAGGTGGTAATACAAATTTATCATATTACTAAATCAAATAAATGTGTGCCTCAATTAGGAAATTTCTTGTATGGACCAGATATCTTCTTGGTCATAAGTAGAATTTGCTGCTGCGGATTTGGTTTTAAGGAACACTGACAATTGGGTAGCCACTCGGAACACCAAAATATTTAAGTTAATTCAGTTTTTAAGATGTGTAAAGAGAGCACCACCGTTTTAATTATGCATAATTGATTCTAAGTGGAATTGACCAGTTCGTGTCCTGATTGCCAGTTGATAAAATGAACATTTCAAGCATGCGTGTGTCCTGCAACATGCCATGGTTCAAAATTTATTTCATACAGAATTGATGGAAGGAGGATATATTGACTAATTGGATTTTTTAACCAAAAGCATTAAGAAAGATTTATGGAGTATGAAATTAACTTCAGTTTACAAGCCAGTGAGTTTTATGCCTAAGATATAGGTGAACACCTTTTATGCACGTGATTAGATTCCACAAAAGCAAAACCTACTGCATAAGAGACACAGCTCAAATTATGACTAAGCATTAATTTCATAAAATGAATTAATTTGCAAAGTCAATCAAACAGTGATCACACAAGTTGCCAAAGAATAACGTACCTGCTGCACATCCTCCATTTCAGAGGGATGGTTATGCTCTAACCAGAAAAGATCAAAATTTCCTGCTCTAGGGGTATTTGTCGAGGATGCTGATGTCATGCTTCCAGTTGAGGAGGGTGGACCACAGTGGTTTAACTTCAATGCAGAGTGGCTTCTGATATTTACAAAGTTGTTAAGTTGTGAATCTTCAATGCAGGCAGTGTCCATCTCGTGAATATCCTCAAACATTCCTTCAACACCTTTATTTCGCCACTCTATTATCTTAGGTGAACAGCCTTCAGAATTTACTGCGGAGCTTGTAATTTGCATTCTTGAATGTTCAGGGCTATCGATTGTTGTATGTGCACTGAGATTACGTGACTCAATAATCTGTTCAAGTACCTCAGCTAGTCTTGAAAGACGTTCATCAACATCCAAACCTTTCAAATCAAATTTATCCGCATAAGCACAAATATACGAATGAGACTCCAAATGAGGAGTGGGAACAAGTTCCTCACATATCCTACAAATTACTAACTCAGAATCATCTGAACTTTGTTCCTGCTCATGAAGTGAACCACAATTACATTTGTTAACAGAATCTAAAAGAGTATTGTCATCCTGAGAAAGTTGTTGAGTATTTAACATGACACCAGTTTCAGTATTTTGAGAGGGCGACTGTTTCTCACTAACCAGAAAGTCCTTTCCAAGATTTAAGTCACTCTTGTTAATTGCTACCTCAGGCTTGCACCAAGCTGTTTGAGGCAGATTAGGCGCCCGAGTGTTTCCCTGTAATTCTTGCTTGCTGTCAATCTTATGGTTAAAAGCTCGAACTGAATCAAACTCGGCAACTACCGGACTAAGTAAACTTGTTTCAAAGTAAGGAATCTGTTCTAGGAACTTTTTGAATTTTTGAAGGGACTTCTCATTAATCTGTTCACTGTGCTTCTCAAAATGCAGCAACCTTGTACAGCGCGTTAATATGAAAAGCATGCGTGTCAAAAGCCACTTCAATAGCCCTGTTTGGCATTGCTGCCTCTTCTCTGTCAAATCGCGTACTATAGTTTCACACTTGACACGAAACTCTAAGGTGGTCATTCCTATACATTCTTGGGCCAGAATGAGAAGCTCCTCTGCCATCTTATGTCCTCCTAGAGATAGTACGTCATTCTTTTGCAATACTTCCATCACCTCGCTTTTAAAACTAGCAAGCTCCGCGTTCACCACTTCTTTTGCAGTATCAAATTTCGAGCGCAACGATCCCAGAAGCTCCTGAATATAAACTTTGTTAGTAGCATCCACAAAATAATAGCAGTAAAATAATCCCTTCGGTCTTAAATGAAAGAACATTTTAAAATAATTGTCCATAAATGAGTGTCAACTTCTAAGCTACTAAACTCACCTTTAATAGTCAACATTCTTAATTTACTATCCAAGTCAAAATGGACACTGATTCGAGGACGGAGGGAGTAATAACAGAAGAGAAGGAAGAAAAGCACACAACTGTTGATTGAATTCAATCACAATAGTGAAGGCACCATAACTGGTTAGGTGAGTAATAAACTTACCTTTATAAAATAATATTAGAACAGATGCAGCAATGTTCGATCAACAGTATGTATACAAACGCGTATGTTTATAACAACATTCTTATTTCAGAATTAACTTTGCAGGAATTACCTAATATTTGCTGCATGCTATTTACTTTGTTTCATGAATTTCTCATATTTGGATTACGAGATTGGTCCTTTGTATTTAGTAGATCAGCCAGTTAATCTCTGTTTCTCTGTAGACTTGTATCAACAACAAAAAAAAAGGATTCTCCGTTATAAAGACTATCTTAAGTTCCTGAAACGGGATAATTACTCTACTTTTTCACTAAAGTGACCTAGGTAACAGAGTCTACTAAATCACAACAAACGACTTAAGGTATCCCCACATATAAACACGACACGAGCATCTGACCATATCTAGGAAAATTAAAAAAGAAATCTTCTCCTGAAGTAATATTTAGAAGGGGTAATGACAATTTAGGGTCCAAAGTTTGGGGGGTGAGTGCCAATAGGGGTCTGATGTATCAATTTTGTCAATTTAGGGTCCAAAGTTAACAACGTTAGTTAATTAAGGGTTTTTGGACTAAGTTGCAAAGAAAATCCAGTTAAGTAACAGAAGAACTTAACTGGAGTTAGTTTTTGATGTTCGCCTGGGCTTGTGTCATTTCACACACCCCTTATACAAGGGACCCTAAATTTTAATTTACCCTTATTATTATATTTTCGAATAATTTTAATTAATTCAAATACACTACTAAATTAAAAAATAAGTAGACAAAAAATTAAAGTGGTATTTTTTTTTTGACACCGCAAAAAATGAAGTTATAAACAAGGGAAATTAATAACAAAAAATAAAAATAATTTTATGAAGAAAATAAAATAATTAGAATACTAATATTAATAATGAAACAATACTAACCACCACCACCACCCAAAAAAAAAAATAAAAATTGTCCAAATTCCCACTTTCTACTTTCTAAAAAATAAAGCAGATTTTGTTTTTGAAATATAATTTTTTTTTAAACCTTTTCCTTTCTAAAAATTATAGTTTTTATTTTATAGTGGTTCTAAATGAAAAAATATTTTTATTGTATTTCTTGAAAAATATTTTCGGTAAATGACGTCTTAATTATTAGTTAATTTAATATAAGAAAGTAAAATTTAATATTTCAATTTTTTAATTTATTTTCTTCGTCTGAAATGACGATATGCCCATGCAAACAATCAAAACAAACTCCAGTTAAGGCCCCGTGCAAAACACGTGAGACTTAACTGGATTCCGTTAACAGAATCGTTAAAAAACCCTAACCTGCACAACTTTTGTAACTTTGGACCCTAAATTGACAAAATTGATACATCAGACCCCTATTGGCACACATCCCTCAAACTTTGGACCCTAAATTATCATTTCCCCTATTTAGAATAGCCAACTAAAAGATAAATTAGGTTACTTACATGACAATTAGAAAGTACAAGAATGAATGTTATCATATTGATTTCGCATAGAGTTATGCACATGCCTCTACTCCCCATTGATGTGCACATTAACTTCAAAGGGGATTGTGATGCATGTGCGTGTTATCAGCTGACACATGAATTGACGGAGATCACCAATCTTTTCTTGACCGTAAAGGAGTTTCTCAAACTTCATCAATTCATTCATAGAACCGCAAACCAGCTAAATATGTTCTGATGAGGTAATTCAAGTTTTTTTCCGCATGTTTAAACACTAAGACCTTAAAAAGTTGAAAAATACCTTCAAATCATTGAAACTCTGTGCTCTGGTACAGACAGGCCGAATGCCGCCTCTTGGACCTAATTCATGTGAAAAACTTTTCAGCCCTTTTGGCACTTGACTGCTTCGTGTCCTTTCAAGTGAAGTTTGTTTTCCAGTTGCATGCTTTACCACCTTTTGTAGCTTACTGGAAGGACCCTCCTTTTCGAATGCCTTGCGTTCAGAGCCACAGTATATTAGTTGCAACTATTTTGTTGCTAACAAGTTCTATTATAGTGTAAATTGAAAATTATAGTTACAACAAAGCATTTACCAGTTGCAGGCTGATTTAAAGCTCACCTCAATGGTTGAAGGAATATCATTGATAGCTTCATCAGAACTCTTGAAGAGATACGACGTGAACCACTGAGCTATCTTCTTTCCTTTAAGGAGTCCTGATACATGAATTAATCTACATCATTCTTTAGGGTTTACATGGTTTATCCGGTCAATTATCAGCTCAGCATGTATATTTAGGGGCATAAAATATCAGAGAAAAATGTTCAAACTATTTGGTTTGAGTTTGCGAAAGAAAACAAATAAATGAAGTCGCCATAATTTTTCTGAGACACAAAACTCATATTTGTCCTCAGAAGGAATTAATCTACTATCATTGAGGTTCAGAACTTCACAAGATATTTTAGTTTCAATTTTCAGGAGTTCTATTAAGCCTTAGCCAAGAATCGAATGCCCTTAAGAATAGTTATCACAAGCATTCCCAACTTCTGGAGCTTCACTATTAGTTTGTCCCTTAAAAGTGACATGAATGTGATTTACAGTGTTCTAATAAAGTTGTCAACTTATTTTTGTTTTTATTTCTATCAGGGCACAGTACTGTAAAAGAGAATTACTCCCTTTGTCCCAGCTCACTTGACACCTTTTGACCAAAACTGGTCAACTTAAGGTCGGTTTGACCAAGACTTTATAAAAATATTTATGATCCGAATAAAAATTAAAAATTAAAAATCCTCTCAATAACAATTTTTACTTTTTTTTTGGAACATAAATATTTCTATAAAGTGTTGGTCAAAACGACCCTAAGTTGACCTGTTTTAATCAAAAGGTGTCAAGTGAGCTGGGCATAGGGAGTATATTAGAAGATGGCGTAACATTGTCATATGCCATAAAATCGAATTGCCTATCTTCCAGAGTCCCATTCTTCATCCTATTTACTCTCTAATGGACAATCAAATGACTAGTGGCAAAAGGATGATAAAATTCAATTTGGTCCTTGAACATGGGCCCATTTCCTGTAAACACCGCGCACTTTGGCTTTTCCTACATTCATCATTGAACTTGACTTCTAGTTGCACTGTTAGTCTCTGTCTCTCAAGCAAACTTCTAATTTGCCATCTAAAAACTAATTGGCAATATTACCCATCAAGCATAGTAGAAAATAACTAAATGCATATATCATAAAGTAATCAATAAGCAAAAAGTGAGATTTCAAGCTGACTCGTCACCAACAACATTCCTTCCTATACGAAACACCTTTTATTTACATGAAAGGTGCCTGCTGAAACCTTAAAGGTACTCCTTCCGGCCCAAAACAAACTTCTCATGGAATGTTAGGAACGGGAATTAAGGAAAGATGTTAGAAAAGTAGGCGTTGTGAGTGGGAAGGAGAGAGAAAGTGGGGTAGGGAATAGTAAGTGGATAGTTGTTGTGAGTGGGAAGGAGAGAGAAAGTGGAGGAAATCTTTTCCTTTTTGGGGTAAGTGAGAGTTTCCAATGGGATGCCCAAAATGGCAAAATGGGAAGTTTGTTTTGGGACGGAGGGAAGCGATACGGATTAGGGAACGTGGAATGCGACTTAGTAAATTTTGGGTACATTGGGGTAGGATCAGCTAGTACGCTAACAGGGTGGTACACTGTTCAAACTATTTTGGGTCGCCACTAAATTTAATATGGATATATACACATATATATTGTGAAATATGTAGTCATAATGTAAAATAACATAAATATAAACTAAGCCTAAACTAATGAAACAATGAGAAAAAGAAAGAAACCGAAGCCTTCATCTCCATTGCTGTCAATAACAAACCCACCCTCTCTTCCCATCTTAGTCGTCAATAGTCCTCCCATCATTTTCGTCTCTTCCCCTATGTCGCTCGTCTCTCTCTCCATCGCAAAATGCAATCCAAGGTCAGTTTCTACAACACCATTTTATTTTTGGTAACATGGTTTGAGAGACATAGGTCGCGTTCCCTGGCGACTCGGGACGAATTGACCCACAATCTGGGACTCGCGTTCCAGGACGTGGGATGGGGAGGGGAGGTGCGTTCCCGGTAACTATGGGTTCACTCAGGCATGGAAAGACAAAACCTAAAGGGATGGTGACAATTAAGAATGATCTGACAGTGTGTGGGTATAACGAACCTTCTGCTCTGGATGCAGCTGATAGAAAATCCATGCAGCTGTTTAAACTTCATGAAACAAACATTGCCAATTTTTGCACCGATATTAACCATTCTCTCATTGAAGTTGCGAAATGTTAATTCGGTAACTAAACCATTGATCTGGATCCAAGTAGGGTTCAATGAGGTTTGCAGACCAGGGCCAATGCAATTTCCAACAATTTGAGGGATGCAGAAGAGTTCCCCAGTATAGTTTTACGTTTTTTCTTTTTTTCAGTCCAGTATTTCTTACAGTTGCATCCTTACCCAATTTCATGCCTATATTTCCTTTTATCTATAAATCTTCTCCCTATAGATGTCATACCTTCCAGGCCACTATACTTTCTTGCTTTTCCCTATTTTTTGATGGGGAAAAGAGGGGGGGGGGGTGGGGAGAGTTTAGATGATCTCAAGAGAGATCACATTTAGACCCAAGCTTCCGTAACAAAAGTTTCAATAACCATGTGGTTTTTTTTTCATCCAACAGCAACCTACAACTTTAGTTCCAATCATTTTTTGAGCGTTCCATACAGATATGTCAACACTCAAACCAGGCAGGATCCTAGAAGGGGACTGGGAAACAAACTCAATCTTAGCTTAACCTTTTGTTCCGAAATGGTATAATCCTTGTTGGATTTAAAGAACTTCTTCATGTTCATTCCAATCTGTCAAATAGCAATATCAGTTGAATCAGATCCTCTAGCTATCCGTTTATCCCGCTCAACCTCAGGCTGTCATTGAATTGCATAATAACCCAATCTCTACCCTAGTGCATTATTGGTCTACTTTGCATGTATGCCAACTATTGTAAACAGAATCAATCATTTGTCTCCACCCCTACTTTTTTATCTATGTGCAAACCACACTTGTTTTGAATATTTTTTTTTTTTGGTTCCAATATCCCTATATAAGCCATAAAATCCTCAAAATGGTAGTTCAGCATTCCACAGGATGAAGGCAAAGCAGCTCCAACTCACAATAAAAAACAAGTTATGCCTGACTCCACTGGTTCCCCCAAAAGTAAAAAAAAAAATTAGTCAAACCCACAGTATATTTACAAACTAAACTTCTGATGCTCGGACTCTTTGATTTACCCCGCCGTACCCGTGTCGGACACTCGTATTTTAGTCTTGTCAAAGAGTCCGAGCACCTTAGAACTAAACTACTTTTACAACCACATTAGAACACATAAAACTACAAACCTAAAAATAAAACTACATATTCATAAGATAAAGAATAAATTCAAAAAGGAGTACATCATCTGAAATGAGTTTCACAACCAAATAAATCCTTAAACTCTACACCAACAATATCACGTTCAAGTTTACACCATAAGCTACCCTAAAAAAAACAGATAATTACTATCCAGATATGGAAATCAATCTTATACCATCATCAATAAAAGGAAATAAATATGGCATACCTTCTCTCGGACTAGGACTAGAATCGTTTAATTTTACAGCTCCGTCACCAACCGGCCGCTGATTAGGTTTTGAAATTGGAGAATCAAACAACTGATCATTATTGTTATTAGAGTCGACGAATTTGGGGCTTGAGTGATGATCCTTGGATGAAGGAAGTCGACGAGTCTTTATTCGATTCAAGCCGGTCGGAATATCGGCGTCGGGAGACGGTTCGCCACCGTTGAGACTCAGTTCCGCCATTACTGTAATAGTTGTTCGATTCAATATCACAGAAACGGAGACCTGAATTTTTGGATCAAACGGAAAAACATCTGTGAGTAGCAAACTCGACGGATTGGTAACAATTTTTTCTTTTGAATTTTCGGTTTGCTACTCACAATTTTTTTATTTATTTTGTGTGGTGTTCAATGTGTCCCTACTGCCCAAGTATGGAAACTATTGAGACATTTTCAAGGGACGAGAAAAACTATCTAAATACTCTCTTCGACCCAAAATAATCTTCTCATTTGTCATATTTCATTATCCTAAAAAGTTCTTCTTATTTTTACATCTAGGCTTTAAAAGTGCACAACCAAAACATGGTTAGTGAAGCAAACGTTCATATCCTTAAAAAATTTGAATAGTCAAACAAGAAGATCATTTTGGGACGGAGGGAATAATAGATTAAATAAATAAAAATAATAATACTATTTCAAATTTTGTCGATTTTTTCACAGATGACGAATTAAAGAATTGAGAAGTTATTACCACTTAGTCCCTCACTTTAATTAAATCTACCATTTAAGTCATGCTTTTTTCTTTGAAGGCAAATAACATAATTTTATTAATAAATATTAAGAAAAGAGCGCTCCACAACAACAGTCAATCAAAGACTCTTTCGAAATATAAAAAATTGCTAGGTAAAAATACAATTCTCATTAAAAGAATTGAACTATCAACTTGCAACATCATCAGAATCAAACTTTTTTTAATATATTCGAAACTAAATCTCCAACGAATGCCTTTATGAAGAATGACCTGGGACCCAAATGTTTCTCCAAGTATTACGTGGACACTCCAAGTATTACGTGGACACTGCTTAAATTTGATATTTAAAAAAATCATCACTCGGAAAGTATTTGGCTTTGAGAACATGATAAAACATTAGGGTTGACAATAAGTGTCCAACTAAGAATCGCAAAGATTGCAGCATAAAGGAATTCAATCATTACATCGACTCTCAAAACAATGGAAAGAAGACAAAAGCTCTCGAGGAGAAGACATAGGCTCTCAACAAAAGAGAGAATGCAGAAACTCTTAACGAGAGAGGGAAATTTTATTTCTAATGGGGTAACAAAAATAATTCAATTGAATAAAAGAAAGCATAAAAAGGCATAAAGTGAACATTATTTATTGAAGAGAGAAAGAGAAAAGACGTTGAAAAGGAAAAGGAAGATGGAGAAACAAAAAAGAGTCCATCATTTCTTCGTTTCATTTTTTACCATCTTCATCATCGTCGTCGTCATCAACAACCATTTTTAAGGATTAATTTCTCAAAAAACCTTGAAATTAAACATAATTTTTGTAAGGGCTTTGGATTTTATTTATTTCTAAAAAAATCACATGTTAAAATTTTATTGCTCAAAAGCCCTTTGAGAGTGTTTGAGAGATGTGTCTCAGACTAAGGATAGATCTTAAAGAAAATCTGAGAGATGTGTCTCAAACCATAGATAGACTTTAGAGAAATAAAAATAAAATAGAGTCTTTATAAAGAATAAACATTTAGCTGAAGGGCTTTTGAGAAAATATCGATTTTTTTTAATTAATTAACCATCTAGTTTTACGATCTAGTTTTATGTTGGAAACAGTAATATCGTAGGGTCTTTGAGTCCATTTATAACTTTTTAAATAACAAAACTACTTCATTATCCTCAAACAAAACCCTACCTTCCCATCTTCTATCGTGTGCGACACACCCATACACACATAGAGATTCTCCTCCCCACCCTCTCTCTTTACCCCCATCTTCGACCACCCTTCCCCTCCCATATTTCGGTTACCCTTTCCCCTTCC
This sequence comes from Campanula takesimana, assembly GCA_026119855.1. Taxonomy (NCBI): domain Eukaryota; kingdom Viridiplantae; phylum Streptophyta; class Magnoliopsida; order Asterales; family Campanulaceae; genus Campanula; species Campanula takesimana. The sequence continues at coordinate 279,444 of JAOWBW010001434.1, forward strand.
CCACCTTCGAGTCATTTGACATCCCCCTACGGATCTGGCAGCGCTTGACTCGTCAAATCGTTGTTCCGGCCTTCTTCTTTTATTTCGGTCGTCCTCCATAGATTTTGGTTGATTTCTTTACTGTGTCTTTAGTTGTCGCTGATATGACTCGTTTTTTTAATCTAATCTCCACAACCTTCAGCCACCCCCACCTTTCATTTATGGGCATGTGATAGACAAAATTATAATATCTCACAAGTGCACGAGCTATCGTCACATTAATATGAAAATATAAGGGTCGATCCACAGGGATTTGGATTAATTCTAAGTTATTTAATTATTTTAAAGCATTAAAATAATAATAAAAGATAGGTGATCAACATAAGCAAGCATATAAATGATAGAAATCGTGTAATTAAAATGTACTTTAGATTTGATAATATCCTCATCTTTTATTCAAATATCATAATTACATCTTTTCACTTTTCACCCTAATCACGAGATTTATTTCAATCTGTGTTTCTTCTTTCAGAGTAGTTAATAGCAGTAACACACTCACTAGAAACCCTAATCAATTAGTAAATCTAACTTGTACAGTCTAGATCTAAGAATTAATTGATGAACGATTTAAGAAACGAAGATCAAGAACACATTATTACATATAGATAATCGTCTAATTTAACTCACTTCACAATTTACCATGGCACATGCATAAATTATAAAGATGCTACTATGAATTTCTACACTGGCACAGTAAATAGAAAATTTTAGCAAATATAAATTAACCAGAGTTAATAGGTTGATCAAGTCTAAAAACTCTAGCAAAAAATCTTGATTAAGCACAAGTAAAATTATGAATAGAGATTAAAAGATTGAAAAGAAAAATACCTCAATTGAATAAAAAGATAAAAGTTACCTCCAAATCGTAGTTGGTGAAATCGTTCTTCATAGATAAAGAACAAATCTCTTCAACCTTACAAATTCTTACAAATATTTACTAGCTACATTGTTGATGAAAAATAAAAAAAAACTAATCTAGTATTTATAGTCTAAATAAAATCTAAAACTAAACTAAAAAGAAAAAAAATTGTAAAAGAAAAAGGAAACTAATAAAGAAATCCTAAACTAAATAAATTAATCAAAAGATCTCATAATGAATTAGGAAACTAAATTACTTCTCAAAGTTGGGTTGTTTTGGGCTAAATTCCGAAATTCCTCAAAGGTCCCTCATATTTTAACAATTTCTAGTTTAGTCCTTTAGCTTTTAGAAATTCCAGATTAGTCCCTATGTTTTAAATAATTTCAGTTTGGTCCTTGAATTTCATCAAATTTTGCACAGCGGTACTCAACATAGTTCATCCATTAAGCTTTTTTTCTTGTAGATTAAGCACACAACCACCCTAAACAATAAAAGCACACACACACACACAAAAAAAAAAAAAACTTGAGAACAACGCAATAATTAAGTCTAAAAGTATAAGAAAATGATTAAAATCTCATTCATTAGCACGTTCGCTATAAGCCTCAGGTCTCAAACTCGTCCTTTCCCTCCGCCAAATTGCGACGTCTCTAGCGTTGGTGGTGAGACGATAAGATTTGTACATAAGGATAGATGCGTGTATATGAGCTTTGTGTTTTTTAAGTATAGATAAGTATATGAGTTTTGTGTGTTGCTTCCATCGTTCGATCTTCAAACTCCATTAATGATAGCATGGGTCCATAGAAATGTGAGAAATTGCATTAAAGAAAATTACCTGACATTTTGCAAACAAAGTTGGTCAAATTATACTCTCATCTCAGCGACATCCACTATTCACGCTAGGTCTTCGACCAAATGCCTAAGCGGGATTTTTTTGTAGTGAGGTGAAGATCAAATGGCGTGTTTTTTTTTTTTTTTTTTGTATATTTTAAGAGATGAAGGGGTGTTTTCAAGAAGCTTCAAAAGTAGCTTTATGTTTAGCTAACATTTTACTTTAAAAATTAGTTTTGACATTTTTTTTACCTTCGGTTTCAACTTTTGGCTTCTTAGTTCTAATACTATTGTTAAATACAATTAAGTATTACTTTTATTTGTCCAATAATATTGCAACATTTTTTATATGGGTGAGACATACATTGGCGCTAAAAAAGTGGAGAAGACATTGGAGGTAAGACAAGTGAACAAACAAGGGTTAAATAACTCAATATTCAAAGGAATCCACCTAAGAATATGAATTGAATTCACCACCCAAAGAATCAACGTGAATGATAAGATATAATAAGAAGAAATCCATATTATAAAGAAGTAAAAGAGTTAATATTTTCTATAACTCAACTTTTCAATCTCCTCTTACAAATACACTTAAGGGGTTTTTATACTACTCTTGAAACATCTCTTCCGGCTAAAAAAACATGAAATACTAAGTAGATAAACTATAAATTAATTACTAAATGATAAGAATGCTTAAAGATATGAAAAACCAAAAGACATACTCAAATTCGAATGTACATTTCCTTGTGTGCATCACTTGGTAGAAAAATCATAACTTATTATAGAAAAATACAAATGTTGAACCGAAAAGGGGGCATGAAATTAGACTGAAAGATCTTTCTGTGATATATTACTCACCTGCTAAAAATATATGTGTAATCACCACTTTACCCTCAAATTGGACCCAAACTTATGGTTCAGTATTTTCTTCATCAACAACATTTTAAACTAATCTTTTTGCTATCTTTTATAACAAATGCTTACTCCAACATCCAAAAATCTTAAGAACATAAAGAAAATTATTTTCTTGCATCATCATAATGAATTGAGTTTAATGTTTACTGAACAATTTGAGATCTCATAGAACACACACAAAAAAAATTTGTCAATATCAAAGAAATTCTCAGTTAGTGAACAACCGAGAATTTTTTTGTTGTTGATTGTGGAAATCTATACTTCGTATAGTATTAAACTAGGCAAAAATGACTTTGAGCATGACACATCATCCAATTTTGGGTTAATCTTGCTCCTAAGCTTGCCACGTTAGATTCATGGCATTAAGAGCCAAACCTTTCGGTTCTTGCTAACTAGACACAAATAATGGGTTATCTTCTTAGTTATGGGTATGGGTACTCTAAGAATATGCAACAATTATCCTCATAAATACTAAGTGTCCTTACATTTTATTCATACATAATGCATATACATATCAACTATTACAACAAGAAGTATACACCTAATAAATTATAGTAAATAGCATAATAACACATTCATTTGGAATAAGAAAGGGTAGAATGCATTATACCTAATCAATTACTATTGAATAGGGACTATACAACTTACTTAATACATATCACTATATATGTGTTTATTCTACTAGGTGAATACAGTTACCAAATGATAAACAATACCATATGTGAGCGCGCGCCCTTTTCGCGTCTGCGTTGATTCGGTTTTGATGTAAGGACTTGATTGTTGCTCGATTTTGTTGTGAGTCGCCACCATCTTTAATGAAACACGGACCGTGAGATCTTGGATTCGGGGGTTAAGTTATGGTTTGGGAAGGTCAAAGAGCACCCAATCCACCCAATCTAGGATTGGTCTTGCTACGAAAACATCATCATCATCTTGAAATTATGCAAATTATGTACAAAGGGAGCCAAATAAATAATTTCTTAGTTATTTAGAATATCGGATCAGTTGCTTCGAGACCATCTCCATGAATTGGAGAGGCTCTAGGCTGATCCTTTTAATAGAATTATACCACTTTAAAGCAAAGAAGGAGATGAGAAGATAGAAAACAAAGGAATTTACCTAAGAGATCTTCAAGAATCCTATGGATGGCCTTGACAAAAGGCCTTGGTGATCCAAAAGCTTGACTCGAATTGTGTTATGGCTTGGCGAATTTCGTGGGTTGCCTTTGCAAGGCTGCTATGAGAGTGTTTTGATCAGATTTGGGGTGATTAACGTTCTCCAAAGAGTGATTAACGTTCTCCAAAGAGTGATTAGGGATTTTAGGTCAAGAACCCCTATATTTATATGATTTCTTGACTTAGGGATCAGGCCAAGAGGTTGTTTATGAATGGGAATCAAAGACTCAATTCCAAGAAGTTGTTTTTGGACTATCTGATCGCCCTTCCTTTCTCTCGCGGATTATGGAGTGTTTGCCAAGAAACGAGGTTGAGTTCGATAAGGAAACTGCTGAAAAACTCGTTTGTCAAGGGGGATATCTCGTACGAGATATTAGATGTCCCGTACGAGATATCTTGTGCTAGAATCACAATTTTGCCCTTTTCTGAGGTTTTAATGTTCATTTTGGCCCCTAACTAACGGAGTCAGTCAGAAACTTAACGAGTTTTGACCCAAATCAAAGGCGAGACACAGAAGTAGTGTAATTATGATTATGTGTTCAAAATGGGGTGTCTACACCATAATACTTTTCTCTTATACTTAGTAGCCGGTGCAATTCATTGTCCACGTAACAGTTAGTGGAATTTCAAGCATCTCAAACTTTTTAGGTTCTTATTCATACATGTTATCGTCGGATACTCAATGCTCTACATTAATTTGGAGATAAAAAGATCTAAATGACTCTTAACTTTGGAATGCAAATGATCTTTGCAGGGAATATATAAAATTAGAAAGGAAATTTGTTTTTATTGTTGTATGACATGATAGACTTCCTCCTACTTCTTTTCTTATTTATACATTCATGTAATCTATGTATTATATGGTTTTGGTTTTGACTATTTTCTCACATGTTTATTTATTTATTTTATTTGTTTTATGTAGGTTTGGGAAGAATTTTCTTGGACAAATTTGAACGAGAAAGAAAACATTATCGATGACCATGGAAGCTACGGATTCCGGCATATTAATGGAGGAGCCCACTACGACTACCTATATTGGGTATGAAACACACTTAAATTTACTTTCATTGAAGATTAGTATTTTAGGTGATCGTCAAATTGAAAAACAAGCATCATGGTGAATTTTATATTAAGTTTTTTTTTTCTTTTAAATCTACTTATATATAATATGTTTTTTTCATTATGTTTGTAATAATTAATCATTACTACTGTCACAAATATGGTATTTCAATTTTTCTTTTTCCTTGATTGTTATATAACTAGTATTCAAAAGCCCCGTGCCAACGGCATGTACCAAAAGCTTAGTGACAGGAAAATGATAAGTATGGAATGGTGGTGGATTAACATAGTGACAATACAAATTTAAACAATGCATATACTTGAGACGGGTGTATGGCCTTAGTTTTACCAGTGAGGAAGAGGGAAAGAAAAAAAATTGTTTGCTGGACATCTAATTCAGTATTATGATTGCAAGATGTCAACAATCATCAAATTTATGGAATACAACTAAAGAAATGAAGTACAAAAAAAATAAAAAAATAAAAAAATAATCTTGTCTTCCTTCCTGAACCACAACTCCCCAACATGTCTAACCTGTAACCCCCAAAACACAGTCTTAGAAAAAAAGCTTTAATTAAACAGAAAAATGAAACGGTCTATGATGGGTCAAGCAAAACTATTAGATGTTCAGGAAAAAAAAAATATATATATACATTTCTTTAGCCCATAACACCTAGTTGCCATAACTCAGTTCACTATGCAGAACCTCTTTTCTTGTTACCCCCAACCCAAAATCTGAGTACACAGCCATCGTAAACATTAGTAGCAATGACCATGGAAAATAGCCTACAACATTTTTTTTTGCCATAACTATGGTTTGAAATACACCTAAATGATTAACATGTAAAACTATTTAACGACACCAAACTTAGGTACATGCCTTAACTCTTGTAGCCAACACAAAAACCCCCAAAGAAGCTTAAGTTTCAGAGGATATTCAACTGTACATCCACAATTTTCCCATAAACTTATGCAAATGATAGAGAAACTTGCCTTGTTAGATGCTTGCTTTCATCCTATGATCCCCATATACTTTCCTAGCAAGGGTTATGCATTCCAGAACATTCAATGAAAGGCCAGTTGCGGAATCGAGTGGCCAAAATCAAAGCCTGGCTGGCTTGACAATACTGACTTGTAAAGAAAGAGCAACCATCATTTCATCGGAGATATTACTGATTGATCATACACCCGTTTGTCCTCCTGCATTATCAAAAGTATGAAAGATGAATAAATCATTTAGGATGGCTTAATGTTGTTGTTGATCAGGAGATTAGAAAGGGTGATCTGATTGGGTTTTCGTTCCCTTCTCCATAACATGGGCATTGAAAGAAATTGTGCCAAATCTAAATTACTCAAACAAAAAAGGCATCATTTTTACAAAACAAAAGTTGATTAAAACATTTATCCCCAATTGACTTTAAAAATGCAGGTCTCCACCAATTGCTTTCGTAGTAAAAAAAAAAAAATTAAAAATTGGGGTCTCCATAAATTGGAGCATATTAGGTGAACGCAGTAGTCATTATCAATAGCAATAACCAAAATTCAAAAACATATGTGTGGATAAGAATATAAGAATATCAAAAGCAACATAAAAAACTGAACTGAAATGGATGTGCCTTAATTCACCAAAGAAATATCCTTCCACTCAAAATCAATATACTTTTTTTTTTACTCAAAATCCCCTCCGCAGAAACCCTAGATAGCCAGTAAAAACATAACAGTAGAATTAGAATACTTATTTTGGGATGGAGGGAGTAACTATCTTGATTAAAAAGTAGAATTAAAAGACTTATTTTGGGACGGAGTGAGTAACTATCTGTAGACACCCCGATCTCGCACCCCTAAAACAACCCTCGAACCGGTCTAAACCCTAGAATGACCTAAAACCCTAGATTTGGCGGTTCGGGATTGCCGGCTGTCTTATCAGTGCATCGAATGGAAAAACCTAGTCCGTATTCATGATCAGTACTGAAAACCGAGTAAATAGGTGTATTCTCCGAAAATTGAGCGTCGGGACCCCACGGTGGGCCCCAAATTCCTAGAAAGCCTTTTACCAGACATCATTTGCATTTAAAATTATATTTATGCATTTCCTTACTTGTTAATATATTCCAGATATACTACTATGACCAGAGAATTACAACCAGCAACTTTCATTTTGGAGGCAAGAGCAACCGAATCACCGTTACGCGCACACCAGAGCAGTTCGGGCTATTACGGAACGAGAAAATGGAGCCGAAAATAATGTAAACTCACCTTGAACGATCACCAAGACGTGGCTGCATGCTTCACCTTCAAAGGGTTGAGTCATCAAATATGTACCAATCAAAAGACGACATGTGGCAGCAAAAATGACTCATCAAATTTCACTGCCACCGTACGGCAGCCTCCTCACCGTATGGCTATGAGGTGCCGTACGGCTGGTGTCCTGCTGCTCCATCAGATTGTCTTCTCACATGGTTTTCACACATGTTGGCCACCATTGATCTCCACTATCACCTTCATGACGAAGCAAGGCTGACTACCACCACCCTACCACTCACCTTAAGGGGTATTTTGGTCCTAAAAAACCACCTCCCTCCTCCATATACTCCCTTCTTCAACTCATTTGGAAAGGGACACACACATTACATCACAATTCCATCTCTAAAACTCTCTCCATTGTTCTTACCATCTTCATAGCCCCACCACTACACCACCACTACTCCACCACAAAAAAAACCCCCAAACACCACTCCAAACTACTTCAAAACACAAGCAAACACAACACTCTTCAATCCAACCTCTCAAACAACTCCAAATCAAACTCAAAACTAAAGCCTTCCCTTGGAAGCAAAGGAAGCACATCCCCCAACCTAAACTAGGTAAGATTCTATCTATGTAAGTGGTAAGCTTTGCAAAATGTAGACTTTTGTATGTTTAGATTTAGAGTCTAGCCATTAGAATGGCTAGACTCCCATTTTCTCCATGTAATCCATGTTCTAGGTTGTAAATCTTCATGGAAATAAGTTATGAATGGTTAAAATTCTGGTCCATGTTGTATATATATGTTATATGTTCATCTCCAAGTTTTAAATGAAGGTTTCAAGCATGCAAATGAAATTTCTTTCAAAATGCTCACAAACTGACCATTTCTTGTTCTCTCATGATTATCTGTGTTTTGGTCCACATTTGTTCATAAATAAACACTTGCTAATGTTCATAACATGTTAGGGTATAACCATTATCAGTTTCAAGGTCTCATTCCATGTTTAGATCATGTTTTGAAGTTTGTTTCCATGCTCTATGTCTGCTGTCCAGTGTATTCTGTTTCTGACCACTATGTCTTTCCATGCCATAAACATGCATTAAACTTGATTTTTGGGTTTGAGTAATAGAATAAATATTGTCCCTAACATTATAAGGAAAATTCTCATGCATTTGAAATAATTTTTGACCTCAGGAAAGATCCTTTTTTATTTTTTGATCCAAGTGCATCCTCTCATAATTAAAGCTGTCCTGTTTCTGACATTAGATATCAGAAATGTTTTGAAAGCTTTAAAAATATTTTCTGGACTTGAAACTTCTCAAAATTCATATTTGATATGTTATATTCAACTTTTATGTTTTGAATTTCTCCATATTTGCATGTATTGATGATTTAAATGTTTAATCAAAATGAGATGTGCTCTATTTTCTGATTCTAGATAGTTTTTGCACCTGTGTTCATAGCATGGTTTGAGCTCCATAAATTGATCCATAAATCCTACGAAAATTCATATGTGTTATCTAACATGTTGGGAGTAAATCCAAAGTTTTGTTTATAGATTTAGATTAGGTTTGGATAGGTACATTATCTCTTGAACAGAAGGTGGTCCTGAATCAACAAAAACTCCCAAAGTTTGGACATTCATTTTATATGGGATTTGTCTCCCATTTTTGTATATATTTGTATAATCCCTCATGTACATAATCCTCTTTCCCTCTTTTATGTTTCTTTGTCTAAATGTGTTCAAAACTATTTTCAAAAACCAATCGGGAAATCCACCCAAACCGATTCCCGGTCGTGACATAAATGAACTGACCTAGACTAGGAGACTCCCTTGTACATAAACACACATTTTCCTCAAAAATAGGGCATAACAAAGCATTTAAAAAGGCCATAAAATGAATCGTAGGTGGAAGCACGCTAGAGACCGAACGAAAGGGCGAGTGAAGTGCCTAACACCTTCTCCTCTCATAACATAGCCCCCGAACCCACTTCAATTTCAACAAAAAAGGTTTTATCTCTATTTTCCTTTAATAAAATGAGGTGGCGAAGTAGGGAAACCATTGTGAGAACACGAGCGCGGACTAGGATTCGAGCGCGGGCTCTCACAGTGGCGACTCTGCTGGGGAAAACCAAAGTAGGGAAACCATTATGAGAATACGAGCGCGGGCTCTCACACTATCTTGATTAAATAGTACATTTTTTTTAAGCTATTCCTTTGGAGTAAACTTGTTAAGCTTCTAATATTATCGGTGAACGGAATGAGGTTTACTGATGAGCGGATGGAAAATAGGGAAGTAGGCTCTGAAGCTTTAAATATACTACATTTCCAGAGAGAATCATAGGTGCACAATGACATTGAAGAATATGAAAACAAATTTTAATTCACATGGCTGAAACTATGAATGATGTTTATAGCCATAAGCAATCACTTGGACTGCTACCCAAGTTCAATTTTGAACACACAAAAAATACTTCCAGAGAGCATCATAGGTGCACAATGATATTGAAGAATATGAAAACAATTTTTAATGTACTTGGCTGAAACAATTTTGAACAATAATGAGATCCCCCTTGTGCCATCATACACATCCCACACTACTCTTACTATAAGTTGAAAACATACTCATCGAGAAATTTTTTGAGAGGAAAAAAACTGACAATCAGTACAACATAAAACTTAAGAGTGTCAATCAATTGTATATTTCCGTTAAAAGAAAAATTCAAAACACTAACAATATCATCAAATAAAGCCAAAACAACAAAAAAAAACCATATAACAATTAACAGAAACATTGATTTTCTTGATTTTTTTTTTGGGTAAGACAAAGAAACAAAGAGTTAGAGCGCAAGAAATTTTGAAAAGGAAAATTAAGAAGCAAAGCAATAGAACAAAAACAGTGAATGTAAAAAAATAGAGTTTTGTTGAATCAATGGGCTGCAGTCGCTTCAAACGAAAAGGCCTCGAAAGGTACTGCTCAGCAAACGCCTGGTTCATAATTGTAGGGCGACAACAATCAAAACAAATCCAACAAAAAAATCGGCTCTTGAATAGAGGAGTTAGGCTTCGGGAGGGAATGTTATGGATTTTCGATTCAGGGATAAAACTGATGTTTATGGAAGAGAACTTGTGAATGGAGATTGGACGTGGGGCTTGGCATGGCAACCGTTGTGAACTCCAATTAGAGGGAACTCACAATCTGTTTGTGGAATTCAAGTCACTAATCCTCTTCAGTTGGCCCTTTATACCTCACAAATATTCAATCAAAAGCAGAGAACTTGAAAGAACGATACAATCTGAGGATGTGGATGTATTAGAGAAGGAAGAAAAGAATAAGGGGAGAAACAAAGAGAAACTGCTCCTTGAACTGAATAGGTCATTGCCGTTCGTGGGAATAGAGAGATCGTGGGGGAAGACGTGGGGTATTCTGATAAATCTAGGCCGTAGGATGAGTTTTTCAACTTTTAATCTTGTATTATAGATTTTCTAAATAGTGTTATAATTTTCAAAGTTATGTATGTTGGGGATGATCAAGAAAAAAAATGTTTGGATATGGGAAGATAGAATTTAATGGATAAAACACTTTCAGTTCAAGGAGCAATGATTGCTTTTAATTTGTGGGATGTGAGAGGTAAGTTTATTATTTCTTAACTTTTACAATTTGTTATTCTACATGGAAATTTTAAGAAATCCAATATAAACTTAATACAATTACAAGTATTATTTTGTAAAAATCGTTTATGATTAAATGAACTCCACATATATTTTCTATTAGATCTTCTTATTCAATTTTACTAGTAAAGAGCCCGTGCTCTACACGGTAGAACTTTACTGATATTATTCTATAGAAGGTGATTACTTTTTTATATAGTAATCATCATTGTAAATATAATGTTAGCTAGTAATAGTAATCTTATTTATATAGAAAATTGAATATTTACCAATATAGTAACAATTATGAGTAACTAATATTTTATTATTACTTAAAATATTCTAATGTATTAGTAAAATAATATTTTTAATTATAATTTATTATAATAGTATCTATTTTTAGATTATAAATATAATAGTTATAATATATAGTAACTGTTCTAGTTAACTAATATTATTAGTGAAAATATTGAGAAAAACTTGTTTTACTTAGCTTTAGTGTAAAAATTGTTTCTATTCTTTAATGTAAACATAATTTTTTTTAATGTAAAATATGTTTTACACATCTCTTAATGGAAAACATGTTTTTCATAAGACTGACTCATATTATTAGCTAATAGTGAGCTAAATGGTAATAGTTACCTTATAGAGTATTACATCCTTCCTCAAGTGAATGTACATTTGAGATTTAAGGAACATTTTGAAGAAAAACAATAATATTAATAGAAAAATCATAAATATTCTTATTATTCAAATTTAAAATTTTAGTTTTGTAAAAATATAATGATTTTTTTTTTAAAAAAATTATGTGAAGGTAAATTTCAAAAGATCATTCATTTTGAGAGAAACAGAATATTCAATTTGAGACGAAGAGAGTAACTATTATGATTAACTAATATGATTAATAATAATAATTAATTTATATAGTAACTATTATAATTAATTAATAGTAATAATTAATATATATATAGTAACTATTATTAGGGATGGCAATCTATCCGAACCCGCTCCGTATCCGGGACAGTCCGCACCGCAGCGGGGCGGGTTTGGTTGCACACCCCAACCCGCGGGGCCCCGCCCCGCCCCGTATACTAATATATGAAGTAAATTACTATAAATGTGTTGTAATTGTATACTTTGAGTGTGAATGAGATGGTTGAAATTATTAGATTAGGCTTAAATTTGATACAATGTTATAATTGTATTGTAATTATATATTGTTGGACTCTTTAAAGGCATGGCTAAAGCCCCCAAAAAATTGTGATTATGAGCCATACGGGGCGGGGCGGATACGGGTTTACTAGTTGGCGGGGCGGGGCGGGTTTGGTATAAGGGGAGTTCCTTGAGGGGCGGGTACGGTTTTGATCAAACCCGCCCCTTATCCGCCCCGTTTCCATCCCTAACTATTATAGTTAGCAACTACTATTAATAGTAAAAGTTAATATATATTGTAACTATTATGATTAACTAATACTATTAATAATAATAGTTAACCTATATAGTAACTATTATGGTTAACTAATACTATTAATAGTAGTAGTTAACCTATATAGTAACTATTATCGTTAACTAATACAATTAATAGTAGTAGTTAACCTATATAATAAATATCATGGTTAACTAATACTATTAATAGTAATAGTTAACTTAAATAGTAACTATTACGGTTAACTAATACTATTAATAGTAATAGTAATAGTAAATCTATATAGTAATTATTATGGTTAACTAATACTATTAATAGTAATAGTTAACTTATATAGTAACTATTATAGTTAACTAATAATATTAATAGTAATAGTTAACCTATATAATAACTAATAGTAAGAATTCCAAAAGTCAATTATTAATTTGAGAGGTGATGATGTGGCTTCATGTAAATCAAGCTTTGTCCACGAGGCGACTTTATAGGGGTCTTCCTCGACTTTTATATATAGACTAGGGATTAACCCGTGCTTTTGCACGGGTGTTTTCTTTTGTGCGTGAATATTTATAATTACATTATATAATATTAAATATTTTAAATAAATATAAATAAATTTAAAGATATATATAAGTCTACTTGTGTTTTTTTTAATAATAGTGGAAATAGTTATTATAGCATAAAATAGATATCAAGATTGGTTAATAGTATTGGTTATGAATAACTTTATAAATTTTTTAAAAAATTACTTCGTTTCTCCCATAATGATATCAATTTTTACTCTTGATTGATTAAGAAAACAATATTTTAATTATAGTTAATGTTATAGTAATTATTGTTGGAAATTGGTTTAGGAATATTGGTTGACCAATATTTGACCAAGTTTCGTTATTAGTTCCATTTAATAAAAATGGAAATAAGTTGCAAATTAGTAATCTACATTCGGAATAGATTAACGTGATGCATTTATTTTCTCAAAACCAATTTCGGGTGAATGAGAAATTAATTGTTAAAAGTGTGCAACTTTAATGGGTTTATGAAGAGTTGGAAATGTGGAAAGCCATGTATCCCACATTGATTGAAAAATGAAAAAGATGAGAGTATTTAATATAGCTATTCTTAAGAGGAGTCAATCAAGTGTGGGCTTCCTACCATACAAGCTAAGTGAGCCTTTGGGCTAACCATGCAAGCTAGTGGGTAAATAGGTTAATTTTGGGCTAGCCCAAATTGACCTATAACCCGCGAAGCGCGCGAAGGGCGGAATGGGTGGTTTAGGGCGCACTTCGCACGTTCGCTGGGAGCTTAAATTTTTGGCAAAGGTGGGCTCGGTGTGGTCTTAGTTGACTTGGGCTTGGAGCGGATTGGGCCAAGCTAGAGCGGCCCAGTCGAGAAGATTCCAGAAGCTTCTAGGCGGATCGGAGCGGCAAGGGACGCATCGGTTCGGGTGTAACCGCCAGGTCGACCCGCGTCCCTCCGAGCGGGCAGGTCGAACTGGTTGGGCCAACCCAAGTGATCTCTACCCTTCATCTTAATCTGATCCAAGGGCCAGAAAACCACCAGCCACCAATTATGATCTTTCCTTAAAGACACCTCGACTCTTCAATACCTATATAAAGCCCCTCCCCCTCATTTGCATTCTCATCCAGCAATCCATAGCATTGTAGTATTCCCTAAAAGGCATTCTAGCATTCTTGAAGCATCCTAGAAGTCTTAGAATTTCCAGTCAAGTCCAAAAAGATAGGGGTGTAAATGGTTCGGTTTAGTTCGGTCTCGGTCATTTTAGAGACCGAACCACTAGTCATCGGTTTGGGAAAATTCCAGACCGAACCAAACCACAAAAAAGTTTAAACCGAACCAAACCAAACCATCGTGGTTTGGTTCGGTTTGGTTCAAACCGCGGTTCAGTAATGTGGTCCAGACTGTGGTTTAGACCGTTGTTTAAATAGTGGTTCAAACCACGATTAAGACCGAAATTCACATGACGATTCAAATCATGATTTAAATTTAGCATTATTTGATTGGTAAAATTACAATGTTAGAGTCTTTAAAATATTTTTTATTGTTTTGTTTTTTGAGGAGTCTTCTTGAGAATACAAAGGGGTGTTTTGATTCTCACTTTTGAAAAGTTCAAAAGCTTTCAAGTGGGTGCCTTTGATGGGTTTTGATGCATCATGCGCAGCGGAATAAACAGATAAAATCAAACACCCATGAGCTCGGATCCGTGCATGTTGATTAAATTAAATACAAGATGAAAGAAACATACCCTTGAAGATCGAATCCATGAACACGGGCTTTAAGGTGTTAAAGAAAACACCCTCTATCGGTATCCACACGTCGAACGGATGTCAAGAACACCTTCTTGATCTGGATTGCTAGACCCAAGGCTTGATGAAGAAACGATTTCTTCGTAAGAATTATTTTGCTTCATTGATTATTGAGTTATGATGATTCTAAATCTCAAAACTAATAATCCCCTCTATATTTGTGTAATTGTTTCTCAAACAACATGTTATGATTTCTAAAATCAACCATTAGGTTTCTCAAACCCGACTGCACACATATATAATAGGGTATAAACCTAATTCCTTTTGGGATCAGAATTCCTTGTCAAACAAGAGATCTGAACAAACTGTTTTCCGTCTGGACAAACCATCCGTACGGATTGGTTGGGTGGCTCCCAAACCATCCGTACGGATCCTTCCAGCAGGATCCAGTTTTTCCCGTTTTCTGTGCCTTATTCAATCCGTTCTATTGTGTGTGACCCAATAGGATTATACCAAGTTGGCAACGAGTCTGAACGAGTCAGAACCCGTAAGTCATAAGCGGACTCTAGCAAGCCATTATGACTACCCAATTAGTATAACTTTGAAATCCCAAAGTAACCTTATAGAACATATCACAATCCCTTTGTCACACGATATCATATTGGACATAAGTCATGGTCCACGTCAACTTATGTTGTCCAATGCTTTCTCGATCTCGAGTAGATTGATATGAGCAAATAACATTGAACGCTTCAATTCATTTGGGTACGGCCGTACACTATTATCAATCTCACTCATCGAGTGACCAAGCAGATATCTGTCTTGAGAGAGGGACAAATCCCATCTTGACTTATCATTCTTCCCTATAAGAATCCGATTATGCCGATCGTAGCCTTTATAATTTCCCGGTTAGGGGTAGCGTTTGAGTACGTCAAACATAATGTTCATCATGTGGAAGACTATGATAATCTCAAGTCTAAGGATGAATGATATAACTATTATGAGATTTAATTATGACATTTGACCATGACATAAATCTCATAACGGGTCTATCCAGTACTTGTTCTCCAACATGTACCCACAAGTTTAATCCGCATCCTATGCGCTATAATCATCATATGATCATCCATTAAACTCATGCTAGCGCTTCATAAGTGCTAGGGACAATGATTATTATAATAAACATGCAAAAGATATAATGATCGGGTTTGTTATCTCTATAACAATGAAGCTATGATATAACGCATAGGCATTTCTCAAGGGCCTAGGGCATAATATCCAACAATCTCCCACTTGCACTAGGCCCAATCAACGCGTATCCAATACCCATTGAGCTTAGTTATGATTTCCATCATAATTGCAAGCAGGCTTATGTAAGATGATTATCCTTGTTATCATCATACGGTACTTTGCATATTTAGACATCTCCTATCTTTGACGGTTTCTCAAAAAAGATAGAAACGTCCAAGTATATGTTTAGATAAGACATTAGCCCCTTAGATTGTGCAATAACAATTATTGGCACAATGAAGGTCCATAAAATTAGTGACACTAAAAACAATTTCTAGTTTACTAATTGTTATCTTATTCAAACAATTTTCTAGTTGCATCTCATGCCACTAGACACTCAACCCTTATGTAGAATAGTAATGGTCCATTTAGAACTCTTCTAACACCATTATTAAATGTAAACATGTATTTATACTGTAATATTTATCTTTGTTGGTTTATAAGAATGCATCTATGTAACTATTACAAGATCATCTTTCATTCCATCAAAGATCAAGAACGCATCCTTTAGTTCCTTTTAGAGAACATAAGAGCGTTTCTTAACTAGTGACTTTCACTAGGATCCGATTGGTATTATCTCATCATACTCCAAGAATATGAGACATCCGGTCTTAGTATATTAACATGGCTTAATCATGTACTCTTTGCTCATCAGTCTTCCAGTAAGACTAAATCTTGCAAAGATTAATGCCATTAGACTTTTGCAAGTGACATCTCCAAGAGTCTTGTATAGTGAACCTTTCACTATATTGTCAATATTAGTACTTTGACTTTAACCAATCAACCTTTTAGACTTATTTTCATAAATCTAAATTCCAATGATATAGGTGGATTTTATCCAAGTCTTTCATTTAGAACCTCTTTCAAAATGATTTATATATCAACCATATATATATTAGACTATGAATAAAATTACGCTCCCACTAAATTTGTTGTAATCACAAGTGTCATCTTTGATGAATTCAAACTCTTTGAATACTACATCAAAATGAAATTTCACTCCAAGTAGTTTGCTTCAATCCATTTCATGAATTTCTGCAACTTGCATATTTTATTAGAATTTTATGGATTAATCAAAACTTTTAGGTTGTATCAAACACATCCTAATGTAAATTCCTGTTAAGGAATATAGTTTTGACATTCATCTGTCATATTACTGTTGGGTTTCGTGCAATCATGCGCCGCGGAAGATAGACATGAATAAAACCCAATAGCCTAGATCCGCTATGAATAATAATTCATAATAACAAGATGAAGGAAACTAACCCTTGTAGATCATTATGTAAAACTTGGATTAAGCGTTAAGACAAACGCCCTTTACCGGTGATCCACACAACGAATAGATTTCAAGAACGCATTCTTGAACTTGACTGCTAGGTCTTTGGATTAATCAACGATGTTGAAGAACGATTCTTCAAAGCTCCTAACTATTATTGTGACTTGATAATTGAGATTAATCAATCACAATAACCCAAGAATATAATGTGTGATTTCTTTCTCTAAGAAAGACTTTGGAATTGATCAAATCAACTACTCGAGAACAATTCTCGTCAGTCTGTATTTATATTCAAGGGGTTTCAGAAACCCTTTAGGACTTAGGTTTTCTTGTTTAACAAGAGTTTTCCTAAAAACTGATTCTACCGGCAAAACCATCCGTACGGATGTTTCTGGAAGCATCCAGATTCATCCGTACGGATCCTTCAGGCAGGACCCGTTTTACTTCGTTTTTTTCGCTCCTTTTAATTATCCGTTCTGCGTGTGTGACCCAATAGGATTATACTAAGTTGGCAACGAGTCCGAACCAGTCAAACCTCGTAAGTCATAAGCGGACTCTAGCAAGCCATTATGACTACCCAATTAGTATAACTTTGAACTTCAAAGTTTCCTAAAATAGAACATAACACAATCTCTTTATTACACGACGTCTATTGAACGTAAGCCATGGTCAATGGTCAACTTACATTTGTTCAATGCTTTCTCGATCCCGAATGTATTGATAATACAAATCTTATTTGAGCACGGCCATGCATTTCATCAATACCATTCATCGAGTGGCCAAAGCTTGACATCTCTCTTGATGAGGAACAAATCCCATCTTGGCTTATTACTCTTCCCTACATGATTCCGATTATGCCAATCATATTCTTTATAGCTATCCGGTTAGGGATAACGTTTGAATACGTCAAACATAATGTTCATCATGTGGAAGACTGTAATAACCTCAGGTCAAAAGATTCCAGTGATATAACTATATGAGACTTAATTATGACATTGTGACCATGACATAAATCTCATAGGGGTCAATCCAGTATTTGTTCTCCAACAAATACCCATAAGTCTAATTGTATCCCATACACCATAATCATCATATGATTATCTATTAAACTTATACTAATAATTAATCATAATTATCAGGGACGGAGATTATTATAATAAACATGCAAAAGACATAATAATCAAACATTCAATATCTTAATAAATAATAGCATTTGTTTTACAAACAACATGCCTAGGGCATAACACCAACAATCTCCCACTTGCACTAGGCCTAATTAATGTATTGAATACCCATAGACCTAACATGACCATCATGCTTTGCTTGCGGAAGACCCTTTGTCAATGGGTCTGCAATATTATCATCAGTTGGTACTCTGCATATATTTACGTCTCCTCTATCAACGATCTCTCGAGTGATATGAAAACGCCTAAGTATGTGTTTGGATTTCTGATGCGATCTAGGTTCCTTTGCTTGAGCAATAGCACCATTATTATCACAATAAAGGTCTATTGGATTAGCAATGCTAGCAACCACCTCTAGTTCACCAATGAACTTTTTAATCCAAACAGCCTCTTTAGCAGTATCGGATGCAGCAATATACCCAGCTTCAGTTGTAGAATCAGCGACGGTACTTTGCTTAGAACTCTTCCAACTAACAACACCTCCATTAAGCACAAATACAAAACCAGATTGCGATCTAGAATCATCCTTGTTTGGAAGCTTGCATCTGTGTAACCACTTATGACAAGATCATCTTCCATACCTCCATACACCAAGAACGAATCTTTAGTCCTTCGCAAGTACTTAAGAATCGTCTTGACTGCGATCCAGTGACTTTTACCGGGATCAGATTGGTATCTGCTCGTCATGCTCAAAGCATACGAGACATCGGGTCTAGTACATATCATGGCATACATGATGGATCCAATAGCAGAAGCGTATGGAATCCCAATCATTCTCTCACGCTCATCAGTCGTCTTAGGACACTGATTCTTGCTTAGAGATATGCCATGACCTACTGGAAAATTTTCTCTTTTAGAGTTTTCCATGCGGAATCTCTTGAGAACTTTGTCAATATATGTATCTTGACTTAAACCAATCAGTTTCTTAGATCTATCACGATAGATCCTAAGCGGCTTCTCCCATATCTTTCATTGAGAAACACTTTCCTAACTAAGTCTTTACAGACTGCAGTGTAGGAATGTCATTTCCAATGATTAATATGTCATCAACATATAGCACAAGAAATAGTACTATGCTCCCACTAATCTTCTTGTATACACAAGGTTCATCTTCGTTCTTGATGAAGCAAACTCTTTGACCGATTCATCAATCGAAGATTCCAACTCCTAGAGGCTTGCTTCAATCCATAAATGGATCTCTGCAATTTGCATACTTTGTTAGAATTTTCTGGAATTACAAAACCTTCAGGTTGTGTCATATAAACATCCTCAAGTAAGTTCCCGTTAAGGAACGCTGTTTTGACATCCATTTGCCATATCTCATAGTCAAAATATGCGGCTATGGCAAGTAAAATTCTTATAGACTTGATCATTGCTACGGACGAAAAGGTTTCATCATAGTCGATTCCATGAATCTGCCTATAGCCTTTCTCTACAAGTCTAGCTTTAAAAGTATGCACCTTTCCATCCATGTCAGTTTTCCTTTTGAAAACCCACTTGCATCCTATGGTTTTTATACCTTCGGGCGCATCAATCAAGTTCCAAACTTGATTGTCATACATGGACTTAATTTCAGATTCCATGGCTCTAAGCCATTTGTCTGAATCAGGAGCGGACATCGCTTCTTGATAGGAAGTAGGTCATCATCAACTATGACTTCCACTTCATTACTATCCATCATGAGAAATCCATATCTCTCAGGCTCAGATCGTATCCTACCAGTTCTGCGAGGAACATGAGTATTCTGATTAGGTTCCACAACTCCTTGGGAACCTGGTCAGATCCAATCATCAGTTCCATGTAATTTGCGGGTTCTTGAACCTCTTCAAAACTAATTTTACTCCCACTAGTTCTTTTGGAGAGAAACTCTTTCTCTAGAAAAGCACCATCTCGGCAACAAACACTTTGTTGTCCGTGCGGTTGTAAAGTAGTATCCTTTAGTTTCCTTAAGATAGCTCACAAAATTACATTTATCAGATTTGTGTGCGAGTTTGTCAGAGATCATCCTCTTGACATATGCCTCACAACCCCAAATCTTCATAAAAGAAAGATTAGGCTTCTTTCCTTTCCACATCTCATATGGAGTCTTTGGAAACAGATTTTGGTGGAACATTATTTAGTGTAAGAGCAGCAGTTTCTAGTGCATGTCCCCAAAAGGATAAAGGAAGATCAACTTGACTCATCATGGAGCGGACCATATCCAATAAGGTCCTATTCTCCGCTCAGACACACCGTTCCATTGTGGTGTTCCAGGTGGAGTTAATTGTGAAACAATTCCACAATCTTTAAGATGATTATCAGATTCTTGGCTTAAATATTCTCCACCACGATCAGATCGAAGTGCTTTAATAGTTTTGCCAAGTTGATCTGTACTTCATTTTGAAATATTCTAAATATCTCAAAAGATTCACTTTTATGCTTCATTAAGTAGACATAGCCATATCTACTAATCATCAGTAAAAGTTTGAAGTATTGATATCCTCCCCTAGCACTGCTGCTCATTGTCACAAACATCAGTATGTATGAGTCCCAATAAGTCACTAGCCCTTTCACTACTCTTAGTAAAGGTGCCTTAGTCATATTTCCAAGTAAACAAGACTCACAAGTTTCATATGATTCAAATCATGTGAATCTAAAAGTCCGTCCCCATGGAGTTTTGAGATACGCTTCTCATTATATGACCAAGACGGCAATGCACAAAATAAGTATGATTTACATCATTAGGTTTGGATTTCTTATTTACATTATAAATATTCTCATTATTTCCATTCTCAACATCAAGAACATAAAGGCCATTAAATGAACATGCAGTACAATAAAGCATATCATTTAAATAAATAGAAAACTTCTTATTCTAATAAGAAAAACTATAACCTTCATTATCCAAACAAGAAATTGAAATAATATTCCTACTCAAATCCGGAACGTAATAACAATTGTTCAAAACAAGAATTAATCCGCTAGGTAAAATGACATCATATGTTCCTACGGCTAATGCAGCAACTCTTGCTCCATTTCCCACGCGTAGGTCCACCTCGCCACCTTTGAGTAGCCTCCTATTCCTTAGTCCCTGCATATTTAAACAAATGTGAGATCCACATCCGGTATCTAATACCCAGGAGCTAGAAGTAGAAAGTAAAATATCTATAACATAGATACCTGAATTAGACGCAGTCCCACTGCTCTTCTTCTTCTTTAACTCTTCCTTGTAACCTTGCAATTCGTTTCCAATGACCAATCTCATTGCAGTGGAAACAGATTGCATCCTTTTGGGAAGCAGGTTTAGTCACATTAGCATTGGCAACAGTTGCCTTGCTAATCTTGGGTTTGACAACTTTTGCCTTACCCTTTTGCCTTTTGACCCTTTCCCTTCTTTAGATACAATGATAGCAAGAGCGGCCTCTTTACCGATTTTATTTTCTGCCGCTTAAGCATCCCATGCATTCAGACATGTCTTATCCATCCATGCATATTAAAGTTCATGACGAACTGGTTTATAGCTTTTGGGCAATGAATTAAGAATAAAATCGTAGCCAACTCAACATCAATTGGATGGCCTAGCCTCTCTAGTTTCTCAAAGTAAGCCTTCATCTTTAAACATGAGGGCTCACAGACTGTCTTCGCTCATCTTGCATGAGACCAGTGCAGCTATAGTGTCGAACCTCTCTTGCCTTGCTTGTTCTTGAAACATATCTTTCAACGAAGCAGCAAGGTCAAATGCCTCCAAAGTGCTTAAGAGTCTTCTGAAGCTCTGACACATGGCCGCAAGCATGAGACAACCTACCTCACGAGAATCATTTACATGTTTCTTGTAGGCGTTTCTCTCATCCTTGGGTGCATTAGAAGCATGTTCTTCTTCAGGAACGGGCTCTTCAAGAATTAAGCTTGTCCTCATGCTTTAGAACAATTCTAAGGCTACGGATCCAATCGTATAGTTAGCTCCATTTTCTTGAAGCTTTTCCTTCTCAAGGATAGATCGTAGTGATAAGTTTGTATTTTATGCCATTATCTACAATTATGCAAACATATAATTAAATATAAGTACCAACTTCATTAAATATATTAAAATATTAGTATTTCACAAATACTCCCACTAAATTATATAACCTTCATATACATTCAATGTATAATATAATTTAAATGGGCTAAGATCCATAATTCATTTAATTTTACGTCCGCGAGGGCAAGATGCATAAAATAAATTATTTTTGGTAGATAACTCCTTATCAATCATATCATATATGACTCTTAGATCTTTTATGAGATTATATCAAGACATCTTATGTCATGCATGTTTTAATCTCATCAGTGCCTTAGGCCCAAACTCTTTTGATAGCCTAATTAAGTCAACCCATTTAAACATAGGAACCACTCTTTCACTCATCTTGTTCATACATGAATAAATCAATGCACCTCGTGAGGTTAGAGCGCGCATGAATTACCCATGTAATCCCAAGTGTCTTAATCATGGGTTGGCACGAAGCTTAAATTTTAAGAAGGTTCACACACATAAAATTAATCAATTAACCGAATTAATTTTATGTGACATTAGTTGCGCTAGTTAGGGATTAAAGTCTGAAACCATTGAGATTATTCCAATCTTAAACTCCTTTTAAGATTCTAATCTCTATGTCTGCACTTCTGAACTTACATCTATTTCAGGAAACACGGTTTCAAAGACCAGCCATCTGAAATGGATCAAATCAGTATAGTCCAAACCTTCTGCAGAGCATCTTGAAATTGAGAGCACAAACGTACGGTCGAAACTAAGCCAAAAGGCATCCACATTCTCGTACTAGGATCAAGAAACCCAAGCAACTTCTCTATACGGTCGAAACTAAGCCAAAGGCATCCACATTCCCGTATAGATTGGCCCCTGTCTCAAGATCTTTCATTGTATCTTAATCTCACAGATTACAGCAGTTCTAAACTCTTTAGAACTCTGATTTCTGCAGTTACTTTGAATTCTTCGCAGAAAACTGTTTCAGGAAACACGGTTTTGAAACCAGCCGTCTGAAACCAGTTTATGTTTTCAGGTTCGAATTCTGCAAACAATTTGCAGAACAATCTGAACATGAGAAGTCAGAATGAATTCTGGGAGTGGACCAAAACCATCCGTACGGATGTGTTTGGAGGCTCCCAAACCACCGTACGGATTCTTAGGTAGAATCCCAGTTTTTCCAGATTTTTCAGATTTCAGAAATTCGATCAATCTTAATATCGTATTTATACATAATCAGATTACAGAAACATGAATTGCAGATTACGAATTTTACCCATCTAATTCATATATTCAATAACTAATTTATTACACATACAAATTAGATCAAGATCATCAATAAAATAATCCGATTACAACATGATAATCTAAGTATGCAATCATACATATTAATCAATCAATATACAATCACATCAACTAGCATGCATATTTTATATCTCATATAAAATCCATCACATAAATTCATCTATCTCATGATCATACCAATTAAATAATCACATTAAATAATTTTATCATGATAATATTAGAATTATTGATCATCAACGGGGCCTGATACCACTGTTGGGTTTCGTACAATCATGCGCAGCGGAAGATAGACATGAATAAACCCAATAGCCTAGATCCGCTATGAACAATAATTCATAATAACAAGATGAAGAAAACTAACCCTTGTAGATCGTTATGTAAAACTTGGATTAAGCGTTAAGATAAACGCCCTCTACCGGTGATCCACACAACGAACAGATTTCAAGAACGCCTTCTTGAACTTGACTGCTAGGTCTTCGGATTAATCAACGATGTTGAAGAAAGATTCTTCAAGCTCCTAACTATTATTGTGACTTGATAATTGAGATTAATAAATCACAATAACCCAAGAATATAATGTGTGATTTCTTTCTCTAAGAAAGACTTTGGAATTGATCAAATCAACTACTCAGAACAATTCCCGTCAGTCTGTATTTATATTCAAGGGGTTTCAGAAACCCTTTAGGACTTAGGTTTTCTTGTTTAACAAGAGTTTTCCTAAAAACTGATTCTGCCGCGAAAACCATCCGTACGGATGTTTCTGGAAGCAACCAGATTCAGCCGTACGGATCCTTCAGGCAGGACCCGTTTTACTTCGTTTTTTTTCGCTCCTTTTAATTATCCGTTCTGCGTGTGTGACCCAATAGGATTATACTAAGTTGGCAACGAGTCCGAACCAGTCAAACCTCGTAAGTCATAACGGACTCTAGCAAGCCATTATGACTACCCAATTAGTATAACTTTGAACTCCAAAGTTTCCTAAAATAGAACATAACACAATCTCTTGTTACACGACGTCTATTGAACATAAGCCATTGTCAATGGTCAACTTACATTTGTTCAATGCTTTCTCGATCCCGAATGTATTGATAATACAAATCTTATTTGAGCACGGTCATGCATTTCATCAATACCATTCATCGAGTGGCCAAAGCTTGACATCTCTCTTGATGAGGAACAAATCCCATCTTGGCTTATTACTCTTCCCTACATGATTCCGATTATGCCAATCATATTCTTTATAGCTATCCGGTTAGGGATAACGTTTGAATACGTCAAACATAATGTTCATCATGTGGAAGACTGTAATAACCTCAGGTCTAAAGATTCCAGTGATATAACTATATGAGACTTAATTATGACATTGTGACCATGACATAAATCTCATAGGGGTCAGTCCAGTATTTGTTCTCCACAATACAATACCCAACCATAAGTCTAATTGTATCCATACACTATAATCTCATATGATTATCTATTAAACTTATACTAATAATTAATCATACTTATCAGGGTGGAGATTATTATAATAAACATGCAAAAGACATAATAATCAACATTCAATATCTTAATAAATAATAGCATTTGTTTACAAACAACATGCCTAGGGCATAACACCAA
>JAOWBW010001435.1:0-98196 GCA_026119855.1 Campanula takesimana
TCAAGTGAAATCATAGCAATTCCGGTTAGGAACCTAAACTCTTCCGTACATATAAGGGTGGTGAAAACCTATTTTAGCACGAGAAGCATAATTGGCAATCACCTTCAAAGTGTTTTTTTCTGCCGCCTGGAAGAGAGCCTTGCCAAACTTGAGACAAAATTCAAATCCTTTGTCAAAGGGCCCTAACTAGAGCTCTGACTCACTCCTCTCATTGATCCGAGCAAGAGTTCCCGATCTACGTCCACCTGTAGGTCGATCCTGAATGAATGCCCGAAGGAAAGCTTGGTATGATGAAATGTAATTTTATCTCCCCTATGATGGAACGTACTCTTAAGGGAGGAGGATATACTCCCTCCGTCCCACCGAAATTGCAAAACTTACCAAAATTGGCGTCCCATAGAAATTGCACATTCCATAAATGGAAAGTTTTTAATACTTTTTAATTAGTGGGTCCCACTTCTCATACTCACATCCACTAACCCACTAACTATTCTCTACCCCACTTTCTCTCTCCCACTCAACTATCAACACTCACAACACATCACCTTTTTCACTTTTTCCCTTAAATTCTTGTGCCATAATTTTTTTTGAAGTTTCCGGCGGGACGGAGGGAGTATTATCCCTATATCTGGTACTAGAATTCAAGTAACAAAAGATGGTTTATGTTATGTAGGATAGAAAGGCAAAAAAAAAAAAAAAAAAAAAAAGGAGCAAAGCCTTAGGTAAAAATAGTACTTGAGGCGGTTATTCTACTTAGATTTTTTTTTTTTTTTTTTTGAAATACGCGACTTTTAATTTACTTTCCACTATATATTTTTTTTGAATTATTTAATGATTTGACACAATTGTTGTTCACATTTATCATAAACAAAAATATATTATTATCAAAGTTAACTATTTACTCCCTCTGTCACTAAATGAGTGTCCATTTTCAAGAAATCTTTGTCCCAAAATGAGTGTTTTTTTGAACATAACTTTGTCCCTAAATTTTTTTTTTTGATTTTTTTTCACCAGTCTCATACGTGCCAAAACTAAATGTTTAGAAAGGAGATTACAAGATTATATATGAATCTTTGCCACCAAATTGTACAAAAAGTTGAGATTTTCAGATGTCCCTTAAATGAAATTTGGACACTCATTTAGGGACATAGGTAGTATTATTTATTATTTTTGGTCATTTTTTTCTATTCTACCAAATCATATTTAGTTGGCTTGAAATAAGATAACTATTGATATATAAAATAAGAAAATCTAAAATCTAAAAGCAGGGATACATTAATAAATGTATAAACATAATGAATAATGGATATATATTAATAAATGAATACAAGAGGAATTAAACATAGTGGATAATAGATATATTAATAAATGAAATACAAACAGAGAATATTAAGTGGATAATTGTTGCGGATATATCATGTGGGTCTCATTAATAAAAAGGGAGGGGCTAATGCCACTATATTTTTTGCTTATCCACTATAATTGTAAAAGTTTTAATAAATTAATTGACATGTTGACACAATTACCCTTACATTCATATCACTTTAGAAGGAAAGAACTTACGAAAGTTATCATTTATTTATAATTTTTTTGAATTTAACTTTTTTGGGTTTTGAAATAAATTAAAATTATTCATTATATTAACAAAATAATCTGTTTTTATGCTCATTAATTAAAAGTACAAAATAAGCAGCTAAAAGAAAGTAATGAAATATTTTTTCTCCTTTTCCATTAGAAACCAAATGAATGACATTAGTTTCATGATTAAAAAAAAAAAAAAAAACCCGCAGTCACAAACACTGAAGGTTAGGTTCTCAAAAACAATTTTTTTACTGATGAGCCCAAAATAAAATAAATAAATCATTCTCCTCTACAAAATTTGATACATGGAAGAGGGATTTTCTTGAACCTAAATATTAATTATTTAAAATCATAAAACTCACAATTATTTTGCTAATTATATTTTTTAACTTGTATTTTTTTTAATTATTATTGTGCATAAAAATTAAGTTATTTTTTTTAATCATTACTAATCTTAATTTGTTTTCAAAACCCAAAAAGAAATTCAAATAATTATGCTAACTTTGGAAAGTTAATTTCCTTTTAAAACTGAGTTGTTTTAAGGGAAAATTTGTCAAGATATTAACTTATTTATTCAAACTTTAATGAATGTAGTGGAAAAGTAAAAAAGTGTAGTGGCAATAGCCCTTCCTAATAAAAAAAATACTCTCTCCATCGTCCTGATTTAATGTTCCCACTTTGATTTTGCACGAGGATCAAGAAAAAAAAATTGTGAGTAAAAGAATAAAATTGAGACCGCCCAAAATAGAAAGTAAGAACTTTAAATTAGGACAAATGGAGTATTATACTCCTTCCGCCCCGAAACAAAGTACTCGTTTGCTTTTAGGAACATGAATTAAAGTTGAAAAATGGGCAATGCTAGGGGCACAAAATTAGTTCACAAAATGAAGGATACAAAATGAGGTGACTGTAAGGTACCCGCGAGAAAAATGAATAGTTCCCTCGAGAATCAAACACGGTACTTAAACGGAAAAAAACTGAGTCGCCACGTTAGTTTAACTTTAAACCCAAACTTAACGAAAAATGGTTAGAGACAAGGATTCGGAGGTCAGGTTACACTTTGGGAAGAACTTAACCGGTAGTTCACCCAAAGTGCCTCGAAAAGCCGAGTCTCCCTATGTTTGTTAACCAAAGTTGTGCGAGTGTGTGTGTGTGTGTTCTTAAAAATGGGAGAAAATGACTTTTAACAAGATCAGTTAGAAACTTAACAAAAAAAAGGTTGTTTTGTAAACAGTTTGACAGAAAAGGGGAAAGACTGAAAAGTCACCCCTCTGACCAAACTAGCCGTACGGCTGGGAAGGTCATCCCTGGTTTTTTTTTTTTTACAGATTGTCAAGAAATCAGTCCAGTTTATTTACTCACACAAAGCTTGGATTAAATTATCCCTATGCTCTTAATCACTAATTAAACACCAAAACACAAGATTTTGGGTGTGATCAAGGCAATAATTGGGGAAAAATTAAGAAATGTGATGAACATGGTATTTGAGCCAAAATCATCATTTGGATGGTTAAAGATGGAAACTTTAACATCCAAATGGATGATTCTTCCAAGGAAAAGCCTTAGGGAAGTAAGAAATCAACCTTTGGATGGATAAAGATTGAATCTTTACCATCCAAAGGGACATTATTGGAGTTAGATCAAGGTTTGAATGATAAAGATTGAAACTTTATCATCCAAACTTGATCATTTCACCATAAAATCAACTTAAAAGTAAAGACATGGAATTTAACTTGCATAAATGTAAAGACATAATATAAATTGCATAAAAGTAAGGGGAAATGACAATTTAGGGTCCAAAGTTTGGGGGGTGTATGCCAATAGGGGTCTGATGTATCAATTTTGTCAATTTAGGGTCCAAAGTTGCAAAAGTTGTGCAGGTTAGGGTTTTTTAACGATTTTGTTAACGGAATCCAGTTAAGTCACAAGTGTTTTGACATAGATTTAACTGGAGTTTGTTTTTATTATTTGCATGAGCATATTGTCATTTCAGATGTAGAAAATTAATTAAAAAAATTGAAATATTAAATTTTACTTTCTTATATTAAATTAAATAATAATTAAGACGTCATTTACAGAATATATTTTTTCAAGAAATAGAAGAAAAATATTTTTTTTTCATTAGAACCACTATAAAATAAAAAGTATAATTTTTAAAAAGGAAAAACTGTAAAAAAACTATATTCCAAAAAAAAAAAAACCACTTTATTTTTTTAGAAAGAAGAAAGTGGGGATTTGGACAATTCTTTTTCTTTTTCCTGTGATGGTGGTTAGTATTGTTTCATTATTAATATTAGTATTCCAATTATTATTTTATTTATAAAATTATTTTTTATTTTTATTATTAATTTTCCTTGTTTATAACTTCATTATTTGCGGTTTTAAAAAAACCACTTTAATTTTTTATTTGCTTATTATTTTATTTATTATTATTTTTGAATTAATTAAAATTATTCAAAAATTTAATAATAAAAGTGAAAGAAAATTTAGGGTCCATTGTATAAGGGGTGTGTGAAATGACAGCCCAAGCGAACATCCAAAACTAACTTCAGTTAAGTTTTTTTGTTACTTAACTGGATTTTCTTTGCAACTTAGTCCAAAAACCCTTAATTGACTAACGTTGTTAACTTTGGACCCTAAATTGACAAAATTGATACATCAGACCCCTATTGGCACCCCCCCCCAAACTTTGGACCCTAAATTGTCATTTCCCCTAAAAGTAAAGACATAATGTAAAGAACATTAATGTAAAGACATAATGTAAAGTGCATTAATGTAAAGACATAATGTAAAGAGACATTAAATGATAACAAGCCTTGATCATCCTAGGTTTGAACCCTTGATCATGCATAAAACATGAGGGTACCATTGATTCATATCAAGAACTTGGTTCCAATTCATAATATGTGCAAGAATAATAAAGACATAATGTAAATAAGGCAAAATAAAATAGATTATGAGATGAAGAGAAGATGGGGAGAAGGAGGCCTCACTAATTTTGGTTCTAAACCTATCTTCTTTCTCTCTTTTCACTCAAATGTGTGTTTATGTGTTTGACCTGCCCTCTATTCGAGAGAGTTTACACTCACAAAATGATTTCTCCCCCCTGAAATGATCAGTCAGGGGTCCTATTTATAGGGACTGAGGGTGTCCAAACCATCCGTACGGATTGACCACTCCCGCGTCCAAACCATCCGTACGGCTCAGCCTGGCGAGCTTCTGAATTTTTCCAATTTTAATTCCAGAATAGTCCTGAAATTTTAGGTTTATCTTACTGAGGTCCCAGCCTATCATTTTATACCTGAATGGTGCTAAGGATTCCTCTAAAGTTGGTTAATTTCAGATTGGGGTACTTACAGTGACGATATTCTATTGATTGCATCAATTACGGACCCGCACACTCTAATTAAAAATACCAACAAAATCATGACACATCATATTGTAATTCAAATTTTGTGGCCCTTTTTTGTGAGTTTATATTTACTCTTGAAAAATATG
The DNA here is from genome assembly GCA_026119855.1 of Campanula takesimana. Lineage (NCBI taxonomy): Eukaryota > Viridiplantae > Streptophyta > Magnoliopsida > Asterales > Campanulaceae > Campanula > Campanula takesimana. The sequence continues at coordinate 5,080 of JAOWBW010001435.1, forward strand.
TGTTGTGAGTGGGGAAGAGAGAGACAGTAGGGTAGAAAATAGTAAAGTGATAGTTGACAGTTGTTGTGAGTGTAGCATGTGAGTTCTATTAATAAAAAATATTACGGCTTTTCTAACGTGTGCCTTTAGGGCACATGATAAAAGTTTAATATGACAGTGAATCTATGTAATTATAGCAACTATCAGTAATATGTTAAGATTTTCTAAGTAAAATTTTATAATTATATAGATTCACTGCTATAACTTTTAGCATGTGCCTTAAGGGAATACGTTAGAAAATTAAAAATATTATATATTTTTTGTAAAATTAATTTTTTTAATGAGACACTCAAAATATATTGATAAAGATGAGAGTGAAAAATATACATGTAAGCTGTGGAGTGCCATCATTGTTTCATTATGAATGCAAGTGATTTCATCGTTAAAAAAAACATGTAAGCATCCATTCACCATGAAGATATATTGATAAAGATGAGAGTGAAAAATATATAATGATATACTCTTTCTGTCTCTCTTTAATCTACAAAGTCAAACAAAAAATTGTCAACTTTATTGCACTTTGACCAAGAATTTGCAGAAATTTTGATTAGTTTTTTGGAAGAACTAAAAATTATTAATGAGTATATTATTAATAATGGATAAATAACAATTTTTTTAGGGTGATTATTTATTTTGGAAGTTTCTAGTCAAAGTAGAATTAAGTTGCCAATTTTTGCTTTGACTTTGTAGATTAAAGTGAGATAGATGGAGTACAAAATTAAATATATAGTCCCTCCGTCCCATTTTAAGAGTCAAAAAATTTTTGGGTTCAAAAATTAAGAAATGAATGTTTTTATTATAAATATAGCAAGTGGGGTAGAGTGTTATGAGTATAGAAAGTGAGGTAGAGAATAGTTAGTGGATAGTTGTTGTGTGTATGACATGTAGTGCCCACAAAATAAAGAAGTATTAAAACTTTCATTTTTGAGATTTTGACTCTTAAGTTGGGACACTCATTGGAGAAATTTTTGACTCTAAAAATGAGACGGAGGGAGTATTATTTTCTTTCCAAAATAAGTGTTTATTTTTGTTCTTGATAAAAAAGAATATTTATTTTGATATGCAAGAGTAAAACATTATATATTCCAAAAATATATTGCAATAGAAATAAGTTAAAAAAAGGTAGAGCATTAAAAAATATGGACATAATACTGCATTTAGTTTGTTGAGATGGAGGAGTACAAAATATTACTTAGATATGAATTAGAGTAGATTTGATATCATCAATATTCCTCTTGTAATAATTTTTGTAACTAGATTCTCATGTTAACACATACTAGTGAGTAACCCGTCGAGATTCGACGGGAGCATAGTAATACTAAGAATAAAATTGCAATGTTATCATGAAATATTTGAAAAGTCAAACGTGACTATTAATTTGGGACGGATGGAGTATTCTTTTGGTGATGCTTCTTTTCCTTGTGTGACTCCATAATGTTTGAAATTGTTTGCAATTTGCAGCACTCAAGGACTAAATCTCCCAGATAACCCGTTTGCATCAGCATTAGGGAATGGAATGTCAGCAGTTATGTAGCGTACATGAACAGAGTAAAGGTTTATAGAGTTAAAATGAGACGTGGATTTCCGAGACCTTATAACAAATAGCAAGTTTTTCTACAAAAATTGTAGTAGTAGTAGTCTACTGGTAAAATGCAAGTACATTTCAAGAGTGTTTAATCTATACATACATTCAAGAGAATATCAGACAACTATATCGATAATTCATACTTGGTTACCACGAGCATCTATGCTACGTATTGTTGATGAGAGGTGTGATGAGAACATTATAATATAATCATATGCGGACAAAATCAGAAACAAAAACTCAAAGTTTCCTTAAAACTCAAAAGTGGACATTCAGTGACGGAGAAAAAAAATCAATAGAGCTGCACTTTAAAACTCATAAAATCTTATTGTTGAACGAACTATTTGGAAATACTCCATCCGTCCATAAGTGAATCAAACCAAAACAAACAAACTACTGTATATTCAGGGACGGAGAAAAAAATGAATACAGTTGCTCTTTAAAACTCATAATATCTGATTGCTGAACCAACTATTTGAGAAATACTCTCTCCGTCCCGAAGTGAATCACTGAAAGGGTATCAATTGTTGATTGTTTAGATCTTACTACGGACTCCTGTTTCATCAGTAGTTTTTTTATTCAGATCTCCAAAGTGCTGTCCAAAATGGCAAGCTGCAGAACCTTCTTAACAAAAGTTGATGGGTGTATTGAAGAAATGAAATCTTGGCTTAGACAATCACAGGAGCTCGCATATGCCATTTGTTAACTTGAAGACTGGTATGATAATGTAAACTGATTTAGCTACTGCATGGAAACAGTAGTTACTTTCTTTCGAATGTTGACTTTGCCCCTTTCTGGATTGAATTTTCTTTATCCTGCAAATGTAAATCAGATGCTATGATTGTAAAATACCACCATATTCTTAAATGCTAGAACGTTTTAATATTTTTGCTAGTGGTTTACTTTTAGCAATTGTTTGAGTAACCACATTTGAGCGTCTTTACTTTTAGCAATTGTTTGAGTAACCATATTTGAACGTTTTAATATGATAAAGGGTACACATACTGCTATAAAATCAGGTAAACGACATTATATTTTGCCTTCTGTCTCTCTAGCTGAAGCCACCTTATATTTATGATAACTCTAATTTACACTCATTTGATTTTCTCTAATTCAAAGTATAATAGAGTTGACCATAATAGTTAAAGTGTGACTATCTTTCCAGGACGGAGGAGGTATATAATCCCAAGGCTCCCAAGCAATGAATGTATATGGCATCATTTCACTGATATGATCATCCATTAAATTTCAGAGTTTCAATCAGAGTTCTCTTCATTCATTCATGTTGAATCATATGATATCCCTTTCTTTTATCCCTTAAAATCTGAATGAACTGTAGCCACATTAGATTTTTGAAATCAACTCTGAAACAATCTGCTACAATATTTGAGAAAACAATGAGACAATTTGAAACCTTAATCTAAAATGACATGGCAACTGAATACTCACAGAATATTTTATAATTAATGTCCGCTTTCTCGACCTGTTTGCATTATGAATCCCCTTTGAAAAAAAGAATGCACATGTGTGTACAGGAATTTTTACAATGTCCACTTTCTTCCAACCCAGATAAGTGTAGACAACAATAACCTGCAATGGAAAGAGAGTACATGAAAACTTTATCAAGTAAGATATCTGGCAATGCGAAAAATTAAAATAAGTAATTGATTTTTTGAATAAGGAGAATATGTTCGAATTACAGGAAGAGCAGAAGAAATGGTCATACAGCTGTAATAAAAAAATACCTTTATTGAGCGGAATGAAAGCCTTCATTTTTGCTTATATGGATTGTTCTCATTAGCATTAAAAAGCATCTCTCTTTTTACTTTATTTTTACTTTATTGATCAACTCGTAGACTGTAGTAAAAGCTAAGGCTAATAAATGAATTAATGCAAGTATGAATGTTTACAAATTTAGGATTACCTCATAATTTGTGAAAAACTTCTTTATAGACCACATTAGTGGTCACCTCGCTCGTTTCACCATCCTTTTCATAAATCAAAACTTTTAGCCCCTTTTTGCTTTAACTCTCGAGATTGCCACATACAACTTCCGTGACTGAAAATAGATCGAGGAAGTTAAAGCCCAACATGAGAAAGCGACTGTCCCTGACTCTTATTTATAGTCATAGCGAAGCAAACATTTAATGGGAACTGTCTACGTTGGAATTTAACAGGGAATTTTGTCATATCTGACGGGCTCAACATCATTCTGGGCACAAACACCTTCATTCCTGTATTCTTTCCAGAAAGCATTCTTGCTTCAACTATATGTTTTCCTAGATTTGTAAGGATCATTCTCGTTCCGTTGCATAATTCCGAAGCTTGATCAATGTTTCTGAGTAGCATGACTATACACCCAACCTTCAAACGTATGGAATGGTTCGGCAATCCTGAGCATTTAATCGTATTAAGAAACTCAACAGAAAATACATCCTCATGGCCAGCAATATCTCCCTCCTCCTTGCTGATGCTGTCTGAACTCATATACAATACTTTTTCAGCGGGAAACAACGACATCACATAATCATTGATAGTATCTACTATCTCATTAGTTGGTGCCAAAATTGCCCTATCTTGAAAAAATCTATCAATACGCATATTGTGTAATATGTCAGGATACGTGTTTTCAACGATAGTTGTAATAGCATCAGTTGTATCTCTTATCAAAATATCATCTGGTAACTTAAATGTCAACTTCTCCGTCATTTTCTTCACCGACATCCCCATCTCCTACGCGTAATATCCATTCAACGAAATTTTTGATCTCTAGAACATCAGAAGAAGAGGAACCGACCTACATTTAGACAATGAATGGGATGAAACATTTAATTACTGCAACAGGTAAATATAATATGTTAAGAGTTTTAAATTAAATGATTTACCTGCAATTTTATATTTTTTGTCAATTTTAGGACCTCATAGGAATTCCAAAGTTTAGACGAACTAATGGTAGCATGTACAATATCATGTCGGATTCCTTTAGGCACAACGGGCAATATTTGTCTGAAATCTCCTCCAAACACAACAACTAATCCACCGAAGGGCTTATTAGAGCAACGACCATCATAAGTGCGCATAATGTCCCTCAAGCTTCGGTCAAGCGCCTCAAAGCAGTGCTTGTGGGCCATCGGAGCCTCATCCCAAATTATGAGCTTCGTTATCTTTAGAAGGCCACACAAATCAGAACCAAGCTTAATCTTGCTGCAAGTTGAGCTTTCATCGACCTGGATGGGTATGCCAAATCTGGAGTGAGCAGTCCTACCCCTTGAAAGTAGCAAAGAAGCTATACCGCTAGAAGCCACCAGAAGAACTATATCCCTCCTGCTTCGCAAGGCCGAGCATAATGTCTTCCATATGAAAGTCTTCCCCGTGCCACCATACCCATACAAAAAGAAGACTCCACCATCGCCTCTATCAACTGCAGTGATGATCGTTTTATAAATCATCCTTTGTTTTTCAGTCAAACATTTATGTAATTTAGAGTGCTCAGCCTTCATCTCATCAACATCATATGACAATTCATCTAATATTAGCATATTCTCCGCATCAGAAATGACATAATTGCTTGGTTGAGGCATATCTTTAAAATTTTGGAGACCGCTGCAATTTGCTGCCAATAACTTATCAATTTCAGCCAATGCACAATTTTTAACTTGCTCTTCGCTGAGTGTGAGACATGTATCTAAAAAATAGATTCACATTAAAACAATAAATACTCAAAATGATTAATTAAATACTCCCTCCGTCCCAGTAGAAGTGACACTTTTAGTCAACTTGATCAAACTTTGACCTCTAATCTAAATAAAATATATTATTTTTAATGAAAATTTAAAAATGAATTAAATGTACCACCATTTATAGTGATTCCCAAAAACGATTTTTAAAATTTTATTAGGTTTATTATATTATATTTAGATTATTAGTCAAAGTATGATCAAGTTTTCCAAAAGTGTGGCTTCTGCTCAGACTTCGGGAGTATAGTTTAAAAACTAATGAATAAAACGTGACACATCAAATAAGCATTAAGATATTTCATAGAAAATCAGATCTAACATAATAAAAGATTTACCAGGATTGTTAAAATTCTTCGGATGCTTGTAGTTGATATCATCTGACAGTACTTGCCAAGTTTGATTCCAAACATCTTGTGGCCTCGACATACTATTAGATAATAGTAGCATCGCGAATAGTCTTCTTAAATATTCCGGTGACCCCCATTCACTTGCTTCTTTTATTCCATCAACATACTCTTTATTCACAGTTCTCAAATCAGGGTACGATGTAGCACCTGCAATGTGATTTAACATCAGCCTCAGATAGTAGATATCGCCTGAATTGATGGGAACATGATAAATTTGTCCTATTGATGTGCCTTTCTTTCTAGGACGCCATTCTCGCTTTGACTTGTCCCAAACAAAATGTTGAGGAAATTCGTAATACTTGTACTGTCGAGCCTCTGGATTTTCACGATTGATCTTCATCCACTGTAAAAATTGTGATTGGCTAACAGTAGGCTTACCCACAACATCCGTAAGATAATCGCCATCTTTGAAAGGAATGGTTTGGTCTCTCTCTAAATGGAAAGATAAGCGCTCTACAGCAGGTGTCCTGTAGTGGATATCAAATCCAAATATTCTCCACATCGCTTCACATGCAAAGACATACCAGCAATCGATGTATCTTTTAATTTCATCATCCACTTCAAAACCTACCCCTATTCTGTCACTTCCCTTGCTGATATACTTGAATAAGTACTTTATTAATTTGCTTTGATTACAATATTCCACGTTGATGTGAGCCCAATACTTCAACAACAGTTGTGGATTATAAGGCACTATATACCTATTATCAAGCTAAACTCCATTTTTATCTACATTACCATATAAAGAATATCTTCTACACCAAATTGTAAACATGGCAATTATATTTGCCATATATGCAAAAAATTTCAAATTATGTAAGAAAAGTATCTCCTTATTGGCAGGATTTAAGGAAGTATTTATGGAAACATTCCCAACTAACCCGGCTATTTTATTTCTAGAATTAACGTTTGAAAATTTTCAAAATTCACATTGAATTTCTTGAGTCAATTTTATCTCTGGGATCTCGATTAAAGGGTTCAAAAAGATAAAAATTGTTCAAATTTTAAATTGTTGTTTAGTGTTCCTAGATTATTCCTAACTCTATAGCTTATATGATTCTATTTCTGAGGATCTCAATTTATTTGTTTAACCCATTTCGGGTCATACCTTGTTTACTACATATTTACATACACAATTAGTCACTAAAGTATACATGTTTTTGTAATGTCCTCATCAATGTTTTTTGTTTTGGAATATTCTCATGCAAGTACATTTTTTTTTTGAATTTCCTCACCTTATACATGGAGCAGTCACCTTTTTTTTTTTTAACAATTTTATGACACGTGTTATCACTTGACTAACCCTTGTTATGAAATTAACGAAAATGTGATCGTTAACAAAAATTAACTGGGATGTTTAGGAGGGAATAATCCCGCTTAATTCACCCATTTGATGGGCATACATTTTGAAAAGTGGGGTCTATTAATTTCAAACACACTACCGAAGACAAATGCGTAATAAAATTAAAATGAGTATATATATTCCTTTTGTCTCGAAATGATGTTTACGAACAAAAATATGAAGATATTATTTTTGGGACAGAGGGAGTACTTTAATTCAATCTTTTGTAGTTCAAGATTTTGCACAATTTGATGGGCATACATTTTTTAACTATTAAATGTGAAGATAGTTTTGAGACGGAGTGAATACTTCAATTCAACTTTTTAATTACATTACATTTTACATGTTTACCAACAAAAACAAAAATATACATACTCTAGTTACATCATTTGAAAAATGTCAGTAGGATTTTTTATTAAAGTGACATTCGTGGATTTGAACAGAAAGATTGAGTTTGAATAATTCGTAATGTATATCAAATAATTCGTAATATATAGTGAATTACTATTTTAAATTTGTGTTTAAATTAGGAATCAAGCCAATTCATCACGTATCAACTAAGCATTGGAGAAAAAAAAAAGATGAACTTGCAACAATAAAATTACTCTTTATGAAATGAATCTAACATGACTATATTATGGGACAGAGGAAGTACGATTTATCACGTATAAATTAAGTATTGGAGAGAAAAATAGTGAATGAAATTGCAATAATTCCAAGTTTTGCTTAGAGTAGAATCCGTATTTCATGAATAGCATATTTGCAAATCATTTAATCGAAAATTTCGGATAAAAGAAAAGAAAGTTATCAAAACTTTCCACCTTATATTTGGTGTGGTCAAATATTCTAAATAGCATATTTAAAATCTGAGGTTAATAATTACCAAAAATAGATATTTGATCAATCTTTCATGCACTTAGAATAATAAAATATAAATTCAAATTTCAAATCTTATCTTTTAATTTTGTAAATTTTGAATTTCAAATTACCAATCTTAATTGATTCAGCCGAGTTCTGTAGAAGTTTTTTCCCTTTTTTTTTTATGTTGAAAGCCTCAAAATGTGCTGACCAATAGAATGGTAGAATGGCGCCAAGTGGTATTATGAGGTGGCATTATGAGGTGGCGCAATGTGAGAGCAGGAAATGTTTCTGCTTTCATATTATATATAGATTAGAAAACCCTAAATTCATCTAATATACCCGTTGAATATCGACATGTTACTAACTAACCAGTAATAACCAAATACACAAATTAATTAGTCTTGAACTGGACTCTTGTTTCAATACAAACAAGCGCAAGAGTAGTTCATCCTATTTATACAAATCTATGTGAGTTATAGAAAATGAGTTCTTCTTGAGCAAGGCAAGATCCACATTTTCCATTTGTCTTGATTCTTCACTCAAGCTGGTGAACTAAAAGCTTCCTTCTTCATGTGACTATGATTTTTCAGAACCTTCTAAAAAAGGAAAGAGGTGGTGTTGATTTTCAACACTCTTGCTACTTGTAATTTCTTAATTGCCTCTTCACAAAGTAATACATTAGTAATCTCCAATATCTCAAAATAATAAAACATTTTAGAATTAAACTGAATATAATGTTACAATGAAGCTAGTTATATCGTGTAATACTGGTAATTCAATTAAAATGCTTAAAGAGGGTAAGTTTGTGATGATTAATGGTTATATCAATTGTAATATATATTTATACCTTTTTAAATTGTAATTTGAATGTAGTTTTTTTTTTTTTTTTGTCATAGATAGTATATCATATGAACACAAAAGAATAAATAATTAATAATAGCTTAATTTTTAATTGTAAACTCCTAATAACGAAATCTTCAAAAATTAATATAGTCTACCATTAACTTGGGGAGTATGGTGTAGTGTTTGTAAGAAAAGTATGTATAGATTGTTATCACATAAATTGTGAAGTTTCAAAGCTCATAAATAATTTTTCCAAAGAAATTAATTAATCATACAAGAAATGTGGTTTAAGGCAGACACACTTGGTGTGAACCTCTTGTGCCCTTACTAGTTAATTACTATAGTTCGCCCACAAAGTTGGACCTTATATTATATGAGCAGATTGCAAACTAAACTTGCATGTAATTTGAACCAAATACTTGTATCAATAATAATTCGAGGAAGCGTAGTCGGACTGCAAGACAGTCGGATTAACTTAAGTTACTATAAGATGTAACTCATAAATTTATAAATAAATGTATGTCATGTTATTATAACCAAAGAGCTCTAGTTCCAGCGGTATCCGGTGTTAGCTTCCTATGAGGAGGTCTCGAGTTATCTATCTTTAATGAAAAAAAAAGTATGTCATGTTATTATAAAATGTCATTCATGCAGGGCCGTTCCTAGCTTTTTGGGGGCCCTGGGCGAGGTCCAATGAAGGGCTCTTTCTCTTTTTGAAACAATGAACGGCCTTTTATAAATCTTTTTTTTTCTCCTTCAAAACTCCTGTTTTTTACTAGCAGAATTATTTTTTGTGTTAACTTGTACTTTGAATTTGTATTTAAGTATAAAATAATTGTAAGATCAAATGATTGAAGTTATCATAATAACAGATAAATTAAAGGTTATAATCAAACCTATAAATTTTTATCATAAAAAATTGTAAGAAAATATATAAAACCCAGTAAAATTATAAAAGGAAAAAAATATGTACAACAAAAACATGATGAAAAAAATATACATATAACGTCCCAAAATTTGCAAAAGAACATATTAAATAAATATGTAAAAGTGTCTTAAAAACTCTTGCAAAAAATAAGATTAAATTATGTTCACCATAAATAAAATAATATGATAAGAATATGAGGACTAAAAAAATTACTCCAAAGAAGATTATACATATCTATGTCTTACAAAGATGTTTTCATTTCTACTTAAACTAGCGGGTAACCCGTGCTCTGCACGGGAAACCAATACTATGTCTTAAAAAATATTTTAACTATAGTTAACTAATATAGTAATCATCATTTTAACTAATACTATTAATAATAAAAATTAATCTATATGATTACTATTATTATAATAACTATTATAATTAATTAATACCATTGATAGTAATAGTTAATATATATATTAATAGCAATGATTAGTCTATATAATAATAATTATTAATATAATTATTATAATAAAATAATATTATTAATAATAATAGTTAATTGATATAGTAACTATTATGATTAATTAATATTAAAAATTAATAATCTAACTTATATAATAACTATTATAATTAACTAATACTAATAATAGTAATAGTTAATGTATGTAGCCTATTATAGTTAACCAATACTATTAATAGTAAAAAATAACTTATAAAGTAACTATTATGGTTAACTAATACTATTAATAGTAATAATTAACTATATAGTAACTATTATAGTTAACTAATACTATTAATAGTAATAGTTAACTAATATAGTAACTATTATAGTTAACTAATACTATTAATAGTAATATTTAACTTGTATTGTAACTAATATTGTTAACTAATACTATTAATAGTAATAGTTAACTAATATAGTTAACTATAATAGTAACTATTATAATTAACTAATACTATTAATAGTAATATTTAACTTGTATTGTTAACTAATACTATTAATAGTAATAGTTAACTAATATAGTTAACTATAATAGTAACTATTACTAATAAGAGTAATAGTTAACTATAATGGTTAACTATTATAGTTAACTATTACTAATAATAGTAATAGTTACTATAATATTTAACTATTATAGTTACCCTTTTTAGTAACTATTATTATTAGTTAATAGTATTAGCTAATGAAAAGAAAATGAAAAGTCACTTATTTATTAGTATGTTGTTGATGTGGCTTCTCCAAATGCAACCTTTCTCCATTGTTTGTCCATATATCAACACCATAGCTCTTTTGGCCAACTTTAATATATATATATATATATATATATATATAGATTTGTCACAAGGAAAAATTAATCTTCTTTGAGTTATTAAAATAAGAGAATATGAAGGCCCCAAAAGTATGAGGGCTCAAATATAATATGAATGAGGAATATGAAGGCCCCAAAAGTTATACTACCTCCGTCCCAACTCAATGCGCACGTTTACTGTTGGGCACAAGATTTAAGGAGAAAGTATTTATATTCAAAAGTATTGTGAGTGGAGAATAATGAGTGGTTGAGAGGAAGAAAGAGAATGAGTGGAGAATAATAAGTGGTTGGGAGGAAGAAAGAGAATAAGTGGAGAATAATGAGTGGTTGAGAGGAAGAGAGAGGATGAGTGGAAGATTATAAAAGTAATAAAAAACTTTCCTTTTTTGGATTGTGCACATATCAACGACACCCACTTAAAAGGTAAGTGTGCACATTGAGCTGGGACGGAGGTAGTATATGTAGTTGTCCTTGGTTGAATTTTTTTTTCTCAAATAAAATAGGCCTTTTTTTGTATTTTTTTTCTTGGGGCCTCTTTTGCTTAAAAATAAACTAATAAAATGTGTTAGCTGATTTTCTTTAATTTCTTTAAGAAAGAATTAGTGATAATTTTGTTTTCATAAGACCATGTCCAATAAGGGGGTTGAATGGGGGGTTGAGTGGGAGTCAACTAGTTGAGGGTGTCCAATAAGGGGGTTGAGAGGAGGGGGTTGAAGGGGAAGGGTTGAAAGGTTTCAACTAGGTTGAAACAATTTGTGTGGGGCCCGGAAGAGACACTTGTCGGCTTGGGAGTGGCCAGCACTTGGAGAGTGTAGCTCACCTCCCAAGCCGGCGAGTTGCTACTCCATTTCCGTTTTTTTTTTCTTTTTTTTTTCTTTTTTTTTTCCTTTTTTTCCGGAGAGGTTTTTATCCAAATTTTTTGAGCTCAATTATTTCATAGTAAATTATTTTTTTTATAAAAAAATAAATTACCAAAATTTATAATTTTTTTCCCTCTATAAATTGATGTAAGTTTCATTTAATTTGGACACCGAAAAAAAATCCTCTTTTCTCAATATAAAATTTTCAATTATACTTTATTAACATTTATTTAAAACATTTTAACATCTTTTTAAGTGTGAAGTATTTTTTATCCAAATTTATTTAATTGCAATAAAATTTAATCAAGTGTGAATTAAAAAAAATTAAAAAAAAATCTCGAATTTATAAGTAAAAATATTAATATTTTATTTTTTAATAATAAATTTTTATTATTTTTTTAATTATAAAAATAAATATTGTAAATAAAATAAAAAGTGGTGGGGTATAGAATGATGAGTTGGGAGGAGTTGAATTTTAAACTAAACTAGCTTATTGTGGGGGGTGTAGTTGAGAGGGTAGTTGAATGATTAAGTGGATGGAAAGAGAAGATGAGGTGTTGTGATATTAAGGTAGTTGAATGTTTTTTGGTAGTTGGCTTATTGTACATGGCCTAATAAAGATATACTTATATACATATACATATATATATACATGCTATAAAAATTTTGGGCCCCTCTCCCAGCAAGAGCCCTGGGCGGGCGCCCCCCCCCCCCCCGGGCGGGCCCTGCATTCATGTTATTACTACGCAGTCGGACTGCGTAGTCTCAATTATCTCGGACTCGTAACGATCAGACAATTCTCTGTCCCTTTCTTGATGTTCAATAATATTAATATAAACTGATTAATCAGTAATTTGAAGATTGCCATTTTGGCTGAATTTCTTGATCAATAAACAAAATTTTAAAAGTATTACATGTTTGAATGAAACAACAACAACAAAAAAAGAATAATTAAAAAACAATCGATTAGTGTTTTTTTTTTTTTTCCCTCAGAATTTTGCACAACGTGAAGGAAGTCCAGTGTCATGGTGAACCATTACTATCTCCGTGACATTGCATTCGAGCACATCTTGCTTTAACTTCGCCCCGGCAGCCTTCAGCCCCTTCAAAGAAATCGCCTGGTTGAAGAGATTCAGCGACGGCAACTTTGAAGCAGATGGCAATTTTCCATTAGGCAAGAAGTTCCTAAAGTCTTCCTTTAACAATGGCACCTCAAAATCACTCTTGTCATGCTTAACCACATTGTCCTTGGCACTGATATGTGCCCCGGGCTCCATATGGTTAGTCGAGAAGCTTGCTTGGTTCGGGAAATTTGGATAAAGACTAACATACCCTCTTAGATACATCATGTCTATCAAAAACTTCTTCCATGAAGCTTGCCATCCATTTGTTCTCGACTTTGGGATTTGAACCGGGTTTTGCTTGGCGTCCTCAGTGAATCTCATGTTCATGTACACGTAAAACTCTCTCCATTGCTTTGGGAAGAAAACTGCGCCCCAACTACAAGGTAGTTGGTGGAGATAAGGCGTGTTTGGATGAACGCGTTTGAAAAACTCGGTTGCATTCCATTTAGGCCTCTCTTTTACCACTTCTACCAATCTTGGCGTGTAGAGAGAGATAGAAGAGAGCTCGGGGAGAGATATTTGTGGGTCGTAATGATAAGATAGGAGCGCGTATTTGATCCATAAGTAGTAGTAAGGGGAGACTTCGATATCATCTTCAAGGAGGAGACCAAAGTCATCATCAGAGGTAGGGTACCAACTCTCACTCACGGCTCGGATTAGCCCTCCTTGTATAATTCTCCTTCGCAAAGTTTTCGGTCCGTGCGGCCAATTGAAAGATTTCACAAGCTTTATAGTTGCTTCATCCACTTTGCTATCCATGTTGAAGCTTATAGATACCTCATCTCCCACATAGTAAGCATCACTCAAAGACTTTAGTAGCCGTGTTAGTGAATTGACACGGTTTTGTGTTATGATGTTCACAGAAATCCTCATCCTGTTCCAATCTGCAGATAACAAAATAAATAAATAAATAAAATTCAAAAAAATTGCGAAAAATTCACGTTCGAAAATAAAAAAAGGTAAGCGAATGACCCTTACTTGGCAATGCTGTGGATCTTAGATCAGACATCCAAAGAACCTTTGAAATAGAAGCTTTTGGTAAAAGAATCAAAGTGGTATCATTTGAATTAGTTTCAGTTGCCATTTTCAACGCTTTCTTCACATTAGAATCGATATCAGCCACAGTGATGACGACACTAGGATTATGAATCTTGATCAACCCTTTCATACTCGCATACACACCTTGTAAAACAGGAACTTCAGACTTTGAAATACCCGAAACAGCCCCAATCTCCAAGTCGAAAATCTTGAACCTCCTCTCTTTACAGACCGCCTTAGGCCAGTTCAAAGCAGAGGCAGCATCCTCACAAGGGCAGAATTGTCCACCAGAGACAGCAATGTAGGCCTTCTTCCCAACTGTGGTCCTGAACTTTTCAAGAAGAGGGCCCAAATCTTTGACCTCTTGAACTGAATGGGCGTAAAAAAGTGCGTCTATTTTTTGAGGGTTCATTGCAGCCCATTGAGTTATGTAGCCTGTGGATAAGGCTTTCCACCATTGATCATCGCGTACTTGAACTATGTCTTTGAAGATCACAGTTGTTTCTGACACGTAGGCTAATCTGTGTTCACTATCTCCCCATGTTTCTTTGTCTTTTGGATCGACTGGTAGAACGAATGAGCCTGCGTTTCTGTATTTTTGTAGCTGATAACTGCAAATATTTCACAAATTATTAAAACCAATGAATAAACAGAACATAGAAATATAAAATCTGAAAAAAAAAGAGAATATAGAAGCATGTAATAATGCTGGTATACGACTTGGATCGGACCACCTGCACCTGAGAGTGGTCCCCACCAGTATATACTCCCTAGTCCCGAAAATGAATGACCGAATATGTTCTTGACCAAGAGCTGGTTCGGTCATTCATTTTAAGACAGAGGTAGTACTAATCTACACCACGGTCATTCATTTTGGGACAGAGGTAGTACTAATCTACACCAAGTTGATTAACTAGTAATATTGAAATAGGTGAGTAAAAACCGAGTATAAGACTATCCTTGTAGAATCTCAAAAATAAAATAAAATAAAATAAATAAAATAAAATCAGTTTTTATCAAAATTTCAGGTAATTTTTGTCTGTGGAAATAACTCAGAAGGGACAATCCAGTAATGCAAACTGCCTAAAAGGATAATTCATTCAAGAAAGAAAACTAGTAAATCAGTAGTTCCAAATCCAATCTGCTTCAATACACACAGCAAGTGAAAGTTGACCAAACTACTAATGACATCATTTCACCTAATTACTTCAAGATTATACATATATATATATATACATATATATATACATACATATATATATACATACATATATATACACATACATATATATATATATATATAAATATATATGCAAGTGGTTTCTGAATGGATTTCAGCTAGATCTGCACTGACTTAAAGTTGGTTAAATACTTGTTTTTCTCATGTATACTGGAGTTGCACCAGATTTCATTAGGCAGATTCATGATAGTGACTTAAAATGAACAGATTATAATTAACTTCATAGTAAGCATAACAACTCATTAATTTATACACATTAAATTAAATATAGAACAGGTAACCAACTCAAAAATATTTAAAATTTCATGGATTAGTCAAACTTATTCGCATCAAACTGATCCGCGTAATATAAATCTTTATTTGAGATTTTTTTTTTACAGAAAAGAGTGAAATAATTTCTGGTAAATTGTTCATGGTAACATACCTTAGGTGCAAATCTTCACCAGTCGCGAAAGTGAAAGGCTTCTCAATGAAAAGAGTCTTGACAAGTTCTGAGGAGAGGAACCAAGAACTCGAAAGAAAATCCACCTGCACGATCTTATCAACTGTAATATCATAAGCAGGGTCGGGCAAATAAAGCCCTGCCTCCTTTGATCTAAACTTTCTGTAACTAGGAAACGTAAAATCCTTCTGTCTAAATGGCAAAATCCGTCCAATACTCCCCAAAACAGAGTTTTCATACTTCTCCGTCCCTGCAACGTGTGACAAAATCTGCAGCATTTTCCTCCCCGGGATCATATCATCATCAAGTATATAAACAAGATCACCTTCTGTTTGTAAAGCCATTTGAAACCTCCCATAATACTTAAAATCATAACTCGAGCTGATAAAACTTATTCTTGAATCGTTGTAGCTTTCAACGATTCTTTTTAAAGTTTGTTCATTTGGGCTGCCAAATGCTAAGACCCAAACATGGTGAAATGGGAGAGTTTGGTGTAGTAAAGAATCGATTTGGGAGCAAAGAGTTTTCCTCTTGAAATGGTTTAAAATGACCGTAACTTTTGGTACATTTTTACCGCGGAAATCCCACTTTGATTTCATGGCCATTAGCTCAGAAAGAGACTCTGCGCCAAAAGACTTGTTTTGGAAACTTAGTACTTCATTGTAAAGCTCTCTCTTGAACTTTATCATGACCGCGTCGTTTGACTTTTTTTGGTCAAACTCGATCTTTTCGCTCTCGCATACTTCAGAAGGGGTGATGATTTGTGGGATTTCTGATTGGATAAGGGAGTTTGAGGATTGTTGGTATCGACTAACTACGTGTGGGAATTCTGGAATCATAAAGTTTTTCCAATGCTGTGCAATCTTAGTAGCCCAAGAAAAATCGGGTTTACTGCTACGCAAATCTATAGAAGGGCTCATGTAATACAAAAGGAAAGTTGCATATACCGCAAAGGCGAATTGTAAACAGGTTAGGACGGTAACTAGGCGAGCAGAGGCACTCTTTTGTGGTCTCATTTTGACCTTCCCTCCATTGACATAATCAGTAAGCATTCCTTCTAAGTAATCCCCACTTCTCATATTTGGATTCCTCCCTAATCCCATATTGCATACGAAATCAGAAGGTTTATTTACCTACAAAAGTTCAAGAACTCAAACTTAGTCTCAAAAAATAAAGAATTTTCAAGAAAATAAATGATGATCAAGAGTTTGAGATAAACTCACCAATACCCACAATCAAAGTGATGTTTTTAAAGATGTAAGGTGAGTAAAAAGATGCAAATTCTCTTCAAGAATCAAAAACCACCTTGAGAAAGAATTGGGTGCTTGTGTGTGAGTATGTATGTGTGGGATGGTTTTGTTGAGTTTCAAGAGTAAGGGATTCTATGCAAAGAGAGATCCAATATATATAGATAGACATAAGAAAAAGATGTACATACATGGAGATAAATATAGTATATATATATAGGGTCGTGCTCCTGTGAGAACCTAAATATCGTGAGAACCGTGAGAACTTGGATACATTATGTTTTTACCTAATGTATCCAATGGTTCACTTGGATACATTGGATACATTACTTGGATACATTAGGTAAAAACTAATGTATCCAATGGTTCGCTTGGATACATTATATTCTTACCTAATGTATCCAAATTCTCACGGTTCTCACGATATTTAGGTTCTCATTCATTTGAGCACCTATATATATATATATATATATATATATATATATATATATATATATAGAGAGAGAGAGAGGGGGGGGGGGAGAGAGAGAGAGATGACCATGAGAAATGCAGGAAAGGTCACATGGAGTTGAATGTTTAAGAAAGATTAAACTAAAGGAACAAAGAAGGAGTTTGTGTAATTTTACTACTTCTCCTCATACAAATACACACTCAAGACACTATATTAAAGCCTTTTTTGTTGCCTAAAAAGTGGCATCCTCTGCGTTTTTGGCACTTCATCTCCTTCATTTTTATTATTCTCGAACCTCTACTTAACTAATTGTTTAATTCTTTTTACCTCTTACCCCTGCACCCTACCCCTGAGAATGTGCTTAAAACTTGATACCCGGCTTGAAACCATATTAGTCGTCGCCCGATAGGATGAACAAATATCAGATTAGTCGACATCCAATATAATGACCGGATATTGCTTTAGAAGGGTAAAACAGAGAGTTTAATGACATTGGAAAAATAGAAAATAAATTGGCAAGTAGATAGCTAGCAGTCCAAATCTCAGATTGGCATTAATTACCAATCAATCTAGATAAGTAAAACAATTCAAGAAACTTATGTTAGAATTCAAGGCTCTGAGCTCTTCAAGAATCTTTTATTAGAAATCAAAAATTTTACTCTTAGAGACAACTCAAAGGCTACAACCCAATTTCACAAAATCAAAAAAAGATTCAAAAAAAAAAAAAAGAGAGAGAGAGAGAGAGAGAAGATGGAGAAGTTCACTTACTGGCTTGGACATGAAGAAATTAATCAAGAAAATAGAGTGAAAGAATAGTAAAGAAGAAAAGACCCTTTTCTTCTTCAGCAAATCAAGCTACAACAAAAGCTATGTCTATGCCCTCAAGCTTACACCAACAAAATTCGTGGAGGCCACACACAAGCAGGTCAAGTGCATAAAGTTGGGATGAAGAAACGATTTTGAGACACAGATGAATAGTACTCCCTCCGTCCCGGACTAAGGTACTTAGTTTAGTTTGACTTTACACAGAGATTATGAAAAAAAAATGTTGTGAGTGTAAAAAGTGGAGTAGGAGAAAGTAGGAGAGAGAAAGTGGGTAAAAAGTTTTTGTTGTGTGAATGATAAGTGGGTCCCATATTCTATTTTAGGTAGTAAAACAACTAAGAACCTTACTATGGGACAAACAAAAAAAGAAAGTAAGAACCTTAAGACGGAGGGAGTATATAGTTGGCAAATGGGTTTGACTTTTTTTGAAAATGGACATTATGTATGTATGTACATACTCCATCCATATCTCAGATTAAATTTCTTATTTTCATTTTTACTTGGTCCCCGACTAAGGTTTTTAGTTGCTTTATTACTTAAAATGGACAATACTCCATCCGTCACAAACTAATGTTCTTACTTTCTTTTTTGGTTTGTCCCAGACTAAGTTCTCTAAAATGGATATACAATGTGACCCACTTGTTATTCTCACAACAAAAACTCTCTACCCACTTCCTCTCTCCTACTTTCTCTTACTTTACTTTTCATACTCACAACATTTACTTTTTTTTTTTCCTTAATCTCCGTGTAAAGTCAAATTAAAAACTTTAGTCCGGAACGAAAGGAGTACTATACATATAGGTCAGTTGTATATAGCAGCAATTTAGGTAATGCCCTTTTGCCAAACTTTGGCAAGTTGATGTATAAGCAACCCATTGAGATGAATTTTGCTTCAATGGTGGAGAATTCAAATGGGGTTTGGTCCCCCTTTGAAGAAATATAACTGAATTTCTTCTACATTCATCAATATCCTAGGTAGCTAGGTCAAATTACAGGGGGATTGGCACTAGAGTTGCATACAAAAAATGAATCACTACGTATAGGGTACAAGAATTAAATAGAATGGATTAAACTTTTGGTTAGTTCTAGCTAATAAATCATGCACGTGAAAGTAAAAAAAAATCTTAGGGGTGTATGAATACCTCCGTTCAGTCGTGCGGCTGTCGCATCTGAGTCTTTGTCAGAATGCCACATAGGAGGGGAAGAAAATGAAAAGAACTACTCTATATCTATGGAGCGCTCCTTTGTCTGACACCACCTTTTTTCTTTCCTATTTTTTTTTAAATAGTTTGTTTAAAAAAAAATCATTGTCCCAAAATAATGTTTATTTTTTTATTTTATAATCAAATGATAGTGTATAAAGTGATGATGTGGCATACCAATAAACCTCTTGAAGGGGTTTATGTGTGTGGATGCCCTGAGTCCTTGAGTCCAGATCTCCTGTACCACATTGTGTGTGTTGGGGAATTGAGAGGATCTCCGCATCCACTAGCCCATACTAGCAGTCATCAATATGGAGAAAATAATTCAACACATGAATAATATAATATGAAAGAGCAAGAACACCATGATTTGTTAACCCGGTTCACCACCCCCTGTGGCTACATCCGGAGGCACCAAGCCAGGATATCACTATAATAATATATGAAGATTATTACAACTTTGCACATGCACTCACATAGATCTAGCATGGCCTCTCTCCAAGAACAATCTCTCTCACCAATATATTATTATCTCACCTCCCTCAAGAACATACAAACAATATGACCATGATCGGGTTGTAGGATCGCCCCACATGGCTCTCTTAGGCACCCAGCCCCCTTATAGACACTATTTTGTGGCTCTCCTTGATATCCAAACTTTCTCCTATCAAGCACGCAATATTATGGACTAATTTATGCTTATATAGGTGTACAAGGAAGCCCTAAGTCGTTTGGAAGAGATTGCATCAAAATAGGAAACAATGACAAAAATTTGGTCTGTCCCGTCAGGCGGGCGAGCGCCTGGTCCCAGAGCGAGCGAGCGCTCGGTCCACCAGATTGTCCCTCCCCGGTTTGTCTTGCTAGGTAACCCCCCTCAGAACCTCCGTAGCAGCTTGTTTCCTCCTACTTGAATTCCTCTTGACCTCTACCAACTCCCCATGACTTAGACTCCTTCTCCCCTTTGCTTCCTCGTAGTTTATGACTCCAATCCCAACAATCTCCCACCTTGAGACTAAACCCATAAGCATAGAAACCGTCCCGTCAAACTCCCACCACGAAGATGACCTCCACCACATATTGTGACGTCGTGCACTAAGCTCCTCCTTTATGTTGATGATGAGTCTCCACGAGCCTCCACGCCCAAATAATAAGGCGAGTTGAAACCAAGCAATGCTTCAACCTCTCCGTGTTAGATCCTTCTCGCCTCCCCAAATCAACTTCTACCTTGATTTCTTTGCAAGACTAACTTTGCCTTCTCCTTCCTAGATCCACTCCCCTTGTAATGCTCCCCATGAAACTCGAACACACCTTGCTTCTTGCATTGTCTTCTTGTGTTCTTTTATCACTCTCTGTTAGGGCCACTTGACTCCCACCGTGTTGCAACTTTTGAATCACTTTCCCCCCTAACACACCGTTCATTGACGTCTCCCCGTTTTACACTAATAGGCCGTTTCTTCACACCTCTTGCTCCCACTCGGAACGAAATTGATGTTATCGGTAGAGTACAACATCCTCCTATCTCCCATCCGCCGTTTGCGAGAAGTCCTCCTCTTTCCACGTGGTCTAACCGGCTTATACCACTCACCTTTTACATCGTCGGTTGCTTACGTAAGTGCCTGATGCATTCCTCCTCTTCTTTCATATTTTTCTCCAACCACCTTGACTGCCCCAAGATCCCTTGAAGACCTCCTAATCCATCTTGATCTCTGCATCTCTAAATCCCACCTCGAATCTCTGCAGATCTCATAAGAAACAAACAAACTATTCGGACTATCTGATCTTCTGCACGATTGTGACCTATTTGGCACGCTCTTGCTTCAACCAGAAAACCCTAGCAGCTCTCAGATTTACCCTGCACGTCTTCCACACGAAGAATCTGTACTGCACGAAATCTGCACGTGTGCTGCACCAAGCCTGCACGTGTATTGCACGAATTCTGCACGTGCGCTGCACAAAAAAATCTGTTGTCTCTTTTATTCACCTTGGATCTCCCGAATCTCAAACCAAAGCTCTTGATACCAGTTGTTGGGGAATTGGGGGATCTCCGCGTCCACTATCCCATACTAGCAATCATCAATATGGAAAAACTAATCAACACATGATAATAATATGAAAGAACAAGTAACACCGTGATTTGATAACCCGGTTCACCACCCCTTGTGGCTACATCCGGGGGCACTTAGCCAGGATATCATTATAATAATATATGAAGGATTACAACTTTAGCACATGCACTCACATAGATCTAGCATGACTACTCTCCATGAACAATCTCTTATACATATTATCCCACCTCCCCAAGAACACACAAACAACACGGTCATGGCCGGGTTGTAAGATCGCCCCCCATGGCTCTCCTAGGCCCCCGGCCCCCTCCGAGACACTATTTTATGGCTCCCTTTGGTATCCTAACTTTCTCCTATCAAGCACGCAATATTATGGACGAATTTAAGCTTATATAGGTGTGCAAGGAAGCCCTAAGTCGTTTGGAAGAGATTGCATCAAAATAGGAAACAATGACTAAAACTGGGTCTGTCCCGTCAGGCGCGCGAGCGCCCGGTCCCAGAGCGGGCGAGCACCCGGTCCACCAGATTGTCCCTCCCCGTTTTGTCTTGCTCGGTGACCCCCCTCATCCCTCCGTAGCAGCTTGTTTCCTCCTCCTTGAACTCCTCTTGACCTCTACCAACTCCCCATGACTTAGAATCCTTCTCCCCTTTGCTTCCTCGTAGTTTAGGACTCCAATCCCAACAGTGTGCCCCTCCCTGTGCCATTATAATCTCAACCGTTTACATGCTTGGATAATATCAACATAATGATAATCTTAATGATTGCAAGCCGTTGGATCACTTGTGGCACAGGGAGGGACACACAAAATGGTACAGGAGATCTGGACTCTGAGTCCTCCCCTATGTAAAAGTCTTACACACATCCGGATACCATTGGCCAAAAGACCTTTTTTTTAACGTTATATTATACTCCCTCCGACCCACCTCACTTAAGACGTAAGAGGTCGACATAATAACTAAGGAAAAAAATAAAATAAGGAAAATGTGATGTAGAAAATGAAGAGAGAGAATGAGTGAGGTAAATAGTAATGTTGGTTGAATAAATTGAGTAGTGGAAAATGAAGAGAAAAAATGAATGGTAGGGTACATTCAATATAAAATTATTAAAAGTTGGCTATTTTTGGGAGGTCTCAAGTGAGCTGGGACGGACCAAAATGAAAATAAGTCTCAAGTGAACAGGGACGGAGGGAGTATTCATTTAGACTGAAAACCGCAATATCGATCAATCACCAAATCTATATTATAGTATTTTTAAAGTAGGCGAAAATGACTTTGGGCATGACACCTCATCCAATTTTGGGTTAATCTTGCTCCTAAGCTTGCCACGTCAGATTCATGGCATTAAGAGCCAAACTTTTCGGTTCTTGCTAACTAGACACAAATAATAGGTTATATTCTTAGTTATGGGTATGGGTACTAATAATAGGTATGAAACTAGATATGTTTAAGAATTATAATTGATAAGAAACTAATGTAAAGAACTCAATGATTCTTGAAGAATATGTTATACCTAATAGACATATACTCTTATATATATACTAGAAGTATAGATTTGGTAGGCCTAGCATTTAAAAACGTCAATAAAGTGATGCATAATTATCCAACTTTTCGGCTCCTTATACATTGATTATACTAATTTAACTTTTCATATAATAAAATGCATTATTTTATGATGGGATATAAGAGTTTTGCTTGGGAATGCATTGTTTATGATTGAATACATAGAGTTTTGCAAGTCAAATTAAATCTCGTTTGGAAATACATAGAGTTTTGATAATAGATAAAGAACTTTGGCTAACATGCATGAAATTGAATAGTTTAGTATTTCAAGTGATAAGAAGATGTTTAATAAGCATTAGAGACTTACTAGTTTGAAAGTCACACAAAAATACTTTAGTAAACTAACCACCATTATTAGATTTTATATATTTTTTCTTTTTTCTCTCTCTCTCTCTCTCTCCTCTCACCAACGCATCTCATTTTTATTCTTTCACAATTGTGTTTTCTCTCAAATGGGTTCGAAGACATGATTATTTTGGCTTATTTGTTATTGCTTATCATCATTCCATGTACGTAACATTGTTAATTATCTTCCATATCTCATACTTCATTTTTCATCTCTTTTTTATTTTAATTTAAATTTGAAATTTGTAGTTCAATCTAATTTACATTTATATTTTTTTTTTTGTTTTTCATTTTCTTTTTTCTTAATTCACAGTTTGATACATATTAGAAATTCAAATCTTATTTTCTTTTTTCATTGTGTTTTCTTTCGGATGTGATGTATTTTTGCTATTTATTTTTACTTTATTTCTTGTTTTATTTATGTTTTTTTTTATTTCATATTGACTTTACTTTTAAGTCTTCATTTTCATTTACCGCTTTCATATTTGATTTGATTTTATTTATTATTATTTTTTTTTTTCAATTTGATTACTTTTTTTTTTATTGTTTTTTTAATTAAAATTTGAATTTCGGATTTCTTAGTACATTTTTCTATGCTATGTTTTTTTATATTTATTTTCTCAGTTAAAGTTTCTTTTTTTTTTGTTTTGATTTCTTATATATTTCCACGTTATTTTAACATTTTCTTTCTAAATCTATGTACTATATGGTTTTGGTTTTGACTATTTTCTCTCACATGTTTTTTTAAGTAGGTTTGGGGATTTTTTTTTGGACAAATTAGGACGAGGAAGAAAATATTATCGACGACCATGGAAGCTATGTAGTCCGACATGTTAATGGAGGATCCCACTATGACTACCTGTAGTGGGTATGAAACACACTCAAATTTACTTTCATTAAAGATTATTATTTTTAGTGATTGTCAAATTGAGAAAACAAGCTTCTTGGTGAGTTTTCTTTGATTTTTTTTCTCTTAAATCTACTTTTATATATAATATAGTTTTTGTCATTATGTTTTTATTAATTAATCATCACTATTGTCACAAATATGATATTTTATTTTTTTTCTTTTTCCATGATTGCAATATAATTTTCTATAAGGTGTTATTATTTTCAAAGTTAAGTATGTTGAGGATGATCAAGAAAAGAAATGTTTGGATATGAGAATATTCAATTTTATGGATAAAACATTTACAGTTCAATGAGCAAGGTTTGCTTTTAATTTGTGAGATGTGGGAGGTAAGTATATCATTTCTTAACTTTTACAATTTGCTATTCTATATGGGAATTTCAAGAAATCTAATTTAAACTTAATTCAGTTGAAATTATTATTTTATAAAATTTGATTATTAGATTATATGAACTCCACATCTATTTTCTATTAGATCTTCTTTTTCTTTTTATTTCAACTTTTAATTTTTTTTATTAAATTGATTATTGTTTAGTGATCAAATTTTCCTAATGGCAATACTTAATTTAATTCATTTGTCTTTAAATACTTAAAGGGTTAATTATTCAATATTTTTTAATTAATTTATAAATTTTTGACTATAAATATCAAATTAATTGTAAAAATTAAATTTTTATAGACACACATGCACTTTCTATCCCTCTATATAAACTTTTATAAAAATCCCTCCATATATTTATAAATTATTAATTAGGCCATTAAAAATAATTACTTTATATTATATATCCTTCCAGATAATATTTTACAAAAAATACTTTTCATATTTATAATTACCAAATGATGCGTACGGGATTGAATGTTAGTACCATTGTTATATTGGTCACACTTTTTTTAGATATATAACATATCCCTTATGTCTTGTCACAAGTAAGACTTATTTCTTTTTTCATCCGTCTCGTCACAACTGATCGAATTATTAGCCATTGGTCTGTGAAAATTTCAGACCATATCAAACTATGATAAAAATCAAACCGAATGAACCAAATTGTAACGTTTCGGGTTGATTCGATTAGATGGTGGCTTACTGTTACGATCCAAACCGAAATTCAAGCCACAATAGACAGTTAGAGGCTCAAACCATGATTATACCCTGATTCAGACCACATTCCATTATCAGTGTTGCTTAAAATTTTAGTGACCACAAAGGTCATGGTGCTAGAGGAAAAGGGAGGGATACAGGAAGAAGAGCGATGGATGACTAAGGAAATGGGATGTCGGAGGAACAAAACACACTACACGTAATGTCGATCGTTGAGAAAACTTGCTTAGTTGTGTGCCACAATAAAGATGATAAATGGTGGACTAAATATTGAATACGATATGAAACAAGAGTTATGGTTAATCTGATGTAATGTACGACATTTTCAATTTGGTACTTCAGTCTCACGACTTGAAAACACAGTTTAGTTTGATATGTTTTTGATTTAGAAGGGTCAGATCACAAACTAAATTGAATCATGACGTTTGTCAATTTTATAGACCTCAAAACCTAAACAGATCCGTATACAGGCCCGGCTCATAGCACATACATCAAGCTCAAAAGGGCCCCCAAATTGCTTCGATCCATTATGTGTAGTATAGTGATTGAAACGTAATTTCTGAGCTCCAAATTTTTCTTATGGTTTTCCTCCCCCTCAGCCTCCAATCTCGGAAATCGCTATTCAGGAATTCAATTTTATCTCTCTTCAATCAATCAGTTATGTCAGCAATTTCATTCCCGAAATCGTTCAAGTTCCCGTTCAAGTGGGGGCAATCACGATTTTAAGAAATGCAAACAAATTACAGGTTTTATTTCTGGTCTTTAACTTTTATTTTGCTATTTTTTCTTTCAAACAAGCATTTATTAGTTAAATAAATAAAATTAAACTTTAGAAATTTGTTTATAACCACTTGTTTTTCTTATCTTTTTAGTAAGTTATGTGAGTTATGGTTTGCTTGACAAAACATGTGGAATATTCGTAATTGTGACTTAGCCTCCGTTTGTTTGGGGGAAAACATTTTCCGGAAAATGTTTTTCGGGAAATGACATAAACATATTTTTGCTTGTTTGGTAAATCTAAGGAAAATGTTTTCCGGAAAATATTTTTAATATGAGCAAAAAATAATTTAATATGAGAAAAAAAATATGAGATTTTTTTTGAATGAGTGTCTTCTTCAAAAATAATTTTAATGTGAGTGAAAAGAAAGTTTCTTTTTTTGGGGTGGGTGGATGGTGGGGTAGGGTGGGAGGTAGAGGTGGGTGGGTGAGTGGGTGGGGGTAGTGGGGGGGGGAGGTGTTCAAAAATAATTTTAATATGAGTGAAAAGAAGTTTTTTTTTTTTTTTTTTTTTGGGGGGGGGGGGTGGGTGTGGGTGGGGCGGGGATGGGTGGTGTGGGATAAGGGCGAGGCGGAGGTGGAAGAGTGTTCAAAAATAATTTTGTATCATTAACTTTTTCCGGAAAATGTTTTCGTTAGGTGGAGGTAAGGAAATCGTTTTCCTTAGAAAAGGGGGGGAACCATTTTCTGGAAAACATTTTCCCCATTTTCCGGTCAGAACAAACATCGGAAAATGTTTTCCGAAAAACGGAAACTTAGTTAGGCCAAAATACAATTTTACCCCAAAGTATCCACCGATTCTCACTTTGCACCCCCGTTTGAAAAGTCGGTCTGGTGGGTACCTAAACTTTCAAATTTTCCTACTATGCACCCCAGCACTAACGAATGTTAGAAAATTTAACATAATAGGTAACGAATGGACTATTGTGTAATGCTTATTAGTTTTTAAGGGTCAAAATGCAATGTTTTGAATATTAAGTACTAAAATTTTATTTCTTTTTCCAAATAGTTAACATTATCTTAAATAATTAATATTTCTTGAAAATAATACAAATTTTTTATTCTAAAATATTTTTTTAATAAAAATAAAATTTATCTTTTTAAAATAATAAAAAATTATTACAGTTTTTTTTTAAATAAAAATATTTAAAAATTAAAGATTTTTTTTTCTAAAAAAACATTTAAATGTATTTTTATATTTTTAAAAACATAATATAAAACTTTAAATTGTAATTTTTGTAATAATTTTATTTTTTTTTTAAATAAAACATTATAGTAGCGTGTTTTATTTTTAAAATTTGTTTGCTTTAGAAAAATAATGTAGTCTTTTTTTGAAAAAGAACAATATTCTTTTAAATTTGCTAAAATAATGTCCGTAATATCATATATTCACATTATCTTAAATAATTAATATTATATTTTTAAATCGGGTATTTTTATTGATATTTATTTTTTAACAGAATATTGTTCTTTTTTCAAAAAAAAATACAATATTTTTCTAAAATAAAAAAAACGCTATAATGTTTTATTTTTTAAAAATAAAATTCTTACAAAATTACAATTTAAAAGTTTTATTTTATATTTTAAAAAAATATAAATAACTTAAAAAAATTAGAAAAAAAATCTGTATTTTTTAAATATTTTTATTTAAAAAATAAGAAAAATGTACCAAGTTTTTATTTTTATTAAAAAATAATTTTCATTTTCTAAAAAAAATAAATTTCTATTTTTTGAAAAAAACAGCATAAAATTTGTATTATTTTCAAGAAATATTAATTATTAAAGATTTAAGATAATGTTAAATATTTGGAAAAAGAAATAAAATTTTAATACTTAATAGTTAAAACATTGCATTTTGACCCTTAAAAACTAACAAGCATTACAAAACAGTCCATTCGTTACCTATTCTGTTAAATTTTCTAACATTCGTTAGTGCTGGGGGTGCAAAGTGGGAAAATTTGAAAGTTTAGGTACCAAACAAACCGACTTTTCAAATGGGGATGCAAAGTGGGAATCAGTGGATACTTTGGGGGTAAAATGTATTTTGGCCCCTTAGTTAATAAGAATGGGTTTCGATTGGGATTTAGCATGGCGGATGTGGCCTTGTTGAAACTTGAGTTTGTTCAGATTAAAATCAAATGGGATAACTTAACTACTCTGTCGCAGTCAGCCAGGGTGATCATCTAATACCTAGAATGAGGGATACTCTATTAAATGACTATTAAGCCATTACCCTTTTGTAGATAAGCGATGCTATGGGCACAAAATAAGCTCACAAAATCTTGCTCACAACATGAGGTGGCGATATTTTATTAGTTGCATCGATAATGGACTCGCCACACTCTAATTAAAAACACCAATAAAATCATTACACCTAGGATTTTGTGAGCAAAATTTTGTGACCCTAGTATTATTCTTTGTAGATTAGTCTCTCAATCAGCATAAAACTAATTAAGCTTATTTTTTTCCGTTTGTGCAATTTATATACTCCCTCCTCTTCTTAATACTTTGCATCTGTTGCAATTAGCGAGATTTAGCATGATAAGGATGCCACTTTTCATTTGTGTAACTATAAGTATCAAGGGCTCAATATTCACATTTAGCACATAATCTCTATAATTATTGAGACGGGCATGCCCGTATAATAGTATGATTTGATTCAATCCTAAATTGCGGTGAACCGAACCACTTACCCAGGGGCGGATTTACTATTGTGCCTACCATTGCCCGGGCAATGGTAATTTTTTAATTTTTAATTTTGCAAAACGATGTCGTTTTGAGTGTTTAAATTTTATTTTTTTTTTGGAAAAACGATGTCGTTCCGAGTGTTAAGATTAATAATAATAAAAAAAGAACAGATTACACAGGGGCATTACGCAGGTTAAAAAAAAAACCCAATTCTTGCTCTCGCTCTGCGCAGTCGGCAGTTGCCCAATCTCCATTCCACCGCCGCCCACAACCAGGCCACCGCTCCCTCACCGCCGCCCACAACCAGGGGCGTATCTACATTGATGTGAGAGGGGTCACTTGACCCCCCCTCAAGTTCTCATTTATTCCACTCTAGCCCTTAAACTTATGTGAAAAACAATAGCACTTACTTCGATTGACCCCCCTCACATTTTATAATTTGACCCCCCTCAAATGTATTTATATTTTATACTTTTCCATTTTAAACTAAACATCTATGAAAGATTTTTATAAATGTTAATTTCTAATTTCTATTGTTGTCACTAAATGTTTTCTACTCCCTCCGTCCCAGACTAAGGTTCTTACTTTTCGTGTGAAGTCAAACTAAGAACCTTAGTCCGGGACGGAAGGAGTACTACTTGTTTTTCACATTTCATTATATACTTACAAGAAAAAAAGTTTATAAAGTGGATAGCAAAAATAAATTTATATCTTTGCATTAAATTCCATAAAAAGAATAATCATTTTCATAATGTCCATGTAATAAACAATAAAAAATCAATTTGAGACAAAAAGAGTAGAATAAACATTTTATAACAAAGAAAATGTAAAATATCCCATTCGTGTCAGTTTAATACTCACTCACTCTGTCCCGAAAAGTTGGTCTCAACTTGACTTTTTTTGTCTAACACCAATGAACTTTGACCATACATTAGTGTCAATCTAATGATCACAATGAAATTCTAAAAATTCTTATTGATAAATCATTGGGATGATTGGATTGACAGCATTATTTGGTTAGTTCATTTGTGTTAACCATGAAAAGTTAAATTGCGACCAACTTTTCGGGACATAGGGAGTCTTATGGTTAGGGACATATTTAAACTTTGGTACAAGTCCTTTCGGTTCAAACTAATGTCGTTTTAGAAGATAAATTTTGATTCACAATACTTATCGTTTCTAAGATATACATGCGATATTAAAATTTTAAGCTTTCACTATGCAAATTTTATTTTCCTTGTTACCTCAAAACTCGACCCCCCTCACTAAGATTTCTGGATACGCCACTGCCCACAACCACCGCCACCATTGCCGGAATAAACAGAAATACTCCCCCTCCGCAGCCCCCTCAAGAAAACAAGAAGATATTGTCTAATCAAAGGTAAACCCTAAAATCTAAAATTGATTTCACTTATTTCCTAATTTTGTTCTTATTTCAGTCTCAAATTCTTATTGTTAATCTTCTCATTTGATAATATTGGTAATAAGTTGTTGGATCGGTTCATTACGGTGACTCCGAGAAATAAAGCAAGCCCTAGTGTTCCAATTGCTCAAGAGGAGCCGGAGGTAATTCTTCAATAAACACAAGGACCATAACCTACTAATGCTTCAATTAAATCCCAACCTACAATACGATTAAGAGGCGGAGATGTGACCCTACAAAGTGATCCCGGGAAAAGGGAGCCAATTTTGGTTTTTCATCCAGATGATGTTGAAAGAGTTAGAAGAACGTACCTCCTCAAAGGACTGGAACAACCAAATCTACCGGAATATCCGACCACTCTCATCTCAGTTAAAAAGCGTAAATTTCATCATGGGTGGTTTAGTGAATATAAAGATTGATTGGAATATAGTGAATCGAAAGATGCCATGTTTTGTTTGCCATGCTATTTGTTTAAAGATGTGAGTAACTATGGTCATGAATCTTTTGTTGGTAAAGAGGATGGTTTTAGGAGTTGGTCTAGAATAAAGAACGGACTTGACTTACATGCTAATAGTGATTTTCATCAAGCAAGTTGATGTAGCACGAATGTTTGACAACATCAAACATATTAATTATTTTTATATTTTAATTAGTATCTTAGGATTTAGTTTACATTATTTTCAATTTTATTTAGTATTTTCGTCATTATTTTTAATAGGTCATTTAAAGAGGATTTTAGAGTAGGATTAGGAGTGATTTTGCTATTTTTGAGTCCTATTACGCTACCATATAGGTTAGGGTTAATTCTAGAAGGTTTTGAATTGTTTTTCAAGTTTTATAGACACTATAAAATAGGCTTAAGTTGTAATCCAAAAATTAGACTTTAATTCAATAAAATTAAGATTGCTTTGCATCTTGTTTGGGTTTTAACCCTTAAGACTTTGGCTTGCAGAAGAGTTTCTTCGAAAATTCTTGTTTGGGGAATTTCGATTCCTTGCAGAAGAATTGGTTTAGGCTAATTCTTGTTTTTTATTCCGCTGTGTTTTCTCTTTTACATCAATTGGTATCAGAAAAGAACGATCCTTAGACGATGGCAGGCGATGAAGATATCACCATGCAACCCCTAGCCACTATGTTAACACAAATCCAAGAATCTCAGGAACGAGAAGCTATACGGACGCGAGAGGCTAAAAAACGAGAAGCTACGATGGCAGCTAATCGTCATAGAGAAATCATGGTGTTGTTGGGTCGTATTGGTGGTCGTGGTGGTGAAAACCCAAGAAATCGAGGGGCTCGTGGGGAAAATCTTTTGGGATTGGATCCTAAACTACGAGGAAGCAAAGGAGTCTAAGTCGTGGGAGTTGGTGAGATCAAGAAGGAGTTCAAAACGGAGGAGGATTTCTGGGCGGGGAAGCAGGCGGGCGCCTGCCAATGGCCAAGCGGGCGCTCAAGCAGGCAGTGCGTTGGCTCGCCTGGAAAACTTAATTCAAGCGGGCGCCTGGGGGGGGGGAGCGGGCGCTCGGTCGGTCGGCCAGAATTTATTTGTTTCCTATTTTGATGCAATCTCTACCAAATCGACCTACGGCTTCCTTGTACTGCTATATAAGCATAGATACGATCTAGAACACATTATAGCAACATATTAAAAGGTGTTTAATAATATATTGACTTGGCAATTGCCCCCGGACGTAGTTCATGTGTTGAACGAACCGGGTAAACAATTCTTGTGTTCTTGTGTGTGTGATTCTCTCTTATTGTGCTTGTGGGTTTTATGTTATTTATCTAGATTGCAACGGGGTACCACTAAATTCCCAACAAAATCTCCACCACGTTAATTCGGTTGACGGGGATATTCTTGAACAACGATCCAAGATGAGGGCGGATATACCGTTCTTTACTGGTGAGTTGACTATTATGAATGAAAATTTCAAAGAAGTAGAGGTTAGTAATAATTTCTTTTCTGAAGGTGGATATATTGCTCCAAAAGAAACAAATTTAGATCCAATTAAATTTATTCAAGCGTCGGAGGAGACGGATATTATTTTTAAAGTACAAGAGAATTTGGTTGTTGATGATGGAAAGGAGGCAGTGAAAAGTATTGAGGGAGACGAAACCTTGTTTGGGGAGTCCAAGGAGGAGAAGAAGATTGCTCGCCCGAGTAAGAACAAGGTGCGGCCGAATGGGGCTAGTGATTCGACCGAACATGCACTTCCAGACACAACTCCCGTTTCCATGATTTTGCACGGCCGAGGCATGAAGGAGGCACGCCTGAACATTAGTAAGGTGCGGCCGAATGTGAGCTGCTGCTCGGCCGAACACATGAACATAATTCCGGATAGATTGCCTCAAATTGTTCTTCAAAATCATAAATATTCAAAATATTTATTCAAGTGGAATGAAACTTTTCAAACATCGGATTTGAAGAGGGGGTGTATGATGTAGCACGAATGTTTGACAACGTCAAACATATTAATTATTTTTGTATTTTAATTAGTATCTTAGGATTTAGTTTACATTAGTTTCTATTTTATTTAGTATTTTTGTCATTATTTTTAATAGGTCATTTAAAGAGGGTTTTAGAGTAGGATTAGGAGTGATTTTGCTATTTATGAGTCCTATTATTTTACCATATAGGTTAGGGTTAATTCTAGAAGGTTTTCAATTGTTTTTCAAGTTTTATAGGTACTATAAAATAGGCCTAAAGTTGTAATCCGAAAATTAGACTTTTATTCAATAAAATTAAGATTGTTTTGCATCTTGTTTGAGTTTTAACCCTTAAGCTTTTGGCTTGCAGAAGAGTTTCTTCGGAAATTCTTGTTTTGGGAATTTCGATTCTTTGCTGAATAATCTTTTAGGAGATTATTGTAGTTCAAATCATTTTATGAGGGTTTGTTCATATCCTTTTTATTCCGCTGCGTTTTCTCTTTTACATCACCAGTAAAGAAAAATGTTTAATATAATGTTGACACATTATTATATTTATAATTGTAAACGTATTGAATTTTAGTTTTGCGTCATTTTTTTTATTTGAAGGAATAGGCAACACCAAACTTTTTGGTGTAGATCCGCCCCTGCACTTACTTGAGCTCTTTGATCAGATGCCCAAGTAAGACAGACTAAAAAGAATTCAGAAACTGTCCAAGGTCAGAGTAGGGATGGCCAAACCGAACCGAAACCAGAACGGAACCGCCAAACCGGACCGGAACTATAACCGAAAAACCCGGAACCGCCTTGAACCTTGACGAAAACCGGAACCGTTTGTAACACGGTCCTGTTCTGGTTCATCCCCTCTGAAAACCGTGAACCGGCGGTTCCGAACCGCCATGAACCGCCTAGAACGAACCGGAACCGTTATCAAAACCGTTAGAAAACCGTCAAAATCGTTAGATTTCTAACGGTTTCATCAGAATTAACCGTTACTAACGGAACATTGACAAAAAAAGTTGAGTTTTGATTAGTTTTTTAGCCAAATTCAGTGAATTAAAATTATAAAAATTTGTTGAGTATATAAAAGAAAAGAGAGCCCGGACCTCTTTAGTTTTTTTAACATTTTTTCTATACTTTTTTTGTAAAAAATCGGCAATAAAATATTATTATAATTGTTTTTCTGTTAAAAAAAATTATTTTTTTAAAAAGAAAAAGGAAATTGTGGACCGGCAGTTCCGAACCGTGAACCGGCGATTCCGAACCGTAACCGGAAGAGAAACAGTTCGGTTATGGTTCAAGTTTTTTCGAAACCGGAACCGTGTTTGTTCAATAGGTCAGAGACCTAAAATATGAGTTCAACAAGAAAGTCAAACCTGTTCAGAACCCACTAGGGCAGGGTTGACTTTTCGGACTCAGCTGAGAGCATCCTAAGTTTGACCTAGTGGTAAAACGAGTACGATTTAATGGGGTATGGAATTTTCTTGCACGGTGTACACTATACATAGGGCTCGTTTGGTAGCCTGATTAGAGCTGGATATGACTATTAGCCCAATAATTTTGGTGTTTGGTAGACTAAATGCACTCTGATTATTAATCTTAGGTACAACTCAAATAAGCTTCTTATCCAATCTTATCCCCTCTAACCCCTTTATATTTACCCATAAAAAAGGGTGGTGTAATTAATCCCCCGATTAATAATTTTTCGACTATTAATACGGGCTAATCCTATCAAGCTACCAAACGAGCCCATAAGCTATAAAAACACTTTAATGGGTGCAATATCCAATGAATTTTGTATACATAAAAGTAATACATATATACAGAAAAGTAACAGTGTTTTTTTCTATGTTTTTTTCGTTTGCCAAAAGTAATACTTATTACAACTAAAATGTAACGAACGTGTTACTTATACGTAATAATGTTTATACATAATTGCAACACATATGTATAGAAAAAGTAATAATTCAACCATGTACAATTTTAGAGCTAAAAACACTTAATTAGTGTTACATGTAAAAGTATTACATTATCTATAGAAATATGTTATAATTTCTTTTATTAAAGTGTTACATTTACTTGTACAAACAATTACATTCATATATATGAGTTGTTACTTTTCAAATGTTACTTTCTTTCAAAAAATTAAATCAAAATACACAATATTTTACATTTTTGCAAAAGCACTATTACATTTCAGTATAAATGATAATTACATTTAGATAATGTTTGGGTTACATGTAATTATAGTTAGTATTACATTTGAAAAAAATGGGTAAAACGAGCTTTTGTTTTTGTAAAACAGGTGTTACGTTTACTTATGAACAATGTTACTTTATATGTATACAGTCATTACATTAAGTTATGATAACTATTACTTTTGGTAAACGACGGAAAAGCCGAAAAAATAATATAAAAAAAAAAAAAAACTATGAGAGGCTGCAACGTGGCGAGTTATGCCCCATGGGTCATGGATCGACCCGTCTCATAGATGAAACGGATCCCCTTCTTCTCATGGGAGACTTGCTCTTTATTAAAAAGAAATATCCTACTTAAAATACAAACTTAAATCTTGTTGACCTAAAATGCGATTGTAAACATTAAAATTGGAAAATTAGCTATATACTAATAATCCCCAAATAAAACCATAAAAGTAATTGTAATAGTTGGAGAGCAAGATGGAGAAATCGAGAAAGAGAGAGAGAGAGGGGAGATTTTTCAAGTTACAAGGCTTCATTAGTGTCACCCTTAAACATCTCAATAAAACCATAAACGTGCTCATAGTTTTTTAAATTGTACCCATTTTATATTAAAATGAGTGTCGAAATTTAAGTTCGACAAAATTTAAGAAAATTGAGATTTAGAGATGTTTAGCATCATACTCCATCCATCCGGTCTAAAATAACTGTCTCTTTTGGCTTTTGCACAATTCTTAAGTAAATCAATTATTATCATGATTTAGTGACAAAAGTGTTAATTTTACCCCTATTAAATGTGTACTACATTAATATCTCACACTAAAACAATTAATCAAAGAGAACAAGTTTCAATGCAAGGGTAAAAATGACATTTAGCTCAAAAGTGACAGTTATTTTAGATCAAATTTTTGGCGCAAAAGTGACAGTTATTTTGGAACGGAGGGAGTATATGTATAAAAACTTAATAATCTTACCGTATTGCATCATTAGTGTCACCCGTAATCATCTCACCATACTTATTATTAGTGTTAGTGTCTACTAGAACTTATTATTTGGTGCGGAATGATGTAGTAATTTTACAAAATTTTGACAATCATTTTTAGACAATTTTCGAAAAAATAATACTAATATACAATTTATTTTGATACATAGAAAGCAAATGTTATTTAAAATTATATTTTTAAATGAAACACAAAAAATTAAAGCAGTGTGGGTATGAAACACAAAAAATTAAAGCAGTGTGGGCCGCCACCCACACTCGCCCTTGAATAAAACCGCCTCGGGCCGTGTGGAAGATCTGTTGGAGTAGAGATCCCTCAAAGAAACAAAGAGAAGAAAATCTGGAGCAGGATTCCAGGCGGGCACCTGGTATTGACCAGGCGGGCGCCCGGTTTGGGCAGAAACTCTGGTTCCTGGAATTGGTATGTAAGCGGGCGCCTGGTACCCTTCAAGCGGGCGCCTGGAATGCCGAGAAAGTGCAGATTTTCAGGATTTCTCTTATGTTTAGGTTTAGGTCTTACTCTTGGTTTGCTATATAAACAATGTTCCGCCCCCATACTCATTGTAACTCAGATTTAACATATTATAGTGCAAGATCCTGGCTTGGTAGTGCCCCAGACGTAGTCAAACATATTGACGAACTGGGTAAACAATTTATGTGTCTTTTCTTGCTTTGATTTCTTGTGCTTTGTTTTGTGTGCTTTTATTGTTCTTGTGATTTGCTTGGGTAGTGGAGGGCCATATCCACAACAACTGGTATCAAGAGCCCTGGTTGGAGATCAGGGTTAATCGTAAGATTGGTTTATCAAGCGATTGGGTGTTGTCAAGCAATCAAGAATGGGCAAGGACAAACAAGCGGTGGAGAAATTTGATGGTTCTGACTACGGGTTTTGGAGGATGCAAATAGAGGATCTTTTGTACAACAAAGATCTCTATAAGCCTCTAAAGGGTGTCAAACCGGAAGGAGAAAAGCAAGAAGATTGGGATCTCATGGATCGGAAGGCCCTAGGGGTGGTTAGATCTACTTTGTCAAAGTGGATCGCGAAGACTACCAAGAAGGCGAAGACCACAAAGGAGCTATTGGATTATCTTACTGAGAGATTTGAAACTCCATCTGCTGCAAACAAAGTTGATTTGATACGCAAGATGGGTAGTCTCAAGATGCAAGAGGGAGGATCCTTAGCTAAGCACATCGATGAGTTTATGGATGTTATAGACTCATTGACTGCGCTGGATATTACGTTTGATGATGAGGTTCATGCGTGCTTGTTGCTAGCGTATTTACCAGGAAGTTGGAGCGGTACGGTGACAGGGATCAATGCTTCAGCGGGTAAGAACAAGTTGAAGTATGATGATGTTAAGGATTTCTTGTTAGGCGAGGAAAATCGTTTGAAGAAGTTGGGGACATCGTCTACTTCGGGATCGGCCTTAGCTACTACTAGCAGGGGAAGGCCGGGTACTAGCAATAAGGGGAGAACTGAATCAAGGGAAAACGTAGTGGGTGGTAAGGGCAAGGCCGTGGAGATCAGAGATAAACCAAGGGTTGCGAAAGGATCGGTGCAGTGTTATCATTGCAAGGAGTTAGGACACTACAAGAAGGATTGTCCCAATCGTGGGGACAATTCGGTGAATGTGACAGTCGAAGGTGATGATGTACTGGTTCTGAGTGTTAGTAGTGCACTAGAATCATGGGTGCTGGATTCGGGGGCATCATTCCACTCTTGCGGGCATGCAGAAGAGATGGAGAATTATACTTCCGGTGATTTCGGTAAGGTCTATCTGGCGGATGGCGAGCCTTTGGAAATCAAGGGGAAGGGGGATGTCAGAATAGGAGCATCGGACGGGAAGGTCTTACATCTGAACGGGGTCAGGCACATTCCGGGTTTGAAAAAGAACCTATTATCAGTTGGGCAGTTGGACGAAAAAGGTTACAAGGTAACATTCGGCTGCAGGAACTGGGTTATTACCAAGGAGGATTCTGAGATCGCTCGGGGTAATAAGGAGGGGACACTGTATTTGGCGAATAACACCAAGGATAGTATCGCGGTGGCGTCAGCCAAGGGTGATACTGATTTGTGGCACTGTCGATTGGGTCACATGAGTGAGAAGGGGATGAAGATACTTTGCTCAAAGGGACTACTACCGGGTTTGAAGACAGTCGACGTGGGGATCTGCGAAGATTGTGTGTTTGGCAAACATGCGAGAAGTAATTTCTCGAGGACAGGTAGAGCTTTGAGGGAAGCAAAGTTAGAACTGGTTCACACGGATTTGTGGGGACCATCTCCGGTAACTTCTCTGGGTGGTGCGTCATATTACATGACCTTCATTGATGATTCAACAAGGAAGGTCTGGGTTTATTTCTTGAAACACAAAGATGAGGCATTCGAGGTGTTTAAGAAATGGAGGGCCTTAGTGGAGAATCAGACGGGACTTAAGCTTAAGTGCTTGAGGTCAGATAACGGAGGGGAATATGAGCTCGGGGAGTTCAAGGAATATTGTGCAGCGAATGGCATTCGCATGGAGAAGACTCCAAAGGGCACACCACAACACAACGGGGTTGCAGAGAGGATGAATAGGACATTGAACGAGCGGGCTAGAAGTATGAGGTTGAAGTGTGGACTTCCGAAGACGTTTTGGGCATATGCAGTTGACACGGCGGCTTTCTTGATCAATAGGGGACCATCGGTACCATTGGGGAATGGAATTCCAGAGGAAGCATGGAGTGGCAAGCAGGTAAATCTGTCCTTTCTTCGCATATTTGGCTGCGTTTCATATGTTCATATTGATTCTGCTGATAGAACTAAGTTAGATGCAAAATCTGTAAAATGTACGTTTATTGGGTATGGTAGGGATGACTTCAGGTATAAGTTTTGGGATGACCAAAACCATAAAATTATTCGTAGTCGAGATGTGGTATTCAATGAACAGGTATTGTACAAGGACAGAAATGGGGCATCTGATGATATTCGTTCGGAACCGGAGGTTGTAGAGGTGGATATTCCAGACTCGGGTGGGAGCAGGACGGTTCATGATGACCAAAGTCAGGGGGTCATTGAAGATGAACCACATACTCCGGAACCGGATATTCCGCTGCGTAGATCCAGCAGGTTGCGTGGATCACCTGACAGGTATACTCCTTCAAATTACTATTTGTTGCTGACAGATAGTGGTGAACCGGAATGTTATGCGGAGGCTGTTCGTAGTGCACTTTGTGATAAGTGGAAAGCTGCGATGGATGATGAGATGGACTCATTGAAAGCCAACAAAACTTGGGAGTTGATTAAACTGCCTAAGGGGAAGAAGGCATTGCATAACAAGTGGGTTTACCGGATTAAGGAGGAGGCAAACGGCAGTAAACGTTACAAGGCAAGGTTGGTTGTAAAGGGCTTTCAGCAAAAGTACGGTATTGACTACACCGAGGTATTCACTCCTGTTGTGAAGATGACCACTATCAGAATGGTTCTGGGGCTAGTAGTGGCGAATAACTTATTGCTGGAGCAAATGGATGTAAAGACGGCCTTCCTTCATGGGGATTTGGAGGAAGAAATTTACATGAGACAACCAGAGGGATATTTGTCTAAGGGTAACGAGGAACTGGTTTGCAGGTTGACTAAGAGCTTGTATGGCCTTAAACAAGCTCCTAGGCAGTGGTACAGGAAGTTCGATGGATTCATGCACGATATTGATTTTATCAGATGTGAGGCGGATCATTGTTGCTACTTCAAGAACACGGACAATGTGTATATAATCTTGCTGTTATATGTGGATGACATGCTAATAGCGGGCTCTAGCAGTAGAGAGGTAAACAGATTGAAGGCTCAGTTGTCAGAACGGTTCGAGATGAGGGATTTGGGGGAGGCCAGAAAAATCTTGGGCATGCGGATTGACCGGAATAGGGAGTTGGGTAAGTTGGTTCTTTCACAAGCAGAATACGTTGAGAAAGTCTTGACAAGGTTCTGCATGGAAGAGGCGAAGCCGACAGGGACACCATTGGGTATGCATTTCAATCTATCTGAGAAGGACTCACCTAAGGGCAAGGAGGAGCGTGACAAGATGGAGAGGACTCCATATGCTTCGGCAGTGGGGAGTCTAATGTATGCAATGGTGTGTACAAGGCCGGATATTGCACATGCGGTGGGAGTAGTCAGCCGGTACATGGGCAATCCTGGGAAGCAACATTGGGAAGCGGTTAAATGGATCCTGCGCTACTTAAAGGGTACTGCTGGTAAGGCTCTATGTTTCTCAAGCAAGGAGGTCGTGTTAGCGGGTTATGTGGATGCGGATTTGGCATCAAGTGATCTTGATAAGAGGAGGAGTACCACGGGCTATGTTTTCACATTGGGTGGTACGGCTATCTCCTGGGCTTCTAAATTGCAGAAGATCGTGGCTCAGTCGACTGCGGAAGCAGAATATGTGGCAGTGACAGAGGCTAGCAAAGAGATGGTATGGTTGCAGAACTTCTTGGGTGAACTTAGGAAGACGCGAAGTGGTAATGCTCTCTACAGTGACAGTCAGAGTGCAATACATTTGGCTAGGAATCCGGCGTTTCATTCTAGGACGAAGCACATTGAGCTGAGGTTTCACTACATCAGGCATCTCTTGGAGAGGAAGATCTTAAGGCTGGAGAAGATTTTGGGATCGGAGAACCCGGCTGACATGTTGACCAAGGTGGTAAACCTTGAAAAGTTGAAGCTATGCATAGCTTCAATTGGGCTTGGAGAATAGGAGAGGAGGAAGGCTCTACCATGATCGAGGTGAGTACTAGGAAGACACCAAGGATGAGTTGAAGACGGATACGGGGTTTTGTATATGCGGTTGATCTCTAGGTGGGAGATTGTTGGAGTAGAGATCCCTCAAAGAAACAAAGAGAAGAAAATTTGGAGCAGGATTCCAGGCGGGCGCCTGGTATTGACCAGGCGGGCGCCCGGTTTGGGCAGAAACTCTGGTTCCTGGAATTGGTATGTAAGCGGGCGCCTGGTACCCTTCAAGCGGGCGCCTGGAATGCCGAGAAAGTGCAGATTTTCAGGATTTCTCTTATGTTTAGGTTTAGGTCTTACTCTTGGTTTGCTATATAAACAATGTTCCGCCCCCATACTCATTGTAACTCAGATTTAACATATTATAGTGCAAGATCCTGGCTTGGTAGTGCCCCCAGACGTAGTCAAACATATTGACGAACTGGGTAAACAATTTCTGTGTCTTTTCTTGCTTTGATTTCTTGTGCTTTGTTTTGTGTGCTTTTATTGTTCTTGTGATTTGCTTGGGTAGTGGAGGGCCATATCCACAACAAGATCTGGATGTAGTCTTGAAGTCAAGTTGATTTATGTACTAAATGTTGGAATAAAATATTTGGATCAGTTCAGATTAAACAGATTTAATCAATTAAAGTGGTAATCACGAATTCAATAGTAATACAGTTTATAGCCAAAGCATAACAAAAAAGCAAAGGAACGCGTACTAGGAAAACGGCAAACAGAAAACAAGAGAGAGTCAGAATATTTATCAGATCGAGTCGCCTGTATGAAGACTCTCCTAAGAGAATTTATTGACTCCTTACTGGTGCACGACAAAGAGTCACGGCAAAAATCCTCAGAGGATAAAACGATCTCAGCAAACGTACCAGGAAATCTCACACGAACACAGATGCACTTGCGCCTGCTGTTCCACTTCGCCTGAATCGCCCGCTCAGATCAATCACAGAAACAGTGTATGGAGAAGACATATTTTGAGAGCAAAAATCAGAGAGTATTTTTGCGTGTATTAAAATCTGAAACGGGGACTATTATTAATACAAGTATGAAGTCGGTTTAGGTTTTTGGAATGACTCTAAAACCTACCCGAATTATAGTAGCTTATCCTTGAAGGAAAAGAAACTGCACAGTTAGAGCCCAGTTAGAAAACTAATGGACTAACTGATTTCCGTTAGCAAAAAGGAAACTTCAAATAATTTTTGACTAAAAAGATAGGCCCTCGAACCGAACAATTCGCCCAAACGCCCTTCGCCCGTGCCTGAGCCCGAACTTGGCCCAGCCCAGCCCAGCCGAGCGACGAGCGAGGGTGTGGGGAAAAATTCAAGCCCACCTCACATGTAACTCGAACTTGAGACTATGAAATGCTTTGTAATTTATGGCACTCCAACTTCTCATTCTAATTCCATGTGGGTTAGCACAAAATCCTTTTATATTCCCAAACAAAGGGGAGGTTTGACTTTCCTATCCCATGTGGGATACCAACCAACCCATTTCATCTTTGAGAATTAAATCACTTAAATGCACATCTTTGAAGTCTTAGAACTATGGATTTTATCCATAATTTGGCTTGAACGTGATTCTTGAATGTGGTGGCGTCCGTTGGTAACAACACGGCAAAAGGCTATGACAGCAGCCTCTATCATTATAAATTGACGCGTATGAGCCATACGTCCCGATCCTCTGTCATGAGTTCTTTCAAGGAATAACCCATTTCCTCTAATTGCGGCCAACAATAACACTCACTTAGTTGGGCATCTCCAAAGATGTACTGCTAACATCTCGTCATAAAGACTTGATCCCATTTAAAGCTTAAAGCACTTACTATACTTGCAGTCACGAACACCTTTCCAGGTTTATTAGGGGATAGACTCAGACATGTAACATGTCAATCTATTTTAGGTGTTCCAATTCACCCCACAGCTTGTTATTACCATATTGAACCTTCTTTGTGGGATCTCTACTCAGATAGGTTGGGTTGCCACTGCGTATGAATTATATAGGGTTCAGTCTCATCCCCAACCTGGATTTTTGGACAAGAACTAATTCAAGTCCTTTGGTAAAAGGATCAGCCGTGTTATATTTAGCACTAACATAATCAACAGCTATCACCTTCCGAGACACAAGATCTCTTATAGATTTTAATCTAATTTGGATATGTCTCCTTGTTTTGCAGTATTACTTGACATTTTTATTTTCGTAATTGTGGCAGTATTATCACAATGTACCGAAATCACAGACATGGGCTTGCTGATCATGGGTAACTCAGACATCAGTCCTTATAGCCATTCAGCTTCCAATTCAGTAGTGTCAAGGGCAACTAATTCGGCCTCAAAAGTAGACCTAGACAATAAAGTTTGTTTTGTAGACCTCTAGGCGACTGCAGTACCGCCTAGGGTAAAAACATATCCTGTACAGCCATAACTCCCAGAGTTAGTGGCAATCTAGCTAGCATCACTATATCCTTCAAGAATAACAGGATATCTCTTGTAATGCAGCTCAAGGGAAACAGTTCCCTTCAAGTACCTATGTACTCGGTTTAGAGCTTCCCAATGAGCTCTATTTGGACACTTAGTGTATCTATCCAATCTCGTCACTGAGTAGGAAATATATGGTCTCGTACAATTGGAAAGATACATCAAGCTCCCAATAATCTAAGAATATTTCAATTGAGCCATAAGTACTCCAGTCTCATTCTTAGTAACTGCTACAGAAGTATCAAACGGAGTGCTGACGATTCTACCCTTACTACCAAACTTCTCAATAATACTTTCAGTATAACGAGCCTGTGAGATAGTATTGCCTTGAGCTGAGCGAGTCAGCTTCAGTCCAAGAATCACGTCAGCAACCCTCATATCTTTCATCTCGAACTTACTTTTCAAGAATGACTTGGTCTCATCAATTATCCTTATATTATTCTCAAATAACAGAATATCATCAACATATGGGCATTAGACAATACTACTATCACCCTTTATTTTGCTATAGACACATTTATCAAATTCATTTGGAACAAAGCCGTATTGTGACGACCCGTCCCAATTTCATATAAATTTTACGCAGAATATTATTTTATAATTTAATTTGTATTAGTGTGATTATTTTAAAAGAATTACTTGATCTAATAAAATATTAAATAAAAATATTTGAGTTGCAAAATAATTAATTACCATTATTAGAAGTGATAGTAGTTGATATTAAATATTTATTGGAAGTTAATTAAAAATATAAAAATGATGATTAAGGGGGTTAAGTGTCATAGTTGAAACCTTAAGGGTTTAAATGTAATTGATTAAACTTAGAGGGCCTAAGTGTAACTTATAAAAATAAAAGCCTCCTTCTTATCTCCTCTCCCTCTCTGCGTGTCACTCACACACACAAACACAGAAGCTTTCCCAAATTCACTCTCTCTGTTCTTGGAAGAAGGTAAGGTTTTCTTACTTATTTTGGTTTTATTTCTTTCAATTAATACTCCGTTCTAAAATCCGACTTCACCAAAATGTTCAGGGCGTTGAATAGATCGTTTCTAGCCGATTAGAAAATATTTTCATCTATACTTTCCCCGTAGTAGGTAAGTTACTATTTCCCCTTTTATTATTAAAATGTTCATATATATATATATATATATATATATATACTACCTCCGTCCCAGCTCAATGTGCACACTTACCTTTTAAGTGGGTGTCGTTGATATGTGCACAATCCAAAAAAGGAAAGTTTTTTATTATTTTTATAATCTTCCACTCATCCTCTCTCTTCCTCCCAACCACTCATTATTCTCCACTTATTCTC
Source organism: Campanula takesimana (assembly GCA_026119855.1). Taxonomy (NCBI): domain Eukaryota; kingdom Viridiplantae; phylum Streptophyta; class Magnoliopsida; order Asterales; family Campanulaceae; genus Campanula; species Campanula takesimana. The sequence goes on from JAOWBW010001435.1 coordinate 49,578, forward strand.
TTTCTTCCTCCCAACCACTCATTATTCTCCACTCATTCTCTTTCTTCCTCCCAACCACTCATTATTCTCCACTCACAATACTTTTGAATATAAATACTCTCTCCTTAAATCTTGTGCCCAACAGTAAACGTGCGCATTGAGTTGGGACGGAGGTAGTATATTATATGGTACTTGGCATGACAATTGCTACTTTGTGATGTGTTTGGTGAAAGTTGTTCTTGGTGTTGTAAGAAGCTATATTGCGTTGATAAAATCAGTTGTGTTAAGTTATAAAGTGTAAGATAGAAGTTGGGGTAGTACTTTTGGGACAGTGGAACATAGGTAGTATAATTTATTTAAGTTTTGGCCTGTGAATGTGTTGAGCGGCCGCCTAAAATGGGCGTGCGGCCGCACAATTTACTGGAAGGTTTTGGTCGTGGGCAGGGGAGTTTTGGGCGGCCACACAGGTGGGTGTGGGCGACCTCCCAGGATGCTGAAAAAGATGAGATGTTCCATTTTAGTTGATTTAGAGTTCAATCTTAGTCTAGGTCTTAGGTGATATCCTAGGGTACCTAGAGGGTTATTGTGGAACACCAAAGTGATAGAATTGGTCCGTTTGTTATCGAGTTTGGAATGTGTAACCGTTTGGGTTCCTTTTGGTGTTGTTACATCTTTATGATGCTTTTGTGGGATTTCCTACTTTGAAATCATTTGTTTGAGAAATGTTTCTAATGCACTTTTTTGTTGGGCTCTTTATGAGCAGTTTATTATCTTTATGATGTACTTGGTATGGTTCCCTATTTTGGAATCATATACTGATTGTGCTTTCGTTTAAAGTCCAGCTGGTCATACTTGGTTGAGTCAGGCAGTAGTAGGAGATTATAATGGCACCCGAGTCAAGTTCATTATAATGTTCCCACTGGTACCTTTTATTTTTTCCCCAGTCCAGACTGGCCTTGGATGGGATGAGCTAGCTCCCTTGTGTGAGCATTGGGTTATGACTTTGTGTCATATTCCCCCCGTTGTTACTTTGGTTCTTATGGTTATGGTTTGGTTTTCGGAAACCCTGCTTCAGCTATTGATGCCGCCTGTTGATGCTGCCTGTTGAAGCTGCTAAGATTATTATATCCTTTCGGATTGAACCTTGGCTCAGTATCCTTTGTTATGTGTTTTTTTCAGTCTTATGTGCGGCATGAAGAGTTGGTCGTTATTTCCAACCGGTATGGGACGGTTGGCGATAGGGAGCCTCTCTTGTTGTGTGATATCTGTTATTCAGTTATGTGGTTATATGATTCAGTTATTCACTTAAGATGCATGATATTATGCCATGTAGCTGCATTAGTAACTTACTGAGATTTATCTCACCCCGTTCTTTGTTTATATGTTTTCCTTAGTTTCAGGCAAGGAAGACCGTCAGTAAGGTACGACTTAGCGGGGGGATCTTTAAGAAGGTTGTTGCTTTTATGGATAGTTGCTCTACTGAGCTTATGTATGTGTATTTTCGTGAGGACGATGATTTTACTGGGTTATATAATCTCTGTAAATTTGGGTAGATGAGTTTTGTGCCTATTATAAAGTGTTGTTATTATTTTGGTGCCAGCCTTTGTTGCTCGGCGTGTTTAGAGTTTTTCACAACTCTAGTTGGTTTGATTGTTCATTAGTAAAGGCAGTTAGCCTATTGTCATTTTAGTATTCTGTTGTCGAGCAAGTGTAGCTTGTGTATTATAAAGTTTTATGGATAGTGATAGTATTAGCAAGCGTTATGTCCATTTTATTGCAGGGTTCACGCACCTGGTTCGAGGCACCAAATAGGGCCTCGGGACTCGGGTCGTGATAGTTGGTATCAGAGCCTAGGTTAACTATCAGTCGGGATAGGATTCATAGGCTTGGTGGGTGGTTAATGAGTGTGCTATCGACGTCGAGTGTTTACTTATTTGAGGTAATACCAGGCATGAGATTGGTGTTTATAGAGTTAGTATATGTTGGGGTGGATAGTTTAAGAAAGCCGAGAGTGAAATTTCTTATACGTTTAAGCTTATCTCATCCTTACTTGGATCTTATTTTTGTCATATTTCTACGTTTCTCGTAACTCTTTGCCTTATGTGCTAAAGGTATACTCTTCGATGAGAAAATACTTGATTGAGATTTGTGTTGATAAGAAACTTGATATAAATTGGGAAATCATCGTATATGTTGATTTTGTCGTGTTACCTGGGGGAACGTTGACATTATACTTGACATAAACTAGATTTATATTCATTATGAATTTATTGATTTCCATCAAAAGGTAGTGAATTTTTATATGCCCGTGTGCTTTATTTTCTTAATTAAGCATGATAGAGATATGTGTGGCATTCATGTTATTTATGCATTGAAAGACAGGAAATGTTATCACAAGGTTGGGCCAGGTGTTTACTTTTTGTAGTTGACAAGGGTGCATCTACACTAAAATTTGAGGATATATCATTTATTTGTGAGTTCTGAGTTATCTTCTCTGCTGAGTATAACATGCCTCTTGACATGGAACTTGATATAAGTGTTGAGTTGTTATTGGGTACATCACGGATATATATAATAGTGTGTATATGTCATCGGTAGACCTAAAAGAGTTAAAGATTCAATATGATGAATTACTTGATCGAGGATTCATCAGCCATAGTGTGCCTTCTTGTTAGAGGATATATCATTTTGAAGTGGTCTCAGTTCATGCATAGTTATGGACATTTCAAAAGTGGATGCACTGGTAAATGGAGGTACGTATATTCTTGGGATTTTCTTGACTTTTTCAGAAATTCATTAAGGACTCTCTAGGGTAGCTATATTGTGAACTATTTGACATATAAAGCTACACCTTTTCGATGGAATGATAAATGTGAAGCCAATTTTCAAATAATGAACTGATGGATGACAACAACTTCGGAATTGATATTGCCTAGTGGATTTGACTAGTATTATAGTGACCTAGAGGAGATGATCCGCATTCTTTTTCCTAGTGGATATGTCGAGTTTTATTATTATGGTGGATCTAATGAATTCATTATTCAAAGTAATACCTCCAAAAGAGAGATTGTGATGTTGATTCAGAATGGTAATGTCTTTGCACATGTTGCGAGAAGATTGAATCCTTATGAATAGAATAATTTGACTATGACTTGGAATTGATTGCGATTTTACAGGCATTGCATTAGTGGATGACCTTTATGGAGCTATATTTGAAGTGTTTATAAATCATAAGAGTTGAAGTAGTTGATTTCTTAAAGAGAGTGACATATGAAACAAGGTAAGTAGAGTACGATGGAATATCATTCAGAAAGGCAAATGTATTAGCGGATTCACAAAACAGAGACTTGTATATTCTTTTGGATCGACGGAATGGGAATGTTAGAGGTTTTGACATACTATATTCTTTATGAATCGGGAATGGTAAATTTTGCGATTGAGAAAGCCTTACACTACAAGAAAATAATGTATTAGCGACGGAAAAATCCGTCGGTAAAAGGGAAAATTCCGTCGCTAAACGAATTTACCGACGGATTACTGACAGACCAAATCCGTCGCTAAAAACCTCGTCGGTAAATTATAACGACGGATTTATTGGGCCGTCGTTATGTTAACGACGGAATTTTCCGTCGGCAAGCTGAGAAATGCCGTCGCTAATATATGTAAAATGCCGACCAAATGATTAAATTAGCGACATAATTAACGACAGATTTTCCGTCGCTATATTATGAATTTTTTTTTAATTTTTTTGATTTTTTTAATTTATAACCTGTTTAAACACATCCGTCGCTAAATTTGCACATAATTTTTTTTAAAAAAGCATATATATATTTAAAAATATATATTAAATATATTTTTAAATATACATATATGATCAATATTTTTATCAAAAATAAATTATGATGTCAGTTCACTAATATCTCTTATTTTTAAATTAGTCCTTAATATTTTAGACATTCTCAAATCAGTCCTTGATATTTCAGAAATATTAACTAGTTGCAGTTTAGTCCCCTCAACTTCTCTATTACTCAATTTAGTCCTTACATATGTTTTCTTTTCAACTTTGATCCCTCAACTTCAAAAAATTCAGTTTAAGTTCATTATTTCCTCTCCATTCCATCCACCATATCTTGAAAACCCCACCAAACACAATGCTGCCCAAATCTGAAATAAAAACATAAAAATACATTTAAAATTAAATCTAAAAAAAAAAAAAAAAAAACAATAAACAGTAATTTACAAATCTGAATTTTCGTCAGATTTTTTCTGATGATCATATCTCCCTTTCCTTTGATTATTTTTCCAATCGCTCCGGTGAGAAGTTGCACCTAGGTATTGTGAACATACCCCAGAAGTTTCAAGTCGATCCAACGGTTAACGAATCAGGAATTTAATTTTTTCTGGGACGAATTGAAAAGTGAAAAAACTATCGTCAGATTTTTTCTGATGATCATATCTCCCTTGCCTTTGATTATTTTTCCAATCTCTCCGGTGAGAAGTTGCGCCTAGGTATTGCGAACATACCCCAGAAGTTTGTAGTCGATCCAACGGTTAACGAATCAGGAATTTGATTTTTTCTGGGACGAATTGAAAAGTGAAGAAACTAAAATTAAAGGATGACGTCTTTGGATTAAACGCCGGTGGAAGTGGTACCTGGTGGAGGAGAGGGAAGGAAGTGGTGAAGAGGTAGCTGGTGGAGGAGAGGGGAGGAAGTGGTGAATTTTTGGTGTGAAGAGGGAGGTGGGTTCAAGAAAAATGGAGAGAAAGAAATAAAGAAAGAAAGAAAGGAGGGGAGGGAGGCGGATGGAAGAGGAGGGTATTTGATGGGCTAGAATTAGGGTTTTGGTAGGATAAATGTGGATCATTGAATGTGTAAGATTAATGGTTCAGATCCATTTAGGAATCAATCCATGTGAATGTTTGTAAGCCAATCAAATGAGAGTGTGTTAAGATGAATTTGGTCCATTGGATATGTAAGATTAATGGTTTAGATTAATTTATGAATCAATTCATGTGAATATTTGTAAGCCTATTAAATGAAAGTGTGTCGTGTTTTTCAATTTTTTTATTATTTTTTTGAACAAATAAGTATTTGAACTTTAGTTAGTAATGAAGTTTTTTATAAAAAAATAATTTAAAACTTATTTGAGAAAATAAGTTTTTTATAAAAAAAAAATGGATAAAGAAAACTATTTGGGATATTGATTAGTAGTTAATTTTTTTTAAAAAAAATACTAAAAAGAAAGCTAAGAGTTTTTTAAGAAATGAAAGTATATAAAAGAAAATAGGGACAGACAGTAGCATATGATTTTTTTAATTTTAATTTTTTGGATAAAGAAAACTAGTTGAGATGTTGGTTAGTAGTGAAGTTTTTCTAAAAAAAAAAAAAAAAAAAATAGCATAAAAAATGTTAAGATTTTTTAAAGAAATGAAGGTATATAAAAGAAAAAATAGGTACGGACAATAGCCATATACTCCATCCGTCCCACATATACATACCCATACCATATACTCCCTCCGTCCCACATATACCCATACCATACCTTGTGCCTATATATATACACACCATATACCTAAAACTTATACACTTATACCCATATCGTAGTATAGTACTCCCTCCCACATTAATTAACACTAGTGGCCAACAGGACATAACTTTGACTAATAATTTAAAATAAATAATGATCCTAATAACATATTGTTGTTTGTGATGATTCTTAATACATCATATATCCATATAACATATTGTTGTTTGTGATGATTCTTAATTACTTTTAGAAAGGTAATTGAAAATGGAGTAATAGTTAACTGAAATTTGGATGAGTGTAATGAAAGTATGAATACTAGAGAGAGAAAAAAAAAGAAAAAGAGTAGAGCGAAATAAGGTAGAAATAAAATGGGAAGATGGAGGTGATATTTATAGTTAGTAAAATAGTAAATATATATATATATATATATATATATATATATATATATATATATATATATATTCGGTCTCAGTTAGATTTCTAACGGAAATAAAGGGCTACTTTGAAAAACCGGCATTTCGAACCAGTGGTTTACGGTTTTCAATTTTCCAAATAATATATGAATTCTAATAACTTTATACTTTACAAAATTAATATTTGTTGTCCGCTTGTCAAAAATGTATATTTATTTTAAAAATTCAAACTATAACCAATTAATATAACTAATTAACATTTTTAATGCGCCCCATATTTTTATCATATTCGGTCTTACTTCATTTACTTTTGAGGTAGACTTAACAATTATAGATATTAATAAATATGCATAAAATTAAATTATGACCAATTAATATAATTAATTATGACCAATTAATATAATTAATTAACATTTTAAGTGCGCCCCATATTTTTATCATATTTGGCCTTACTTCATTTACGTTTGAGTTAGACTTAACAATTAGAGCTATTAATAATCATGCATTAAATTGTGTTTATTAAAAAAAAAAAAAAAAACCGTCGCTAATCCGTCGTTATTCCGTCGCTAGATTATAAAGATTTTTTTTATTATTAGTATAGCGACGAAAAACATCCGTCGTTAAGAAATAAATGAATAATTTTACAAATCCGTCGCTATTCCGTCGCTAAATATAAAAGAAAAAATATCAATTTTTATTTATTTATATAGCGACGGAAAACATCCGTCGTTAAGAAATAAATGAATAATTGTACAAATCCGTCGCTATTCCGTCGCTAAATATAAAAGAAAAAAATATCAAATTACTTTTTTATTTATATAGCGACGGAAATTAGCCGTCGCTAAAGTTCCCAAAATAAATTTTTATATCCATCGTTAATCCGTCGGTAGGTTGTCGGACAAAATGCGCGCACTTTTTTGGCGCCTTTATTACGACGGATTAGTGTCGGAAAACAGTCTGTCGCTAAATCCGTCGCTAAAACGGTCGGTAATGTGGTCGTTGACAGCTTATTGCGTATTTGTCGCTATTCCGTCGCTATTCCATCATTTTTAGCGACGGATTAGCATCCGTCGCTAATTTTCGTCGGTATTTGACAGTTTTCTTGTAGTGTTAAGTGTCTACTCCAGCATATGATGGAAGCTCTAATGAATGATTTCAACTATAGAAAATTTCTAGTGGAATGAACGATGATAGACAACAGGATGTTTCCTACTCGTGAGGGAATGTTAACCTTTCATAGACAAGTATGTATTTAAAACCTAGTGGAAGTCAACTACAGGTACTTGAAGAGATTCCTAAAACCAATTTAATTATGAATCCAAGTAAAGGTACTGTGTTGAGATGAATTTGAATAATTTCATTTGATTAATCTGAAATGGGAAATTTTTGAGTAAGTAACTAAATCCTTGAGTTGTGAATATTTGGAAGCAGAGCATCAGTGATCAGCTGATTTGTTACACTCCTTTGAGATTCATGACTGGATATGAACATATTATGATGAATGTTGTTGAAGGATTACCATTTAATAGATGAGGCCGATGATGTTTGGTTCTAGTGGATTAAATAACCAAATCTGCTTATCTTTATGTGTTTTGGTGTTATAATTGTTACTTCTATTTCTTTCCCTACTCGTTGAGACAGTAGTATGATTATATGGAATACATTTGGATATAATATATGACAGGGATCACTGTTTTACATCTTTATTTTGGCTAGCTAAGCAGAGTGTTTGAGTGGAAAATTGAATGCCAAGCTTGGAAATGGGTAATACAAGAGGTTGATGGAGATTCTTGATTTTATGTTGCGCATGTTGAGTTGATTTCCTTGCAGCTGCTGTAAGAGCTATTTAGCGGAATTTGATTATTATAACAGTTATTGGATGAGTATTGAGATGTATCTTTAACACAATAGGAGTGGATGTCTTACTCATTAATATGTTGGATGTATGGAATTCTGAAAGGATTGAGAAGTTAATTTATAGAGTAATTTATATATGAGCCTCGTATGAGTGTGGGACTATTTCATGTTGGTATTACTTAGTGGATGGGTAACAGCTTGTATGGATACTTGATTCTAAAGAACACGTTTTGAGTACGAGTACTTCTTGTGGAAGTTTTATGGAGAAATCATGGCATTGAGGAGGCTATATGGGGAAGCAGAGCATGAAATGCGCGAAAAATACCCGCAATTGTTTGATAACTTCGGTAAGAATACATTTTCGTTGTGTGTGCACTATTACTGCTTTTGAATTTCCATTTATAAGTGTATGTGTTGGTATGGCTAAATGAAAATGACATTAAATTATTATTTAACATGAGTATGAAAAGTGAGAAAACAAATAATTAAATTTAGATTATTTTGACTAGTCGATATTGAGAAATTTGTTAGGAAGAAATTGTATTTCCATCTATTGTTCCGTTGGCGTATAATGTTTAATATGGGTACACGTGTGATATCTGTGTGTTTCATATATGTTAGTTTATTTGATACAAATTAATGGAAATTGGAATTGGGATTTAAGTGTGATATATGGGGACTATGCCTGAAATATTTAATAGGTCCTTAATTGTGGTTATTATTTGCTATATAAGAATCGATATATATGTAGCCTCGATATGACTACGTGTTATAAATTTGGTTAGTAAATTCGAGGGCGAATTTCTTTTAAGGGGGAGAAAGTGTGATTACCCGTCCCAATTTCATATAAATTTTACGCAGAATATTATTTTATAATTTAATTTGTATTAGTGTGATTATTTTAAAAGACTTACTTGATCTAATAAAATATTAAATAAAAATATTTGAGTTGCAAAATGATTAATTAGAATTATTAGAAGTGATAGTAGTTGATATTAAATATTTATTGGAAGTTAATTAAAATATAAAAATGATGATTAAGGGGGTTAAGTGTCATAGTTGAAACCTTAAGGGTTTAAATGTAATTGATTAAACTTGGAGGGCCTAAGTGTAACTTATAAAAATAAAATCCTCCTTATCTCCTCTCCCTCTCTGCGTGTCACTCACACACACAAACACAGAAGCTTTCCCAAATTCACTCTCTCTGTTCTTGGAAGAAGGTAAGGCTTTCTTACTTATTTTGATTTTATTTCTTTCAATTAATACTCCGTTCTAAAATCCGACTTCACCAAAATGTTCAGGGCGTTGAATAGATCGTTTCTAGCCGATTAGAAAATATTTTCATCTATACTTTCCCCGTAGTAGGTAAGTTACTATTTCCCCTTTTATTATTAAAATGTTCATATATATATTATATGGTACTTGGCATGATAATTGCTACTTTGTGATGTGTTTGGTGAAAGTTGTTCTTGGTGTTGTAAGAAGCTATATTTGTGTTGATAAACTCAGTTGTGTTAAGTTATAAAGTGTAAGATAGAAGTTGGGGTAGTACTTTTGGGACGGTGGAACAGATGTAGTATAATTTATTTAAGTTTTCGCCTGCGAATTGTGTTGGGCGGCCGCCTAAAATGGGCGTGCGGCCGCACAATTTACTGGAAGGTTTTGGTCGTGGGCAGGGGAGTTTTGGGCGGCCACACAGGTGGGTGTGGGCGACCGCCCATGATGCTGAAAAAGATGAGATGTTCCATTTTAGTTGATTTAGAGTTCAATCTTAGTCTAGGTCTTAGGTGATATCCTAGGGTACCTAGAGGGTTATTGTGGAACACCAAAGTGATAGAATTGGTCCGTTTGTGATCGAGTTTGGAATGTGTAACCGTTTGGGTTCCTTTTGGTGTTGTTACATCTTTATGATGCTTTTGTGGGATTTCCTACTTTGAAATCATTTGTTTGAGAAATTTTTCTAACGTACTTGTTTGTTGGGCTATTTATGAGCAGTTTATCATCTTTATGATATACTTGGTATGGTTCCCTATTTTGGAATCATATACTGATTGTGCTTTCGTTTAAAGTCCAGCTGGTCATACTTGGTTGAGTCAGGCAGTGGTAGGAGATTATAATGGCATTCGAGTCAAGTTCATTATAATGTTCCTACTGGTACCTTTCTTTTTTCCCCAGTCCAGATTGACCTTGGATGGGATGAGCTAGCTCCCTTGTGTGAGCATTGGGTTATGACTTTGTGTCATATTCCCCCCATTGTTACTTTGGTTCTTATGGTTATGGTTGGTTTTCGGAACCCCTGCTTCAGCTATTGATGCTGCTCAGATTATTATATCCTTTCAGATTGAACCTTGGCTCAGTATCCTTTGTTATGTGTTTTTTTTTCAGTCTTATGTGCGGCATGAAGAGTTGGTCGTTATTTCCAACCGGTATGGGATGGTTGGCGATAGGGAGCCTTTCTTGTTGTGTGATATCTGTTATTCAGTTATGTGGTTATATGATTCAGTTATTCAGTTAAGATGCATGATATTATGCCATGTAGCTGCATTAGTAACTTACTGAGATTTATCTCACCCCGTTTTTTGTTTATTTGTTTTCCTTAGTTTCAGGCAAGGATGACCGTCAGTAAGGTACGACTTAGCGGGGATCTGTAAGAAGGTTGTTGCTTTTATGGGTAGTTGCTCTATTGAGCTTATGTATGTTTATTTTCGTGAGGACGATGATTTTACTGGGTTATATAAACTCTGTAAATTTGGGTAGATGAGTTTTGTACCTATAATAAAGTGTTGTTATTATTTTGGTGCCGGCCTTTGTTGCCCGGCGTGTCTAGAGTTTTTCACAAGTCTAGTTGGTTTGATTGTTCATTAGTAAAGGCAGTTAGCCTATTGTCATTTTAGTATTCTGTTGTCGAGCAAGTGTAGCTCGTGTATTATAAAGTTTTATGGATAGTGATAGTATTAGCAAGCGTCATGTCCATTTTATTGCAGGGTTCACGCACATGGTTCGAGGCACCAAATAGGGCCTCGGGACTCGGGTCGTGACACGTATGATGAGACAATTTGGTCAAATTTCACATGCCATTGCGTGGGGTCTGTTTAAGTCCATAAAGAGACTTAACCAGTTTGCAAACCTTTTTCTCATTACCAGAAGCTACAAATCCTTCAGGTTGATCCATATAAATTTCTTCCTCAAGATCTCCATGAAGAAAGACAGTCTTTACATCCATCTGATGGATAGGAAGATCATATACAGGAGCCAATGCTATTAGCATGAAAATTGTAGTCATTCTAGCAACATGGGAATAGGTATCGAAATAGTCTTCCTTCCATTTGCTTAAACCATTTAGCCACAAATCTAGCCTTAAACTTATCAACAGTACCATCTGGTTTCATTTTCCTCTTGAAAACCCACTTACACCCTATTGTATTACAACCAGGAGGAAGGTCAACTAATTCCCATGTCCCATTTGAGACAATAGAATCAATTTCACTTTTAACGGCATCCTTTCATTGATTAGCATCCGAAGATGCCATAGCTTCCTTGAAGGTATTATGATCACCCTCGATATTGAAAGTAACGAAGTCACTTCCATAATCCTTGGTAATCCTAGCCCGCTTGCTCCTCCTTGGTTCTTCCTCATCATTAGATAAGGAACGAACTGAATCAACCCCCACGTTTGTCATCTCTTCCACTTGAGTTGGAATAGAATTATCAGTCGTGGTGTTTAATTCCTTAGGGAGTCCAGTTTTTATGGGAAACACATCCTAAAAAAATATTGCATCACGTAACTCAACAATTGAGTTTACCTCTATGCCAGAAATTTCAGATTTGATAATCAGAAATCTCAATGCATAACTGGTTTCAGAATATCCTATAAAGATAGCATCAAAATTTTTTGGACTAAGCTTTTTCCTTCTATGTGCGGGTACAAGGACCTTGGCAAGGCACCCCCACACTTTAAGGTAACTCAAGCTTGTCTTTCTACCTTTCCAAAGTTCAAATGGACTCGCTTCATTATTCTTAGGAGGAACTCTATTCAGAATATGGCAAGCCGTATTCAAAGATTCTCCCCACTTATAATTAGGCAATCCAGAACTTATAAGTAGACTAATATTGATCATATCAGTTAGGGTTCTATTTGTTGGGTTTCCAAGTAACATGCGCAGCGGAATTAAGCATTTAAAATTTATAGAAACCCAAATCCCATAGATCCATTCATATGATTATATCAAATACTTGCATAATGAATACTAGAATACTAACTCTTGATGGCTTTGAATTTGGAACCTTGAATTCAGTGGTGGCTTGAAAACTTGATCACGAACACAAAGCTTGAACACGAACTTTGAAGATGATAAGATTCACCCTCTAGCGGTATCCACACCACGAACGAATATTAAGAACACTTGATCTTGGTTGCTAGACCAAATTATGAAACAAACTTTCACAATTATAATGACTATATGGAATTATGAATTTCTTGATCTTGGATTCCAAATCTCTAATCAAGAATATTGTCTCTCTAAGAGACTAGGTTTTTCATGCTTAATGGCTGGTGAAAAGATGCTTAAATAGGTCCTAGTCCTTAACCCTTAAGGACCTAGGAAACCTAAATCCCGTCACCCAATTAATGCACAAACTTTCTGTCCAAGCAGCTCTGGCACGGTCGTGCCCTAAAACTGGCACGGTCGTGCCAATTGGTACGAGCCTGGCATCCCTTTTCTGATTATTAGCATGGTCGTGCTTTATAATCGGCACGGTCGTGCCAAGCACTTTAGCACGGTCATTCCCTAAAACCAACATGGTCGTGCCAGACCAGAAAAACCCATTTTTCCATAATTCCAATTCTGTCCTTTAGGATTCGTTCTATTCGTGTGTGACCCTCTAGGATTACACTAATTTGGCAGTGAGTCCAAATATGAACCCATACGATATGATTAGGTTCTAGCAAACCATCATTGTAAGGATCCCGCCCCGCGCGGAAACACGACGAGTATGGGGGCGAAACGTCAAACACGGTTATCACGTAAAACATAACGGAGTCGCCACATTTGTTAATTATTTAACCCAACAAATGGAAAGGTTAGAGATTCTATTAGTTCAGAGGTCAGGTTACGCATTGGGAAGAGTTTTACGTCACCCAAGTCGCCTCGGATAGGACCGAGTCTCCCTAGCGTTAGTTAACAAAGTGCATGTGTGTGTGTGTGTTTCAAAAATGGGAGCTGATTTGGAGGCCTTTCGGGATTCGCTCCGTGACCCCGGCTTTCACGAGCTCGCCCCGGATCCTTTTGATCATTTGGCCTTGGAGCGTGTGGAGCCCCAGCCGACCAGACATCCAGGTCCTCATTCCCAGATTCCTCCTTCTTTCTTCCCGGGCCAATCCTCTTCGGGTGAAGGCTCGAGCTTGGCGGAGTCCATCTTCTTTTTTGACCACAACATGTGCCCATCTCGTCCATTGGAGAGGGTTTACTCGCCTCCGGAGGATCCTTACCTAGATTCTAATTAGGATGTACCTATGTGAACAATTTTTCTTTTGTTTCATTTTATTAAAAAACAATGTATGACAATTTGTTAAAACTCTGTCCCTTTTATTTGTAAATTCATCATTTATGCACGCTTGGGCCTCGAGAGGGCTTTATGGTCATTTCTGGACCGTCGGGGATTCCCGAGATGTGTTTGGACTCAATTATGCAGAGTTCGACACATATCTGACAGATTTTGAACAAGTGAAAATGAGTTTCACTTGTGGGAAATCAGCTGATACAAGCTGCTGATATGAAATTTTTCGCAGGGAAAAACCAGCCGTACGGATCATACAAGCATGGTTGACTTTTTGACCAAACATTCTAAGGAATTTTAGGGAATTTTGACAGACGGGAGACCTTATTTGACTCGGACCGTTTTACCCAAAGCATGACTCTTCGTTGGCCCTTCCATTGCACGATTATGGCTTGCCAGCCCCAGTGCTTTACCTTTGCCGGGAACTACTCCTCTGGTTTCACGGTTATGGCTTGCTAGCCCCAGTGTTTTGTCTTTGCCGGGAACTACTCCTCGGGTCCCACCCTATTCTTTTGGGTGCGTGTCCTCTTCGCCCGGGACACGGTCCACCTTTGCACGGGTTTCCTCTTCCTAAGCAACCCAAACATGTCATTTTTCCCTCTTCCACATATCCCATCATTTTCGCTTCCTGGGAGTGGCCTAGTTGACTCTGACACGGACAAGAGCAAATCATGCTTGCTCACACGAATAGACACACATAGGCATTTACGGGAGTGAGTCCCTTTTCTGAGGAAGGAAGCCTATGGACAGAAATTCAAGTGTTTGGCTCTTTCCTAAGATGTGGAAAAGAATGATTGCTCGAATGAACCGTGTCCAGCATTAGGTCAAAATTCAAGCAATTAGCCTTAACATGTATAAATGTTGTGATCATTTGAGATTCAGATTCGATCAATGGCAAGATCGAAGTGTGTTTATGAGGGATTAGTCATTATCCGGGAGATTGGTCATTGACGGGACTAAGGGAAGAGAGTCGGGTCATCTTGGGAGGACCGAGGCTTGATGGATTCATTTCACGCTATGACCGGACCCGAAGGTTGCCTACGTTCCCCTCAATGTGAGGAGCTCAGGTCGCCGTAGTTCTGCCTTCGGGCAGCTTTTGCCGGGATTGGCTTCCTTTTGCTGTCTCGGGGGGACGTTGTTCCTCACTTTGCTTCGCGGTGATCTCTTTGAGATGGACCTTTTGGGATGAACCTTCTTAGGTGTGGATGGGTCTTTTGAGGCAAGCATTTCTTTTTGCTATTTCCTTTCCTTCTATCACATTCATTCATTTTCTTTTCTCATTCGTTCAATTTTTTATTTTTTTTTTGCTTTCGAGGGAGGAGGTAATCATTAGCCCTAACTTGCTTAGCACAAACTTGCTTTCTTGGGCATTGGCTCTCTTGCATCCCCTTATCAAGTCTAGCTTCGATTTCGAAGATCTGGGAAGCCCTTTGCTTGGTTGCACGTGCGATCACGGTTGAATCTTGGCGGTTGAGCAATAACGTCCTCACCTTTTCACTGTCTCGGGATACCTTCGATGTGCATCAGGAGTTTGTTTCAGAGAGGTGTATTGGGTTGTGTATCGGGGAAGTGTATGAGGGAAGACTTGCCATTAACAGTTTTCTTTATGCCAATTGATCACAACATTCATTCATATCAAGATTAATTGTTTGCATTTTGTACTCTTTTGTGTTTGGGTTCATTCATCCTTGAATGAGTCATCGTTGACTATCATGTTTGGGGAGTCAACTCGTCATTTTGGGGATATAGCAATCATTTGGAAACATTAATCAAAGCGATTCCGAGAGTTAATGCATTTTTCAAGATAATGCCTCAAGTCTAGAGAGAATAGAAGTAAAAACGATTCATTTCATGGGAGACTCAATTTTTTACAAACATAGACTCAACTATTGACTCTATTGACTCGACCATGCATAACATTGCCTCGCAGGGCTTTTCAAAAAAAGAAACAAAAGACTTTGTCCACAACGGACTTTTTAGGGACTTTCTAGAACCTACAATGCTAGACCACTCCCACTTTCCTTTTCTTCTTCCACCTCCTTACATCTCCACCTCAAACCCATTTGTCTCCTTGCTTGGTGATGACACCTTCGTCGATGAGCTCTTGGATATGATTTCTCAAGGTGAGGCAAGCATTCGTAGAATGACCTGGGACCTGGTGGTACTTGCAGTGCTGCTTTGGATCGTGGCGAGCTCCGATCGGTTCGGTCCATATCACCTGCCGGCCGAGGAGCTCGATCTTACCGATCTCAAATAAATGATCCAACATTTTCTCTCTGGGCATTCCTAGCTCATGGAACCAACGATAGTAAGCTCCCTTGCCTTGGGGGTGAAATCCTCCCACGACTGCCGTAGGCTTCCCATGGGATACTGTGACGGGTTGGAGTTGATCACGAGACTCTTGCTCGTCTTGGACCAAGCGGTCGGGGATGGCCTTTGGTGAGGAGGACGACTTCTTCGAGGACCTTTTGATCTCCTTAATGGATTTCACAATTTCATGGAGACATTCTCGGGTGTTCCTTGAGTTGTGCCTTTCTAATTCGTCCGTCAATTCCGCTCGGCTATGCAGGAGCTCATACCGGCGATCGTACTTTTCCTCAAGGTCTTTCCTGAGTCTCTCACCACCCTTCTCTCATAGATCCTCAACCTTTTTATGGAGTGCCTCATTGATCTCCTTCCGGAGCTGTTGAACCACCTTGATCGCTTCATTGCGATCGACCTTTGACTTTCGTATTTGATCTCTCATCATGTCCACCGTCCTTTCTAGGAGTTTCACCTTGCCTTCCAGCCGGGCCCGTGCATCCAACCGGATATCTACCTCAATCGCTTGGGATTTGCTTTCCATTGATTCCTATAGCACAAAGGACCGACGAGCCGTAAGGGCACCGCGGGAAGAATCTCGAAAAGCCATGCTTTGAGTAAGGCGGGGACTCAACACAAACGAGATTTTGACTTATTGAGAGAAACGAGTTTGACCCTTTGGGGGGGGGAAGCCCAAGCCATGCATTTTGGATGAATTTAACAATTTTGGTTTTCAGAAAACGAATTTTTTTTTTATTCTTTTGATCATTCTTAGGCAGTTTCGTCACACGAACAAACGTTAGTGCACAGTTCAAAGTCTTAACATTTATTGTTCATGTTTACTTAAAACACGTCTTATTCCTAACTGGTTGGAAAATATTTCTCTTCTTTTTCGCAACTATTCTACATCCTGGATCAGTGGAGGCCATCACTACGCCTATAAACCCCTCGTTTTTCACCTGCCTTGCACACTCCCAAGGATGGACTGTCCTGGGCGAGGGTCCTATAGGGCAAGCGGCTTCCACCGACCAAAAGAAACGAACCTAGGGTCTAGTGCATCGCAAGATTCCCAATGCGTGAGCCATTCCAATCATGATTAAGCCCCGGTTAAGATCGAGATTCGTCTTAGGGATTTAAGGGACTTCCGGCATAACCTCATCTTTGATGAGGGCTCTCGAATCTTATCCATGGGCTTAAGGATGATGAGTATGAACCATTCATTAGGGATTGACAACACAGTGTCACCCTATCCATAACACATGACTTAGGTTAATTATAGCCAATATTAACGCATAAGTCAAGGACTGGGTCAAAGTTGACCATGGTCACACTTGCTTTCACAAGGAGTCGTGACTCGGGCATTAACTTGGCCAAAATTAACCTCAGACACGTATTAGGGACGTGGTAACGTGAGCTAG
This sequence comes from Campanula takesimana, assembly GCA_026119855.1. Taxonomy (NCBI): domain Eukaryota; kingdom Viridiplantae; phylum Streptophyta; class Magnoliopsida; order Asterales; family Campanulaceae; genus Campanula; species Campanula takesimana. The sequence continues at coordinate 66,630 of JAOWBW010001435.1, forward strand.
ACAAAAAACCAACTAAAGTCTCGGTATTTGTGTGTCATGGACAAGTGTGGTTGACTCGGCTCGGAAGAGGAGGTGGAATGGACCCGTGCGCGCTAGAAGGCCACAAGAGCGCCAATCAAGCTGCATCGTGGCATCCATCCCGGGTTTAAAGGGCATTTGGAACGTGCAAGGTCAAGTGCGCGTAATGTGAAGCCATTCTATGTTCTCTTTTGAGTTAAAATATAAATTTTCGATTCGTTTTAGCATTATGAGCAATGTACAATCAACACATGAACAAGCATGAATAAGCATAATCAACAAAAATGAACAAGCATGAATAAGCTATTTACACAAGCAATCAAGCGAGAATCATATGAACAAACAAAGCCAAAACTTGTACATATAATAAATTGTGCACAACAAAAATTCTTTGAAATCAAAACTTCACAAGAAACAATCATTTTGAAAACTATTTGCAAAACAAGTTGTGCAAAAATGATTCAAATTTTTTACAAAAGGGGTTATGCACAAGGAGGCCTTAAAAACCCGATTTTATGTCAAAAAAGACTTGTGCATAACCAAGATTTAAAAACCAAGTTTTGGCTAGAAAAGAAGAAGGTAATGTGCACAAACAAATCTGTAAATTTGGAACCTGGATAAGCAGAAGCAAAAGGGACACAGAATGTTTCTGCCCTGTACAAAATTGTCAAATTTTGAAACATTCTGTTCCCTGCCCAACATAGCCGTACGGCTATAGCATCCTGGCTATTATTTTTTGTAGTTTTTCAACTTCTGATCATCAAGCCCCAGTTCATTGCACATCCAGAACAGTTTCCACTCCAGAAAATTCAAACAGAAACTCAACACACACAAAACAAACACAAAAGTTAACAAAAACGGGGGACGGGAGTTTGACCAACACAAAAGTGTCCTCAAATTTTCTAAAAAGAAGTTAGAGATTCTATTAGTTCGGAGGTCAGGTTACGCCTTGGGAAGAGTTTTACGTCACCCAAGTCGCCTCGGATAGGACCGAGTCTCCCTAGAGTTAGTTAACAAAATGCATGTGTGTGTGTTTCAAAATGGTGAGAAACTGACTTTTAACAAAACTGGTTAATTATTTAACAGAAAAGGGTTATTTTGCAAACATTCTCACCAAAAAGGGAAGAAACTAGAAAATGCACTCCCCGGTCAAAGTAGCCGTACGGATGGGGAGGGTATTCCAGGGATTTTTGACAGTTTATTAGAAAACTGTCCAGTTTCAGGCAAAACAGAGTGCTTTTACTGAAACTGGACTGAGATGATCATTTTCAGTTATTTTCTTTAACAAAAACATGGATTAAATCATCACTATGTCATTGATCACTAGCTGGACACCAAAAACAAAGGTTTTAGGTGTGATCAAGACAATCATTGGGGAAATGTAAGAAAAAATGTGATGAACAAGCCCTTTGGGCTAAAATGACCATTTGATGAGTAAAGATTGAAACTTTACCATCAAGATGGACTTATGATGCAAGATTAAACCTTTAGAGACAAAAATATAACATAAAGATTGAAACTTTATCACCCAATCATGACTCTCAAGGCCAAACAATAACAAAATCAATATGAAATTTAACAAATCATGATCATCCTTAGGTTTTATCCCATAATCACACACTAGGCATGAAGGGAACCTTGAATCACCTCATGATTTGGTTCCAATATACATATATAATCATAATAATTAAAATTATAAAAATATATACTCCCTCTGTCCCATTTGAAGCTTCACCATTTTGGTGATGACACACAAATTAAGAAAAATAATGAGTGTAAGAAGGGTTGCGAGAGGGAAGAAGTTAGTGGGTATGACAAGTGGGGCCTACAATTTAAATATGTGAGAGGGAAAAATTAGTGGGTATGACAAGTGGGCCCATAATTTAAGTATGTGAGAGGAAGAAGTGAGTGGGTATGACAAGTGGGACCTACATTTTACCATTTTAGGAAAGGATGAAGCTTTTACGGGACACCCATTTGGGTAAAATGTGAAGCTTCAAATGGGACGGAGGGAGTATTTATTTTAAACTTTAAATATTAATGTTTCAATTTTTTTTGTTCACAACCCTTTTACTTAGAGAATTTTCAATTTAGCCCTTAAAAGGAAAATCAATTTCAAACTAACTAGTACGTTAACTTTCATTGACTGTTTCGTCAAATTTTAACTAGCGTTAGAAAAATAGGTCAAATTGAAAACGAAACTAAAGTACGCAGGACACATTTGCTGTTTATGAAGTACGCATGCCACATTGACTACGCCCAAATAATACGCATGTCAAAATGGCTAAAAACTCATATATCATTTGAGTCTAGGAAATAGCAATGTGATTAAGAAACCTTTTGATCCATGTTGAAAGGGATGTAAGTGTACTATAGTTAGATTTAAGGGCTGTAATCTTTGGATTTAGCAAATGAAAGCTGGAGCAGCTTAAATTAATGATGTTTTGATAAGACCGTTGTTGAAGAATATGGTGATAATTTTTTTTATTAGGAGATTAATTATCAAGGAGTGAATTTGATAAGATGGATTGTATAAATCGATTTTAATTAAAACCTTGCTAGAACATATTACATGCATGTTAACTTAAATATAATGATTATTATTACTCTCTCCGTTTGTCTCAAAATGACAGTTTATTTGATTTCTTATTGAATTTAATAAAAAATAAATTATTTAATCATTTTAATGAAATTTTAATTTTTCTAGGGCAAATTGTAATTTAGTTACCTGAGTTTGTCGTCATGTTTCAATTGGTTATCCAATTTGTATTTGTTACAATTTGGTTGCTGAATATGTCTTTTTGTTGCAATCAGGTGTAATTTTGGTTAGCCCATTAGAAAACTAATGAAAATGGATGAAAAATGTAACAAGCATCATTCAAAATTGCGTAATCACCCTTATAGTCTAAATTACCCCACTTCGCCCCCAGCTCCTAACGAATGTGTTAAAACTAAGGAATCAATTAATGACCCCTAAAATTTACATAATTAATTAGCTTAATCAATTAATGATCCCACAAACTTAACAATAACTATACTTAGTAAAAATTGGCTTAGTCAGTCCAAAAATTCTAAAAGATAATCAGCCTATTTCATAACAATCTAACCCATTAACAAAATTATCAACCATCATACCCCACTTCAGTCCATTTGAACACTGAGCCCAAAAATCATCAACCCATTTAAACCCTTAGGGCAAATTGCAATTTAGTTACCTGAGTTTTACACGATGTTTCAATTGGTTCCTGAATCCGTTTTTCAGCAAATTGGTTACTCCAGTTTGTCATTTAGTTGCAATGTGGTATAAAAATGGATGGATTGTTAGTTTTTTAATGAAATGGATGGAAAATCTAACAAGTTTCTTTTATAATTGCAAAGTGCACCCTCCAACTCAACTTATTCACATTTTTACCCCATAATAAAAAATTTGTAACATCTAAAGACATTAATTTATAAACCTACAAATTGTAATTGTTTGTTTCAGAAAAACTTGAGCAAAATAATAATAATAATAATAATAATAAAAAAAAAAATCTTCTCGCTCTCACTTAAAAAACATTGGGCATTTTCTTAAGTATATTATGCATTGTCCGGAAACAGTAAATTGACAAAAATTGCGCCGACAAGCCACAATTTATTGTGCAAAAACGTTTCTCCAGCCATCAATTTTTTGATTAGAAATGACAAAGAGATCATGAAGGCAAGCACTACCAAACCCACTTGGATGGAGCAGAGAGAAAACAGTGGTCGCGAGAAGGGGGAGAAGGAACGTGGGTGGAGAGATCGCCATTTTTGGTGGTTTCCTTTGTTTTTCGACGGGCCAAAACACTGTTCCGCTCTGGATATCATATTTTATAATTTTAGTTAAATAAAATTAGTATTTTCATGAATGATATGTATTTGTCATAAGTTAAATAAAATTATTATTTTTATGATAGATATCATAATTTTTATAATTTTGATGTAATAAATAAAATGAAAATGAGTGAAACACTAATCTTTGGACATATGCATGCAAATTATGTTAGTTTTTAAACATTCGTTAGGAGTTAGGGGGTGAAGTGGGAAAATTTAAATTGTAGGGTTAACCATTGCAATTTTGAAAGAAGCTCGTTAGGTTTTTCATCCACTTTTGTTAGTTTTTAAACGATCCATCCATTTTTATACCACATTGCAACTAAATGACAAACTAGAGTAACCAATTTGCTGAAAAACGGATTAAGGAACTAATTGAAACATGGTGTAAAACTCAGGTAACTAAATTGCAATTTGCCCAAACCCTTATCTCACACCTCTCTCTCTCTCTTATGAACAAGCTAGGGTTCATCGTCCCTCTCTCTTTGCGTTACAACGACGCTCCAAAAACCCTAGCTCACACACTCTCCATCTTCATTTCTCTCCAATTTCGTTGTTGTTTGACCTCATCAACCCTTCTACTACACAAATCGCCCCAAAAATTATGGATTTCCTGTCGAGTTTGGATGAAAATGTTTAGTCGGCGTCGGAAATTGAAGCTTGGTATCATGGCACCATTGAATGTCTGATGTAATCGACTCCATTAAATCAAAGGAAGACACGGTGGTGCCGGAGACCGAGTTTTCGAATTTGGGTGAGTCGGTGGCTATAGAAACCCCATTATCTGTGGATTCGCTCTTACAAAGTTCGTTGGTTGAATTTTGATTTTTTTTTTTTTTTTGTGTTTTCGGATTTAAAATTAGGAGTTGAAATTTGAATATTTGTGTGTTTTAGATTCTGAACTGAAATTTATTGGGGGAATCTCAAAGGTTACCTATTTGGATCCAAAAAATGTTGTCTGTGCTTTGTGTAATTGTTTTCCAGTTAATACTATGGCTGAAACTTGAATTTTGGTTGGATTCGTTACTTTCTTAATCTCATCTTTGACTTTTCTAATTTTTTTAATCTTCTTCCACTTACAATACTTTTGAATATAAATATTGTCTCCTTAAATCTTGTGCCAAACAGTAAAGGTGCATGTTGAGTTGGGAGGGATGTAGTGGTATATATAATTTTTTATATATAATTTTTATGCAATTTTAAAAGATGACTGTTATGTTCTTCATCTATTTTCATTAGTTTTCTAACGGGCTAACCAAAATTACATCTAATTGCAACAAAAAGACATATTCAGTAACTAAATTGTAACAAATACAAATTGGATAACCAGTTGAAACATGATGACAAACTCAGGTAACTAAACTGCAATTTGCCCTTTTTTTATTGATAAATCACTTCCTACCTCCATCCTAAAATCAATATCTATTGTTTTTTTGTTTTTTTTTTTTTTTTTTTTTTTAAATTTGCTAGTCATCTCATCAAAAACAGTAATAATTTGTCAATAAACTTTTAGAGTATTTTACTAAGATTATTAGATTGATATTTATCTTTAGTCCAGTCTTTCTGGCTCTTAAACTAGCGAGGAATCAGAATATTAAAATTTACTTGTGCTGACAAAAAGATAGAAAACAAAATTACGTAACTATTTTTTCAAAATGGATGTAGGACTTTAGAGGGGATTTTTTTTTTAATCCTTGAACAAGGGAATTAAATTCATGATCCGATGATGAAGTTGACTTCATAGTTCGACCCTTTAACTATATATATATATATTTTTTTTTTGGAGTTGTCTAGCAATGCGAAAATCAATGGAGATGAATGCAGTTACGGAGATGGATCTCATTCACTGAGTTTATTTAACAAAAAAGATTATAGTCAAACAAGAAAAACAACCGGCCTTTTAATCGAGCCAAAATCTTGGGTAAAACGCGTTTTACAAGATGCCTAGGAAAAACGTGTTTTAAAAAAGCGCGGTGACATTTTTGTAAATATGTGGAACTTCTTTAAAATACGCGCGGTGGCATTTTTGTAAATAATCGTGTTGAGAATATGCCTTTGAATCAATGTCTATTGGTTAAGGATATGTCCGCGACAAGTCGAGTAATTTTTGGGATTTGAATTGAGCAAGCAAAAGAAATCCTTTTGGTACATGGATTAATGTTTATTGGTTTAATTAGGTTTCTTATTGGTACAATGAATTGTTCAAGAATTAGGAAAGTCGTTTCCTAATGAGAATAGGATTACTTTGTACACAAGAAATAGGATTTCAATTACATTGTACACAAGGAATATGATTCCTTTTCCTTTTGGGTTTCTAGTATTTATGCCTATAAATACTAACCCTTCCTCTAGCATTATTTTTGCCGGTCATCTTTGATAGATACAAGTAGAGATCTAAGATCTAGATTTAGGTTCACGGAATTATTTGCCTAAATAATTCGTGCAACTAGATTAGTGAAGATCGTCTTTGGTAATTGCCATTGAATAATAATATATTCTCCCTCCGCCCGTGGACGTAGCCAAGTTGGTGAACCACGTAAATTCTTGTGTTGTGGTTGATTATTTCGCTTGACATTGTTCTTACGTATATTTTGCTCTACCTAGTGGCACCAGAGCTTGGTTGAAAAGGAGAATTAGCATCGACGGAAGAGATCCAAGATCGAAGAAAAACAAGGTAGCAGTTTCTGGTCCGTTTTTATCCAGCGCAGCGGTGAAGAAAAAGGCGTAGCGCGTTCGTTCACCGTTGGATCAGGCTGATTTTTGGCAAGTAGCTTCGGGACTCATAGGTATTCGATCTGAACGGTGGAGATCGGATTTTGATGTCCTTAGCATCGGGAATTTTGTCCAGACAGAAGCAGCAAGTGTTTTGTCTTCGATTGTTGCGTTGGAATTTCTTGTTGCGATTTCTCTGGTTGGTGATGGTTGGTTAGAGATCTAGGGATTCCGCTGCAAAGAAGAAGATGGGTCAAGGATTTGAATCAACGATCGACAAGACTAATGGGAGGAATAGTATTTTATTCTTTGGTAAATCATGATGAAGGCCCTGCAGTTCGTGTGCAGTACATGTGCAATTCGCGTGCAGCGATCGTGCAGTGCACATGCAGCGTTCGTGCAGAAATCTGAGTGTCTAGGTTGGACACATCAAGACAGAAGTCGTGTTGAAGAAACAAGGCTTATTGGCACCTTCGTGGCGAGTAGATCTTGTACAGACAGAGTTTCAACAGGGATAGTTGCGAAAGGCGGCAAGGGTTCTAGCAAGAAGAAGAATTCTCAAAAATCTTCTAGCAAGAGAGGCCCGAGACCTGATGAAGTTTGTAATTTCTACAAGGAGGGGAAGGGAAGCGAGGAAGTGATGGATTCTCTGGAGGAGAGGGCGCATTCACAAATCATCATGGGTCTTACTGATGATGTTCTCGTGGAGGTTGCTATGGTATACAGTAACCATTGGTATTTTTCTCTAACAGAGGAAGAAGGCTCATGGCGCGGTGATGAGTGGCTTCTAGATCCAAAGGTGGAGCAATGCGAGATAGTTGAGGAGAAGGTGGAGCCTATTTTTACCAAGGGTAGTAGATGGGCAGACGATCCTGAGCTACAAGATGACTATCCGCAGGAGTTGATACAATTCATCTCGGTGGGCGAGTTCAAGTGCCGAATGAACTCACCAAGCATGACAAATTGTTAGTCGCCCGGAAGGGGCGGTGCTCTAGATAGGCGGTCTAGAGGCACTAAGGAATGCTAGGTTTAGCATATCGTCTGATTGCTTGGGAGGAGCAAGATTGTCCGACGTGACAAAGGGTGCTTGAGGTAAAGCACAAGATTGCAATCTATTCGCCTTTAAATGAGTGGGTTCGAAGCTTTCTAGACTAGTTCGAAGCTCATCATTGGATTGGGATTGAGAAGCAATCGGGACAAGGTACAATCTGGGGATTTAAGGTGTAATCTATTCGAAGGCCTAGAAGTAGATACACAAGTCTAGTCGGCAAAGGGGTACTTAAACTCGAGAGGTGTACAGTCTCAAGTGTTCGGCGAAACACTATGTTGATGGTCTAGAAGGCTTTCTAAGACATCAATACTAGTTTCTTGGCTCTCATCGGCGCTATGGAGAGTTCGAAGAAACAAGATAAGTAAGAGCACATGTTAGTGGAGTATTGTAGCAGTTCGTACAGACATCGTGTAGTCGTGCAGTTCATGTACAATTTCCGTTTGTGCAGATGCTTATGGGGAAGAAATCCAAATAAGTAGTCACGGGTTCGAGATACATTGCCAGAATGAGAAGTGATTTGTTCAAGCCATTCAAGGGTGTTTGTCCATGTTTGTTGGTGATCTAAGAATAGTTAGAAGCACGTTGAAGTTTGAGACAATATCGACTGTCGTCTTCTGGGTAATATGGTATTCGAATTTGGTGATCGTGGATTTGGTATTTCGGATATGGTGGTCAACGTTGTGGTGAAGGTTCTAGGGATCTAGAAATCATGGCAAAAGTTGAGCCGGAAAAGTCGTTTGCTTGACTAAGTAAACGTGGTTGTTCTTGAGTGAAAAAAGATGGTGTCTTGACAAAGACAAAAGGCGGTGGCGGAGGTGGAGAGATATATTTGGAAGCGGAGGATTCAACTCAAGGTGGAGTTTGGGTCGGTTCGTGGATACAAATTATGGTTTGGGGAGATTCAAAGCCAAGGTGGAGATTGTTGAGAATATGCCTTTGAATCAATGTCTATTGGTTAAGGATATGTCCGCGACAAGTCGAGTAATTTTTGGGATTTGAATTGGGCAAGCAAAAGAAATCCTTTTGGTACATGGATTAATGTTTATTGGTTTAATTAGGCTTCTTATTGGTACAATGAATTGTTCAAGAATTAGGAAAGTCGTTTCCTAATGAGAATAGGATTACTTTGTACACAAGAAATAGGATTTCAATTACATTGTACACAAGGAATATATTGTACACAAGGAATATGATTCCTCTTCCTTTTGGGTTTCTAGTATTTATACCTATAAATACTAACCCTTCCTCTAGCATTATTTTTGCCGGTCATCTTTGATAGATACAAGTAGAGATCTAAGATCTAGATTTAGGTTGACGGAATTATTTGCCTAAATAATTCGTGCAACTAGATTAGTGAAGATCGTCTTTGGTAATTGCCATTGAATAATAATATATTCTCCCTCCGCCCGTGGACGTAGCCAAGTTGGTGAACCACGTAAATTCTTGTGTTGTGTTTGATTATTTCGCTTGACATTGTTCTTACGTATATTTTGCTCTAACAAATCGGAACTTCTCAAACGGTTCTGGATATCAATATAAAGCATTCTGGATGTAATTTTGAAGCTCATTTGAAGAAGGTCATGGCCAACAAACCTTCTGGATATCAATATCAAATTGTTCTGGATATATATATATATATATATATATATATATGAGGCGGTCTCCTGTGAGACCGTCTCACGCTGTGCGACGGCTCACAGGCGCCGACCCTTTTTTTTTGTTTTTTTTTTTTTTTCTGCCGATTTTTTACCCACCCCACCCCATTTCCTCCCAACTAAAGTAACATTTGTTATAACAAAATGTAACACTTTTTTCTCATATGTAACACTTTTTTTTCTTTCAAAAATTTACCACAATTTTTCTGAATTATATTAAAGATAACATAAGATTGATAACTAAACTAATGTAACATTTTATAATAAATGAATGTAACCTTTTTTTTTTCTCAATTGTAACACTTTTCTAGGGTTTTTTTACATTCAATTGAAATGCAAAAACGATTATATACATGATTTTTTACTCTTTTTTTAAAAAAAAAAAAAATGTAACATTTAACCTATAAAACAGTTACATTCATCTATATAACATATTACAATCATATATGCACTGTGTTACAATCAATTGTTGTTTTTTCTAACCACAAAAACTATTTATATTATTTTGCGAAACTGCTATTACATCTTACAAATAAAGTGTTACTTTTTTAAGACTAAACTGTTACATTATTCATAAGAAAGTGTTACATCTCAGGAGACGAACAACCCAATTTTTTTTGTGTTAAAAAGCATTTTTTTTTTTTTTAAATCAAACCATATCATGACCTATGTAGTATTGTTCGTCTCATTGAGACGAACACAACGGTATTTTTAAATATTTTTTTTGACTTCAAAATCTCAAGATATAGCATTTTAAAATTTTTGAAGTTTTTTTTTTTTTTTTTACAACAGCTGGCTTTTGAGAAAAGGGGAGGGGGTAGCGGCCGTCTCACGCGCCCGTCTCACGGCGTGAGACGGTCGCATATAAGTTTTCGTCTATATATATATATATATAAAGTCATATGGATATGAGTTTCAAGCATGTTTTTAGAAAAGTCTTGGTCAAGAAAAATTCTTGATATCAACCTCAAAAGGTTCTGGACATCAATAATAAAGCACTCTAGATATGATTTTAATGATATTTGAACAAAGTCATGCCCAACAAACCTTCTGTGTATCAAGCTTAAGAGGTTCTGTATAGAAATAATAAAGGTTTCTGGATAGTGTTTTTTATTGTGCAAATGAGAAAAAAATGAAAAAAAATATTAAAAATATGATATTTTTTAGCGCAAGGGAGAGTGTATTTTTAGTGTCAGTTCTAGTGTTTTTGATAGCCAATTGTACTATTTTTGATAGCCATAGAGCATTTTGAAAGAACATTTAAAGCTGAAAATAATCTTTGAGACTGATAGCCAGAACCTTTTAATCGGATAGCCGGAACCTTTGAAAGTCATATCCAGATGTGTTCTTTTTTTTTTTAAATGAAATTTGAAGAGAAATAGAAGTCATTGGGCTTTACCCCCGATTCCGTGTTTAAAATCGCCAAAAGACGTCGTTTAGACCCTCAAACTGTCGTTTGAAGTTTTTTTTTTTCCAGCAAATCGCGCCGTTTTTGCAAAACACGTTTTTCCTAATCACTTGATAAAAGACTGTTGGTCCCAGAGGGCAACAAGGGTATAGAACCGCTAGAGGGGGGGGGGGGTGAATAGCGGTCCAAAACTTTTTCGAAAATACCTTTAAAATCAACCGAGTACTTATCAGTTTGGCCAACTGTGGTTTAAAGCACAAGAACCGAACTGATAAAATGCACAGCGGAGTTTGCGGTTTGGCCAAATAGGTTAGTTAAAGAGTTGGGAGGTTTGACTCAGGTTGAGAAAACACTATGATGCAACTGAATAGTTAAGCTTGAAGTTCAAAGGAAAAACACAGTTCATCTTTCAAGTCATTTCGTATATGGAAACAAGTTCAAGACCACAAACAAGAAAGATAAATATCAAGACAGAAAATAAAGATCAAACACACAAATTGAAGAGGTTCGTTCTTAAATGAACTACGTCCTCTACCTAGATGGTTAGTCTAGGATTTTCTAATAGCTATGAGACTTGTATTAATTTAGAGGAGGTTTTACAAGATGAATCTAAACTCTAAACAATAAGTCTAACCTAAGCTAAAATAACAACCGGTGTTTTCGAAGTATATAATCTATGTAATCATATAAATCGGGTGTGTGTGTGAAAAGAAATCAAATGCTCTAAGTATCTAAATGATGGTTGAGCAAATGAAAGTCTTTTGGTGTAAAGGCTGAATATGAAAGGTTGTTAGGCTTGAAGCTTTGATGAAGAACTGGGTTTGCTATGGAGATGGTTTGAAGATATGAATATCTGGGTTTGAATCTTCAAAGCAAACTTGAACACTTGGGAATGAATCTCTTGAAGCTCAGCAACCTTCATTGTTGAATAATGGAGGCTATTTATAGGCAGAGCACCCTTGTGACCGTTGGGTAAAGATTTGAATCAAATCTGAAAGGTACAGTGCTGTCGAAATCCCATTGGTTGAGCTGTCATTTTCGTCCTTGGTTTTGTCTTGTAGTTCTAGGTAGTTGTTGCACCACTACCTGACATTTGTCCTTTGTTGCAGAAAGGACTAACGGTAAACAATTCAAACTGATAGACAAACCGACATTCCTTGCAGAAACTCCAAGTTAAATTACAGTTATTTTGACATGACATAACAACATCCTTTTACGGTTAAAAGGGAATGTTTGTCTAAGGAATAAATGACATGTCTTTAATTCTTCAATAACTGCTCTGCGGTTTCACCAAGCATAGGGGCGGTTTGAAGAATGATCTTGATGGACGGTTTCATCAAACATGCAAACTGCAGTTTGATGAAAACTGAAGGGCTCCATGCTGGCGGTCTCAAGATGACGGCTTGAAGCACTGAACCGCTAATAATACAACCGAACAATACTCAGCCTGGATAATCAAAAATCTAGAAATTGACTTATCTAAAAATTGAAGTAGAACTTCATTACATGCGGTCTTAAAGTCCATAAAAAGATACGTGACATGGATCAATCAAATTAAAGGTGGGTGAACTAACAATGAATCCTAACAAAGACGTTTTACAGGGGACGATCCCTTTAATCGCTCCATGCCAGCCTCATGAAAGGGATTTACTCCCTCCGTTCCAAAATACTTATAGTTTTAGGATTTTCACACGTATTAAAAAAACAATCAGTGTATATTAATAGACTAAATTACATTTCAAATACCTAAACAATTAAATATTTTTACAATGGCAATCAAATATCATAAAAAATGTATAATTGACAAACAATACCAAAACCATCTAGATAATAGCAAAACTATAAATATTTTGAGGCAACTACAAGTACTACGGAAGGAGTAATTAATTTCAAACTGATATGTCGTATTTTGGAAAGTATATATCAAATGTGGCATTGTTCCAACCAAGCAATGCTCCGACGACCAGCAGTGGCGAAGTCAGGATTTTCTGAAAAGGGGGTCAAGACTTAAGATTGCTTGGGGATAAGTATTATTGTTGAGGTTTACAACTATAACATACAAGGGGGTCGAATAGTGCAATTTTTTCTCAAATTTAAGGGGGTCAAAATGAATAAATTCATATATATATTTTTTGTAGTAAATGTCATTTTCTAAAATTTTGAAGGTACTAAAATTGATACATTTTAAAATTCAAGGGGGTCGTGACCCCCTTCCCTTTGCCCTAGCCTCGCCACTGGACCAGAGTCGATTTGATCAGCTCGCCATAATGTTTATTTGACGGACAAGATGGTTTTGAGTTACGGAAAACCCTCATTTACCAAATTAATCTCAACCACATAAAGTGAAAAGTGAGCGACATAAACGATCTCGAAACCGCTTACTGTAACGCTGGAGTACGAGCTCACTGGAGCAGCCCCACGTCCGTATATATCCCAGCTGTTCCATCTTTCATTTCAACTTTGTTGCAACTCTATCATCGCAATTGGCAACGTACATAATCCTCATAGATAACAAGGAATAATGTAGGTATGTACTCTCGTAACGGAGTTTCTAGTTTTTATTGTAAATTTAAATGAATTTTAACTAATAATTTTTATTTATATAATTATTTTAATAAAACTTTATATCGGTAGCATATAAAGGTTTCAATAAAATTTTAAATTTTCACTAAAATAATTAAGTTGCGAGAATCTCACAAAAAACGCATTTTTCCTAAGCTTAAAAAAAAAAAAAAAACGAGTTTCGACATGACAATTTTAGTGTAAGAAAGTGCTAGTGTACAAAAGTGTCAGTGCATGAATATAAAGTGCTAGTATAAAAATATCAGTAGTTGTGTAAAAAGTGTCTGTGTAAAAATTGTCAATATATAAAAAAGTGTTAGTGTCAAAAAATGCTACTACCGCCGTCCCAGAATATATGTCAACCCTCTCATTTACACGCAGATTAATAAATGGTGAAAGTGATGTAAGTGTTATGAGTATGAAAAGTGAGGTAAGAGAGAGAATGTGAGGTAAAGAATAGTAAATTGATTGGTGTTGTGAGTATAAAAGTAAAGTAGGAGAGAAAATGAGTGGGATAAATAGTAAAGATTTTTTGTCATTTTAGGAATTGGACATATACTTTGTGACACACTAAAAGGGAAAGGTGGATATATACTCTGGGAACAGAGGCAGTAGTTTTGGAGTAAAAAAGTGTCAGTGTTAGTGTAAAAAAGTGTTAGTGTCAGTGCATGTATTATTAAGTGTCAGTGTAACCAATGTTAGTGCAAAAAAAATGACAGTATAAAGAGTGTCAGTGTATGTGTGTTTATGTGTTAACGACAAAAAAATTGTTTTTCAGATAAACGCGTTTTTCATAAGATCAACTCATCATCACAAAAATACAAGTAAATACACTTTCATTATCAACAACTCAACATTTTCTTCCAACTACAAGCAACAAAACAATGTACATAGTATATAACTAACCCTAACCAATCTTCTTCTTCTTCTTCTTCTTCTTCTTCTTCTTCTTCTTCTTCTAGCTTTTCCTTTTCCTTTTCCTTTTCCATTCACTCCTCATCTACAGAAAAATCAGGCTCAGCAGGCTTCTGCAACTGCAACGAGCCGCCCGCATTCGCCGGAGAACCCATCGTCACTCCCCTCCTAGTACCAAAACCCGACTCCAACGAACCCACAATTTTACCACTTTCCAATCTCAGACCTTCCGAATATTCATCACAACTACTCGCAAAACTCTCTCTCCGTTTGAGCTCAATCGATGCCTTTCTCTTTTTATACCTTCTCCAAGCCGCTTGAACAAAACAAGCGGCCCAAGTCCTCCACTGATGCGAATAAAATCTGAACTTGTGACGGAGTTGTTTACTATGCAGTCGTCTAAATTGTGACGAGACAAATTTTAAGTCCTCTGCTATGAGTGCAAATGCTTCAACTTCTGAGATGGCTTTAACTGTGCGAGTTGATGAGGGAAGAATGACACTTGGACGTGGATCCAGGGCCCACGTTAAGAGTTCTTCGCCACAAAAGTCGCCGGAACCGATCCGGCATGAGTTGAAGAAACCGGTCCGACCACCATTTGTGGTGTAGGAATCGAGGTTGCCTCGGATTATGAAGAGCATTTCATTGACCGGGTCGCCTTCTCTTACTAGGCAAGTGGATTCTGTGCATAAGGCGGGTTTGAGCCTCTCGCATATTGCATCCAACATTCTTTCGTCCATTTGGTCAAACAGTGGCACCTGTTAAGAACGAGTGGTCAAACTTACTCTGAGTTTTTTTCTACCATGAGCGATGTTATACACCCCCGGCTTTTCATGCTTTAGTCTGTTGTACATTACAAGAATTGTGATACAACCTTACATTACTGAGTACACCCACCTGCATGCTTTGATATGTTGTACGGTACAAAAGATTAGAGCATGCAGGTGGGTGTACTCAGTAATGTAGGGGGTGTATAAAACAATTCCCTTCTAGCATTAAGTACTTCCTCTGTCTTTAAAATATACTCGTCTTTACATTTTTATTTTTATTTTTCTCCCAAAAGAGATTGCCCCATTTCTATGAAGGCAATAATTATACTAGAATTTCAAGAAGGTACAAGCAAATTAAGTATTAAGAAAAAGAAGTTTGACTTGTCAACTAAAACAATCTTGGGACAAAGCGGGTATTAAAGAAGGAAGGATGGCAAGAAAAAGGAGAGATTGTGAGACATACTCTTCGAACAAGGTCATAACAGAGATGGCGTTTTATGTCCCTTCGAAGATCCAAAGGGAGGCCTTTCAGAAGAGATTCTTCATCAACTCCTCGAGTAGCTACCCATTTATATTGATCATATTTCCTCACCGATGTCCTTAGCTCTTGAGGCAACTGTCTGTGATGCATCCATTGTTCTGTATCAGTCCTCTTGATCCTCCATTCTTCTAGCCTAACTGTTGTAGATTGGAGATATGTCTGCCACATGATATTGCAAATATTCAACGGCCGCAATCAGCAGCATAGTATATATTAACTTAATACATAAAACAATTGTGTAACTTTTTAAACAAGTCAAAAATGTTACACCCCCATCCCAAAATCCAAGTCTTTCTCAAAAATTGTTGTCCCTAAAATAGGGTCCAGTTTTAGTGAAGTTACGAAATTCTCCCTCATCATAATTATCATTTTAAACTTACACGTGGTAAAATCATTAAGGGAATTTATGTATATATGTTACTACAAGTGCTTAAAAACCAACTTTTTGAAATTTCCCTCGAAGTCAATATATGGACACTCATTTAGGGAGGGTGTATTTACACAACACACCCTGTGCCTCGGGATGAACTCTCTACACCAAATTTTTTTCAGTAAACCTTATATATAGACATAAGTCAAGATACAGGGACCAATTTCATTTCAAAAATTAACGCATGGAAAATAATTCCCATAATGAAGATGCCAAAAGACTTACTTGCATATTTCCAATGAGCAATGCGAAGAGAACTAATCCCATAATGGCGATTATGATGGCAAAACTTATTTCTCCAACGAGAGTGCTCGTAGCAAGATTTTGGCCAAGGGAACTGCATTTGAGAAACATTGAAAATCAATATAAAAATATTAATTAAAGTGATCAAAATCATACACAATAAAATTATAACAATATAATCTCAATCATAGCAACCATACAGTTTTCTGCAAACATAATAAACTATATAACCGATTTCAAGAGATCCTCATACCTAAGGTTCTTCAATCCCCACCAAAGACAGTAGAAATACTTGTTGAAAAAGAACGCCGATGTTACATCAGATGTCAGTGCATCAGCGTAAATACCGAATACGTAGGAACTAGTACTCGGATTGCATTGACTTGTGATATTGGTTGACTGGAACCAGGCATTTCTTATAGGGTCCTTGACCCTTTTGCATTCAAAGAATCCATCCTCACAAGATGGTTTTTCAACACTGCAGATACTTTTCCAGCATGCTTCTTGCCTCTCAATTGATAAAAGATACCAGCAAGCTCCTAAAACCTACGTTTCAGAACCAATTTAAGATTCTACTCCATATATATAAAAAAAAACTTTCATTTAGATTTTATTTGTTTATTTTTAATACTCCCTCCGTCCCAAAATGATCTTCATACTTTTTTCGACGTTACTATGAAGGAACTTTGAGCAATAATTTTAGGTTGATCTAATTATCTTAATGAAACTCTAAAACTTGTTATTGATAGTATTGTTGATGGTGTGTCAATAACAAGTTTTAGATTTTCATTAGTACATTTGAGTCAACCTAAAATTATTGCTCAAAGATCCTTCGTAGTAACGGCGAAAAAAGTATGAAGATCATTTTGGGACGGAGGGAGTATGTTTATTGATACGTACATGGCTTGCCAACATGTAAAGCATCAGGTTATAAGCAGCTCCGGCCCATGCTGTTTCAGTAACAACACCAGTAGCTTTTACAATTTGGGAGGAGAGTGGATATATCAGACAGAGTCTCGGGATGTATTGAAAAATAATGATAAACCGAAGAACATTTTTCGTGTTTGCCATTGTCGAACCACTTAAACTCGGTATGATAATCCAAATTAATAGCTGCACATGTTAACAAAATTCAATTTCAGATGTGAATTCATATTTTGAGGACTCAAGTCTAAAAAAAGGCCGCCTTAGATTGTTGATAAGTGCATACCTGAGGTAGGGGCAGGGCAGCTACGAGATCAATCCAAAAAACACCTCGTAAGTACCTAATTGCAATCTTATAAGAATCTATAACAAGCTCTCCTCTTCCAAAAACACGGGAAGAAGGAGCAACATAAGCTGTGCGAAACCTAACATAAATCTGAATTATGTAAAAGACATCCGCTACCGATCTTACAATTGTGAGAACAATTTCTAGACCAGTCCCAATATCGATGCAATAACTGTCACGGACCACTGGCAAGTAAAAGAACAACGGGTCTACAAACAAAGAAATCAAACAAGCTACTAAGAAAATTTGGTTCCATTTTCGAAGAGTTAATCCTCGAGGATCCAATATTCTTTTCTTTACTCTCTCGTAATCCTCAGAAAAGACTCTTGAGAGAACTTTAGCTTTTAATGATGATCTCCCGTTCCCGTTCTTTTCAGTTTCTTTCTCGGCCTTCCTAGAGCTAGGCTCGGGTATCAGTGTTCCATCAATCTTGTATTTCACTTTAAACATATTATCTCCGTTAGTACTTGGGAATTTCGCAAGTTCAACATCATCTTGAAATCTGAAAATCACTTTTCATGAATCAAACTCATATAGACGAAAAATAGCTTGAACTTTAGAATAAATTGAACAAAACAATCATTCAAAGTATAGGAAATGGTAAAATACCTTACGGATCTTGAATTACCATAAGCCATGAGCTAGACAAAAAGTTGCTTCCCCGTACTCAATTATATAATTTGGTCTGTTGTACAACGATAAACAACCATAAGGACGAGGATATCATCGGCAATGGAACTCCAGAAATCGATAAACGAGAAGTTTTAAACAACTGAAGAAAGATTTAATGAAGCCTTCTTTATCAGGAATTATGTGAAAGAGACTTAGAGAATACTGTGTATCAACTTGAGTAAGAAAAGTCAGTACTCCATTTCTCTCTCTCTCTACCCTTCATAGACCAAGAGTTTGAGGTCAAACATATGACCAGTTCTTCAATTTCATTAATGTTGTTGTCAATTCACAAACCCTTTTCAGACGTTATGTTAGCTCTGTCAAACTTCAGTAAAAGCTGAATCAGTCAAAACTCAAAACCATTCAAATTCTTTTTGATTCAATCCATTATTACTATGAGGACAGTGAAATTTTCAAAACAAAACAAAACCTTAATTTACACGAACCAGATAATAAACTTGAAATGAAAGTTATTAATGCCAATTAAATATCAAGAAAAAAAAAGGGGGGGGGGGGGGGGGGGGGGGGAAATGTAAGCTGGTTCTAACAAAACTGATCAACATTATTAAAGTTGCTAAACTGTAAATTTTCCGTGATTCCAATCAACATGAAAAGCTGTGTGTGATGTGTGTGAGAGAGAAAACTTACAACTGTTCTCTTTAGACGTTCTGTAACAAGCTGCCCTCTCTCTCTCTCTCTCTCTCTCTCTCTCTCTCTAGCTTCAAAACAGAGTCAAAATTGAAAACCCAGAAAAACCCATAAACCTTTTCTCCCGAAATTGAAAACCCAGAAATCTTCTACTCCATTAGATATTCTTTATTTGTGATTAGGAAAATATTGAATTGGGAGATTTGCCAAATGGAGTGTCAGCTCTCTCTCTCTCTCTCTCTAGCTTCTGTTTACACATATTTTCTTCTCCCTAATTAAACAAACAAAAAAAACGTTTTAAGAATATTATCAAAAACAATTCTTTGAATTTGAGAAAGAACAGCTAACATGAGAAGGAGGGGGGAGGGAACACAAAATTAATGTGGACAATTGATATTTTAAGGCAATAGGGTTTAGAATAGGGTGGGAGTTGGATTTACAACTCTTTTTCGGAATGTTTACAAAAAAATAAAATTAATTACTGTAATAACCGGCCTTTTTGGCCCATTATTATTATTATTGTGCTTTTATATTAAATATTGCGATCGGGCTCATTAAATAATTAATGAGTTGGGCTAATAAAGAAGGGCCCAATCTAGTCAAACTTTGGAAAACTTTTTTGGAATAGGAAAATGGGAACCCTAAGTATTTAAACAACTCTTTAACCCTCTCCCTATTAATTTGTGTCAATCAAAAACCCTAGAGATAAGATAGAGAGGAGGCGGTGAGAAAGAGAAGAAACTGAGAGAGAAGAAAAGGAAGAAGGGAGGAGAAAGAGAGAAGGAGGAAGAAGAAGATTCAAACCCCCCTTCGAAGGTAATTCCCTCATCCCTAAATATTAATTCTTGGGTTGGGTATCACCTAGGAATTATGAAACGAAACTTAGAACCCTAACCCTAAATTGATAAAACTAGGGTTTATTGTTAACCTTTGAAAACCTCTTTAATGGAAAAGTTGGGAATGGTATTGACATGCATGCATGAACCATCACCACCACGACGACGGCGGCGGCAGCGGCAGCAGCTGGCGGCGGCGACTGGCGGCTGTGGAGTGTGTGGGTGTGCCCTAGTGTGTGTGTTTGTGCGTGTGTGTGCAGTGTGTATGTTATGCGAGTGTGCAGTGTGTGTGTGTGTTCGTGTGTGTGCAGTGTGTGTATATGCCGTGTGTGTGTGTGTGATGTGTGTGTGTGTGTCACAAATTAGGGTTTGTAAATTAAGGTTTTGTGTGTGTTGTTCAAGGTGTTTCAATGTGTGAAAGTCAACTGGAATATTGAAAGTCAAACTGTGAATAGTAAGGTCAATGCTGGAATAGTAAAAGTCAACGCTGTGAATAGTGTTTTCATGAAGTTAAGTCAACTTAAGACACTTGGGTTGAAAGTAGACTTTTACGTAAAACCTAAGGGTATGTTGGGAAAGTTATAAAGGGTAATCTAAACCCTAAACTAAAGAAAGACCTTAAAAAGGAGTTTAAGAAATAAACTCATAAGGTTAAAGATAGAAAATGGAATTGGGGAAGGGGTTAAATATTGCTCTTGCCCTAAAAGTAGTATCTTTGTAGATTCTACGCAAGGACCCGCTAGAAGTCAACGCTAGCAAGGTAAGGGATTACGTTCCTAAGTGAATTCTTTATTCATTGGAACTCTATAATTCCTTCATGAATGCTATATGGTCCATAGCACTTGAACTCCACGTTAATGAACGTCTTTTGTATATCTTACCTATGACATGTTTTGGTCGTAGGGAATCTGAGAATATTTGAAATTGCATGTGCTCTCGATTAGGGTACACTATTTTGGAAAGTATGTTATATCTAATTGCAACAGGTGTAGCTGCATAGTCCCTGAAAAGGACTAATGTGGAAACTGTCCTAGGAAATGGACTAATGGAAATAAGTCTAGTTAACTACTTGTAACTTAGACTTTGTGGAACTCTAGATTATCATGATAACTCTAAATAAGGTAGCACCCTGAAAAGGTGTAAGGTCTCTTATTCACTTAACACCCTGAAAAGGTGTGACACCCTGAAAAGGTGTTTGGAACTTGGAATTGACGGAATGGAAATAGGATCACCAATCTTTGAGTAGTTAACTGTATTTGTTATATGCAGTTAGTATTTGAAATGATATCCGATCTTTGAAATTATCAATTGAGTCCGTTCTTTCGGTCACTTCTCCTTAGCTATCAGAGAAGTCCGTATGAACTTACTGAGCATTGTTCGCTCACCCTTTCTCTAATAATCTTTTTCAGGTAACGACTTAAAGAGGTAGACGGATCGCTAGATGAAGCTGTCCGTGTCAGTTATATTAAGACTTTATGGTTTATTTTGTTTAGCTACTGGTTGTGCTGGCTTTGAAGACTTAGCATTTAATTCGCTTCCGCATTTATTGTTGAATTGATGGTTTGAGACTAGCCGTTGGGCTGTTTAAGTGGGATTTTGTAAGATAACTATTGGTATTTCCATGTTTTTATGGATTTGTCTACTTTATGAAAATCTGGGTCGTTACAGTTGGTATCAGAGATAAGGTTTTAGAACTTAAGGGATAGGAAACTCTGATATTAAATAGGCTTGATTGAGCATTCTAGGAATACTAGGATTGCTTGAAGTGGGACTTTCTATTTTAGGAAACCTTCTATTTCGGGAAACTTTCTAAATTGGGAACCTTCTATTTTGGGAAAGAATCTGAAATCAATTTAGGAGTCCAAAGAAATACTTAGGAGTGAACCTTAAGTATTACATTGATGCATTTTGTTGGTGTTTAAAAGATGTTTTGGTGATCATTCGTATCTTTAAGATTATGGTCACTAATTGTGGTAATGTCATGGTTGTAGGTCATGAACGGAGTTAAGAAGAACTTGAAGATGAACTCGCTAGGAAAGAACGTGACCAAAGTGGTTAAGAGGTACTCTCTTCGGATAAGGAAGTTGAATAAGACTCTGAAGAAGGAACAAGCTAAGGGAAGGATTACTTTGAACAAGTGGCTGCTTGCAGAAGGAGCACTAAGAGACACTAGCAAGGAATTAAAGGAAAGAAAGGAAGAACTAATGGGATTTAGAGAGTGGGCTGATATATTATGTGATGATGTGCGAAGCTACTACTTTGCATTGAAGGAGGTAGACCCACAAATGGCAACAACTTTAATGGAAGAGAGTAGAAAGAGGGCAGGAAAGCTAATTGGGAAACATGTGGTAATCAAGGAAGAAGCCGAAGAAATGGAGGTTAACATGGAGGGCAATGAAGTTGTCCCAATGCTTGTTAAGGATAATGAAGAGATAGTGGGGGTACCAGTTCGTAGGCCTAGAGGAAGGCCCAGATGTTCGAAGAAGGCACCCAAGGTCCCTAGTGGAAGACCTAGGGGAAGGCCAAGGAAAAATGCAAACCTTTGAATAAAGAGTAGAAATTGGATATTCTTTTATTTCTTTCATAGTGTTAGTAAGTAGTTATAGTTAGAAGTTTAGTTGGAATTTTTTTTCTTTCTTCACTATTGGGTTCTGGAAGTTTTTATTTAATAAAAGTATTGAAGTTATTCATTAGTAATTGATCCTGATTATCTGTTATGTTTAATTATGGGGTGTAATCTAGTAGAACAAGAAATATAGGTCGAGAAAAGACCTTAATTAGAAAGTATGGCCATGAAAGCGGCCAAGTGGGAATAGTTTTGGTCTAGTAGAATGACTGAAACAAAACTGTGAATGACTTCATGGTAGTAGTTAACTGTAGAAATAATTAGCATAGATTGATGACCAGTTTTGTATGGTAAAAGGTCTAGTGAATTGGCCTCTAATGAATGAATATAGCCTAGTAAATGGATAGAACTAGAATTAATATGGAAACTTTATCTTTTGGGGACGGCCCTATGTATGATAGTGTTTAGACGTAGTAGCCATGCATGTGTAATGTAAATAATGCGTTTTCCCCTATGATATTAACCTAAGAATAATCTTATTCAGATGGCTGGAAGAGGATCCGGAAGAAACGCTAACGCCGAGGGACGAGTTGACCCTGATATGGCGAATTTGTTTAGAACTTTGAATCAAACCGTGGCCGGCATCGGGCAAGTTATGACGACATTGACTCAACCACAGCAGAACCCACAAGTTCCTATGAGGGATCCGCTAGAACTCTTTCAGAAACGGAATCCGGAGTCATTTTCGGGCTCTAAGAATGAGAAACCAGAAGACTGGGTGAAAGACATGGAGAAAGTTTTCGAAACTCTGGATTGTACTCCAGAAAGGAAGGTGGTGTTCGCCACATTCATGCTTAAGGGACAAGCCCTGAAATGGTGGGAAGGAGAGAAGAGAGCTGCTACGGCTCGTGGTGATGCTGCGCTTACTTGGGATGGATTCAAGCACATTTTCTATGCAAAGTATTATTCAATGAGCTTTCGAAACGCTAAGGTGGCAGAATTCATGACTCTAACCCAAGGAAGGATGACCGTGGACAAGTATTGCGAGAAGTTCACAGAATTGCTAGAGTTTTCTCCGGCGTTCTTCGATAATGATGAGCAAAAGGCCCGGAAGTTCGAACTTGGTCTGAGTGACCGAATCCGCTACAGAATTACCCCACTGATGTTGCCAACGTATGATCAGGTGTTGGACCGAGCTAAGATCGTGGAAACTGAAGCGGACAATTATCGGAACAAAAAGGATGAAAAGAAGAAGACGACTGAAAGGGAACCTACCAGAGGAAGCTGGAATAAGAATGAGGATAACAAGCGCAAGACGAGTGATGATCATGAGAAAGATGGTACGGCTAACAAGTACCCTAATAAAGGTCAAGGAAGCCGTAGAGATGGAAAAAGAGAAGATGCCAAAGGGCAAGGCTCAGATGTGAAATGCCAAGTATGTGACGGGAGGCATAAGACTGAGGGGTGCTGGTACAAGGAGAAGAAATGCTACAATTGTGACAAGATGGGACATCCCCATTGGAAGTGCCCGAAACCAAGGAGGGACAACAAGGCCAAAGGAGCAAAGGACGACAATAAAGGAAAAGGTGGAGGTAATGGACGTGTCTTCACTATGACAGCTAAGGATGCACGCGCTACTAATGATCTCGTGGCAGGTACGATACGACTCTATTCTCGTAATGTTCGTGCATTGATTGATTCTGGTGCTACTCATTTTGTGATAAGCACTCATCTAGCAAATAAAATGAAATTGGTCCCTGAAGTGCTAGAGCATTCGTTAGTAGTAGATACGTTGACTAAAGACTCGATTTCTATTACTTCAGTGTATAAGAGATGCCCTTTAGAATTGAATGGTAGGAAATTCGAAGTCGACCTTATCAGTTTGAAGATAGAAGAGTTTGACGTGATCCTAGGGATGGATAGGTTAGCAGCCTATCATGCTCATATAGATTGCTTTAGAAAGGAGGTTAAGTTCAAGCTACCTTCTGGAGAAGAGTGTTGCTTTAAAGGTACGAGACCTAAGGCTCCATCTAACATCATTTCAGTCATGAAGGCGCGTAGGATGTTAAGAAAGGGACGTGGAGGATTTCTGGCGTATGTGAGTACCACTGATGCCAGGGAGGTAACCATAGAGTCGCTCTCAGTGATCAAGGACTTCAAGGACGTGTTTCCAGAAGATTTACCTGGGGTACCACCTGAAAGAGAAGTTGAGTTTTCCATCGATTTGGTACCAGAAACTACACCAATATCGAGGGCATCGTATAGAATGGCTCCCCTAGAACTAAAGGAATTGAAGGAGCAACTACAAGAATTGCTGGACAAAGGATTGATTCAACCAAGTGTTTCGCCATGGGGCGCACCGGTCTTATTCGTAAAGAAGAAGGATGGGACGATGAGGTTGTGCATCGACTATAGGGAATTGAATCGTGTGACGGTAAGGAACCAGTATCCGTTGCCGAGGTTTGATGACTTGTTCGATCAGCTTCGTGGAGCATGTTACTTCTCCAAGATAGATATGAGATCTGGTTATCACCAGCTAAGAGTAAAGATGGAAGATGTAGCAAAGACGGCTTTTAGAACTAGATATGGTCATTATGAATTTGTGGTGATGCCGTTTGGATTGACTAACGCACCGGCAGCGTTTATGGAACTAATGAATAGGATATTTTAAAAGTTCTTAGATACGTGTGTGATTGTCTTCATCGATGATATTTTGGTGTACTCAAAGACTAAGGAGGAACATGAGGAACACTTGAGGTTAGTATTACAAATCCTATGGGAGCAAAAGTTGTATGCCAAATTTAAGAAGTGTGAATTTTGGTTAGAGGAAGTGGCATTCCTAGGGCATGTAGTGTCGAAAGATGGGATTGCTGTGGATCCAACAAAAATAGAAGCCATTGTAAGTTGGGAGAGACCAACGTCAGTAAGTGAGATAAGGAATTTCTTGGGACTGGAAGGTTATTATAGGAGATTCGTGGAAGGGTTCTCTAAGTTGTCCTTAACACTAACCAAGTTGACGCAAGGAGCCAAGTTCGTTTGGTCTGATGAATGTGAAACAAGTTTTGAGGAATTAAAACGACGTTTGGTATCTGCACCAGTTCTTGCACTACCATCAGGCACCGAAGGATTCGTGGTTTATAGTGATGCTTCACTTAAAGGACTAGGTTGCGTATTGATGCAAAATGATAAGGTGATAGCTTATGCATCCAGGCAGTTGAAAAACCATGAGAAGAATTACCCTACACACGACTTAGAATTAGCAGCTGTGGTATTTGCCCTGAAGATTTGGAAACATTACTTGTATGGGGTTACATGTCAGATTTTCACGGATCATAAGAGCCTTAAGTATATCTTTACGCAGAAAGAACTCAACATGAGACAGAGGAGATGGTTGGAATTGCTGAAGGACTATGATTGTACGATCATATATCACCCTGGTAAGGCCAATAGGGTAGCAGACGCGTTGAGTAGAAAGAATAGTGAGACGTTAGCAACACTGATTTCTAAGGAGAAGAGTATCTGGGATCGTATGGAGATTACTAACCTGGAGGTTGAAGTTAAAGGTTATTTGGCACAAATGAGCGTTCAGCCAACGCTTATGGATAGGATTAAAGAAGCTCAAGGAGGAGACGAAGAATTAAGGAAGGTACTGGAAAGTATAGCTAATGGGAAGGCGAAGGAATTTCGTGTAGGAGAAGATGGAATCCTGAGGTATCAGTCTAGAGTATGTGTACCTGATAATGAGAATATCAAGAGGGAAATTTTGAAAGAAGCCCATTGTTCGAGATTTTCTGTACACCCTGGGAACACGAAGATGTATAGGAATCTAAGGGAATCATTCTGGTGGAACAATATGAAGGGAGAAGTAGCTGAGTTTGTTTCAAGATGTTTAGTATGCCAGCAAGTGAAAAGTGAACACCAGAGACCGGCAGGATTGCTTCAGCCACTGCCTATTCCCGAATGGAAGTGGGAGCATATCGCGATGGCTTTAGTAGTGGGTTTGCCAAGGACGCTGAAAGGGTATAACGCAATATGGGTGATAGTTGACCGACTCACCAAATCTGCTCATTTCCTGGCAATTAAGGTAAGCGATTCGCTGGAAAATTTGGCAAAACTCTACATAGATGAGATTGTAAAATTACATGGAATACCAGTCTCGATTTTGTCCGACAGAGACGCTAGGTTTACATCAAAATTCTGGAAGAGTCTGCAAGGAGCGTTGGGTACCGAGTTGACAATGAGTACAGCCTTCCATCCGCAGACCGATGGGCAATCAGAAAGAACTATTCAAACGCTGGAGGATATGTTGAGAGCTACGTCATTGGATTGGCAAGGAACTTGGGATGAACACTTTCCGTTAGTGGAATTCGCTTATAATAATAGTTTTCATGCTAGCATTGGTATGGCACCGTACGAAGCGTTGTATGGGAGGAGGTGTAGATCACCGACGTGTTGGGACGAAGTTGGTGAGAGAAAGGTAACCGGACCATAACTTGTGCAAGTGACTGCCGACAAGGTTCTACAAATTAGAAAATGGTTATTAACCGCGCAAAACCGACAGAAATCGTATGCTGATCATCGAAGACGCGATTTAGAGTTCCAACTGGGCGACCATGTCTTTTTGAAGATTTCGCCAACCAAGGGAGTGATGAGATTCGGAATCCGTGGGAAGCTGAGTCCGAGATATGTGGGACCATTTGAAATCTTAGAACGAGTTGGGACCGTGGCATACAAGTTAGCTTTACCGCCTGTTTTAGCAGGAGTTCACAACGTGTTTCATGTATCTATGCTGAGGAAGTATATTCCTGACCCAAGCCATGCAATTGAGTACAAGCAACTGAGGATGCGTGCCGACCTGAGTTATGACGAAGCACCGGTAAAGATAGTGGATCGCAAGGATCAAACCCTGAGGAAGAGGGTGATTCCTTACGTAAAAGTTCAATGGAACAATCACTCGGAAAGGGAAGCAACGTGGGAGCTCGAGAGTGAGATGCGAGAAGCATACCCCGAGTTATTCGCTGCTTAAGGTACGTTTAGTTTGGAGGACCAAACCCTTTTAAGGAGGGAAGAGTGTAATAACCGGCCTTTTTGGCCCATTATTATTATTATTGTGCTTTTATATTAAATATTGCGATCGGGCTCATTAAATAATTAATGAGTTGGGCTAATAAAGAAGGGCCCAATCTAGTCAAACTTTGGAAAACCTTTTTGGAATAGGAAAAGGGGAACCCTAAGTATTTAAACAACTCTTTAACCCTCTCCCTATTATTTTGTGTCAATCAAAAACCCTAGAGAAAATATAGAGAGGAGGCGGTGAGAGAGAGAAGAAACCGAGAGAGAGGAAGAGGAAAAAGGGAGGAGAAAGAGAGAAGGAGGAAGAAGAAGATTCAAACCCCCCTTCGAAGGTAATTCCCTCATCCCTAAATATTAATTCTTGGGTTGGGTATCACCTAGGAATTATGAAACGAAACTTAGAACCCTAACCCTAAATTTATAAAACTAGGGTTTATTGTTAACCTTTGAAAACCTCTTTAATGGAAAAGTTGGGAATGGTATTGACATGCATGCATGAACCACCACCACTACCACGACGGCGGCGGCAGCGGCAGCAGCTGGCGGCGGCGGCGGCGGCTGGCGGCTGTGGAGTGTGTGGGTGTGTCCTAGTGTGTGTGTTTGTGCGTGTGTGTGCAGTGTGTATGTTATGCGAGTGTGCAGTGTGTGTGTTCGTGTGTGTGCAGTGTGTGTATATGCCGTGTGTGTGTCACAAATTAAGGTTTGTAAATTAGGGTTTTGTGTGTGTTGTTCAAGGTGTTTCAATGTGTGAAAGTCAACTGAATATTGAAAGTCAAACTTTGAATAGTAAAGTCAATGCTGGAATAGTAAAAGTCAACGCTGTGAATAGTGTTTTCATGAAGTTAAGTCAACTTAAGACACTTGGGTTGAAAGTAGACTTTTACGTAAAACCTAAGGGTATGTTGGGAAAGTTATAAGGGTAATGTAAACCCTAAACTAAAGAAAGACCTTAAAAAGGAGTTTAAGAAATAAACTCATAAGGTTAAAGATAGAAAATGGAATTGGGGAAGGGGTTAAATATTGCTCTTGCCCTAAAAGTAGTATCTTTGCGTGATTGTAGATTCTACGCAAGGACCCGCTAGAAGTCAACGCTAGCAAGGTAAGGGATTACGTTCCTAAGTATCTTGAATTCTTTATTCATTGGAACTCTATAATTCTTTCATGAATGCTATATGGTCCATAGCACTTGAACTCCACGTTAATGAACGTCTTTTATATATCTTACCTATGACATGTTTTGGTCGTAGGGAATATGAAAATATTTGAAATTGCATGTGCTCTCGATTAGGGAACACTATTTTGGAAAGTATGTTATATCTAATTGCAACAGGTGTAGCTGCATAGTCCCTGAAAATGACTAATTAGTCCCTGAAAAGGACTAATGTGGAAACTGTCCTAGGAAATGGACTAATGGAAATAAGTCTAGTTAACTACTTGTAACTTAGAGTTTGTGGAACTCTAGATTATCATGATAACTCTAAATAAGGGAGCACCCTGAAAAGGTGTAAGGTCTCTTATTCACTTAACACCCTGAAAATGTGTGACACCCTGAAAAGGTGTTTGGAACTTGGAATTGACGGAATGAAAATAGGACCACCAATCTTTGAGTAGTTAACTGTATTTGTTATATGCAGTTAGTATTTGAAATGATATCCGATCTTGAAATTATCAATTGAGTCCGTTCTTTCGGTCACTTCTCCTTAGCTATCAGAGAAGTAGGTATGAACTTACTGAGCATTGTTCGCTCACCCTTTCTCTAATAATTTTTTTCAGGTAACGACTTAAAGAGGTAGAC
This sequence comes from Campanula takesimana, assembly GCA_026119855.1. Classification (NCBI taxonomy): domain Eukaryota; kingdom Viridiplantae; phylum Streptophyta; class Magnoliopsida; order Asterales; family Campanulaceae; genus Campanula; species Campanula takesimana. The sequence continues at coordinate 95,650 of JAOWBW010001435.1, forward strand.
GGATCGCTAGATGAAGCTGTCCGTGTCAGTTATATTAAGACTTTATGGTTTATTTTGTTTAGCTAGTGGTTGTACTGGCTTTGAAGACTTAGCATTTAATTCGCTTCCGCATTTATTGTTGAATTGATGGTTTGAGACTAGCCGTTGGGCTGTTTAAGTGGGATTTTGTAAGATAACTATTGGTATTTCCATGTTTTTATGGATTTGTCTACTTTATGAAAATCTGGGTCGTTACAATTACTGATCAAATATAATTTTAGTAAAAATTTGGATATTCATCACAGAAGGCATAATTAATCAAATTTTGATAGTACTAAAAAATAAATTTTTGATAGTACTACTCCCTCCGTCTCAGAGTAAGAGTCCTACTTTCTATTTTAGTACGTCTCAGAGTAAGAGTCTATTTCCTAAAATCTAAAATGGCAAACAATCTTTATTATTCATCTCACTCATTCTTTTTTATACTTTACTTTTATACTCACAACACCAATCAACTTAATATTCCTTCTCACTCATTCTCTCTCTTACTTTATTTTTATCATCTCTTAATCTCCGTGCAAATGAGAAGTAGTACTACACGGAGACACGGAGGTAGTATAAAATAAGGTGTTGACTTTATTTTGTTAATAGTGTATGGGTTAATTTATGTCTTTTTGGATTTTACTTCAATTCTCCGTCCGCACGTTACGGTTTTATTTACACTTTATGTCTGCGCCTTCACATTCTTTAGCACCAATTTGTAGGACATCTTTAGTTTGTTTTCTTCTTAAATTTTAGGATTTCTAGTGTTCAAAAAAAAAAAGGATTTCTCATTTATAGTTCTTCATTTGCTTTCTTGTGCTCTATGTCTTGCATTTTATTTCTTTTGATGGGTTCGATTAATAAAATTAAGGGTTAATGATAATTTAGGGCTTGAACTTCATGGGTGCATTTAAAAGGGGCTTCGGTTTTTTTTTTCCCACTAGACCAGGGCTTCAAATTATTATTTTTTGGCAATTAGGGGCTTTCTGACGGAATTCGTTAAAATTTCTGTTAAGTGCTCATGTGCCTTGCACATGATCGATGAATTGGTTAATTTGAAATTGGTATTACCTATTAAGGGGCTTGATGAAAATTTCCAAGTTGAGTGGGTTAAAATTAAAAATAGTGTATGATAAAATAGATACTTTTATAAATAAATAATTACATTATGGAATACTCACTCCGTCCCATTTTAAACTTCAAAAATTTCCATTTTTGGTGTCCCATTTTAAACTTCAAAATTCAAAAAAATAATTTTTTTTATACTTTTTTATTTAGTGGGACCTACATGTCATACACACAACAACTATCCACTAACTATTCTCTACCCCACTTTCTCTCTCCTACCCACTTTCTATACTCACAACACTCTACCCCACTATTTATATTATATAATATAAAGATTCTCATCTTAATTCTTGTGCCCACTTTTTTTTTTGAAGTATAAAATGGGACGGAGGGAGTATTATATAAAGAAATTAAATAAATAATTATATTTTGCTTAAAAAAACATAATAAAAATCTTATTAAATGAAATATTAATGAAAATAAGGGGAGAGGGAGAAAAATTAAAGAAAAATTAAAGGCAATTTGCAATTTGGTTCATGTTATTTACAAACTTTTGCAATGTTGCTCCCAACAGTTTTTTTTCGCTAATTGGTTCCCAACATTTTCATTTTTTTGCAATGTGGCTATAAAAGTAACTGGGCGTTAGTTTTCTAACAGATTTTATGTCATGTGACTAGCACATGACGTTTTAAGATATTCTTAAAGCTACACATATCCGATTAATACGATTCTTCTTTTAAATTGAAGCTAATATTTAAATATACAATATATATATATATTTTTGGAAATTTATTGGGTAGTTGGATTATTTTTACATTAATCTTAATTTTAAATGTTAAAAAAATAGAAAACACGTAAAATATAATCTAAAAAGATATTATCCCAAATATGTTCCATATGAAGTAAATTCTATATGTAGATTATCAGTTAATAAAAATGTTTGATAGAAAAAAAAGGGAGAAGAAGAGGACGATGAATCGAGGGAGGAGTGTATGTGGAATGGGTGTTGCGGGAAAGTGGCAGAGGGGTGGAGAAAAATAAACTTTAGGAAAAAACATATAGAAATTACTTCATATGAAACATACGTGGCTAATATCATTTTTAGATTATATTTCACATGTTTTTTATTTTTTAAATATTTAAAATTAAGATTAAATGTAAAAATAATTTAGGTACCCAACAAATTTCCAAAAAAATTATGTTGTAGATTTAAATATTAGTTTCAATATAAAAAAAGAGTCATATCAATCAGATAGTGTAGCTTTACGAATATTTTAAAACGTCCTTTAAAACGTCATGTGTTAGTCACATGACATAAAATCTGTTAGAAAACTAACGTCCATTTACTTTATAGCCACATTGCAAAAAAAAATAAATGTAAATGTTAGAAAAAAACTGTTGGGAGCAACATCGCAAAAGTTTGTAAATGTCAGGAACCAAATTGCAAATTGCCCAAAA